>OY992892.1:102243891-102356391 GCA_963921405.1 Cepaea hortensis | reverse complement strand
CGTGTCACAGAGAATCTACTAGTGGCGTGTCACAGAGAATCTACTAGTGGCGTGTCACAGAGAATCTACTAGTGGCATGTCACAGAGAATCTACTAGTGGCGTGTCACAGAGAATCTACTAGTGGCATGTCACAGAGAATCTACTAGTGGCGTGTCACAGAGAATCTACTAGTGGCATGTCACAGAGAATCTACTAGTGGCGTGTCACGGAGAATCTACTAGTGGCATGTCACAGAGAATCTACTAGTGGCATGTCACAGAGAATCTACTAGTGGCATGTCACAGAGAATCTACTAGTGGCATGTCACAGAGAATCTACTAGTGGCGTGTCACAGAGAATCTACTAGTGGCGTGTCACAGAGAATCTACTAGTGGCGTGTCACAGAGAATCTACTAGTGGCATGTCACAGAGAATCTACTAGTGGCATGTCACAGAGAATTTACTAGTGGCATGTCCCAGAGAATCTACTAGTGGCGTGTCCCAGAGAATCTACAAGTGGCATGTCCCAGAGAATCTACTTGTAAACTGGTGGTCCACAGCTGGCTAACCTCAGTGAGTAGTATACAAATAAAAAGTTCACACAGACTACAAGAAATAAAGTTAACAAAAAATCCCCGGGTGGATTCTGTTGGGTAAATATACTTTTGTCTCATCCGTGTGTAAATACGTATTGTTTGGTTTCTGTTGTTGCATGACTAAAGACTTTGGTGGAAATTCTGGCCTGAATGTGTGTGTCTTGCCACCCTTGGGGCTGCTCAGCCATATTAGGTGTATGTATTCAGACACATGTGACAGCTCGCCAACAGTAATCCATTGTTCTATACCATACAAGAAAGCACACAGTTCTATACTATACAAGAAACCACACAGTTCTATGCCATACAAGAAAGCACACAGTTCTATACCATACAAGAAACCACACAGTTCTATACCATACAAGAAACCACATAGTTCTATGCCATACAAGAAAGCACACAGTTCTATACCATACAAGAAACCACACAGTTCTATACCATACAAGAAACCACACAGTTCTATGCCATACAAGAAAGCACACAGTTCTATGCCATACAAGAAAGCACACAGTTCTATACCATACAAGAAAGCACACAGTTCTATACCATACAAGAAAGCACACAGTTCTATACCATACAAGAAACCACACAGTTCTATGCCATACAAGAAAGCACACAGTTCTATACCATACAAGAAAGCACACAGTTCTATACCATACAAGAAAGCACACAGTTCTATGCCATACAAGAAAGCACACAGTTCTATACCATACAAGAAACCACACAGTTCTATACCATACAAGAAACCACACAGTTCTATACCATACAAGAAACCACACAGTTCTATACCATACAAGAAACCACACAGTTCTATACCATACAAGAAACCACACAGTTCTATGCCATACAAGAAAGCACACAGTTCTATGCCATACAAGAAACCACACAGTTCTATACCATACAAGAAAGCACACAGTTCTATACCATACAAGAAACCACACAGTTCTATGCCATACAAGAAAGCACACAGTTCTATGCCATACAAGAAACCACACAGTTCTATACCATACAAGAAACCACACAGTTCTATGCCATACAAGAAAGCACACAGTTCTATGCCATACAAGAAAGCACACAGTTCTATGCCATACAAGAAACCACACAGTTCTATACCATACAAGAAACCACACAGTTCTATACCATACAAGAAACCACACAGTTCTATGCCATACAAGAAAGCACACAGTTCTATGCCATACAAGAAACCACACAGTTCTATACCATACAAGAAAGCACACAGTTCTCTTTGGGTGAGAAGAAACATACTATACAAGAAAGCACACAGTTCTCTTTGGTTGAGAAGAAACAAGACTGGGCCAGCTGGGAACTAATACCATCAGGCTGTAATTGTGGTGTTGGGCTAACAAACTGATTCACATAATTACCGTAAAACATCCTCATTCTCCATGCTGGTTTGAATCTCACGTATACGTGGGTTGGAGATCCGCATTGACCGCAGCAGCTCCTGAAAATGTACAACACATTAGCAATCAACACAGACACCCATGGACCTCTTCACCCAGTTTACTTCATTCACTGCTGCAGTACTGCCACACACTAGTGTGGTTAACCTCAGCCTACGTCATTCATTGCTGCCGCACGCACTGAGGTTCCTGTTGAATCCATGCAACTATTTACACACTAAACACGTACAACTGTATACTCTCACACAAAAGCAACCACACAACCATGAACAATCTCATACAAATATGTAATACAAAGGCTATCCATACAAAACCTGTACTTCAACAAATTTGCTGGCTGTATTTACAATTGACTCAGACTTCTCTCCTTTAACATATGTCCCTCCACTGATGATACAACGTTCTTATCGTGTTGTCTGGTTGTTCAACATATGTCCCTCCACTGTTGATTCACCGTTCTCATCGTGTTATCTGGTTGTTCAACATATGTCCCTCCACTGTTGATACACCGTTCTCATTGTATTGTCTGGTTGTTCAACATATGTCCCTCCACTGTTGATACACCGTTCTCATTGTATTGTCTGGTTGTTCAACATATGTCCCTCCACTGTTGATACACCGTTCTCATTGTATTGTCTGGTTGTTCAACATATGTCCCTCCACTGTTGATACACCGTTCTCATTGTATTGTCTGGTTGTTCAACATATGTCCCTCCACTGTTGATACACCGTTCTCATTGTATTGTCCAGTTGTTCAACATATGTCCCTCCACTGTTGATACACCATTCTCATCGTGTTATCTGGTTGTTCAACAAATGTCCCTCCACTGTTGATACACCGTTCTCATTGTATTGTCCAGTTGTTCAACATATGTCCCTCCACTGTTGATTCACCGTTCTCATCTTGTTGTCCAGTTGTTCAACAAATGTCCCTCCACTGTTGATACACCGTTCTCATTGTATTGTCCAGTTGTTCAACATATGTCCCTCCACTGTTGATTCACCGTTCTCATCGTGTTATCTGGTTGTTCAACATATGTCCCTCCACTGTTGATTCACCGTTCTCATCGTGTTATCTGGTTGTTCAACATATGTCCCTCCACTGTTGATTCACCGTTCTCATCGTGTTATCTGGTTGTTCAACATATGTCCCTCCACTGTTGATACACCGTTCTCATTGTATTGTTCAGTTGTTCAACATATGTCCCTCCACTGTTGATTCACCGTTCTCATCGTGTTATCTGGTTGTTCAACATATGTCCCTCCACTGTTGATTCACCGTTCTCATTGTATTGTCCAGTTGTTCAACATATGTCCCTCCACTGTTGATACACCGTTCTCATTGTATTGTTCAGTTGTTCAACATATGTCCCTCCACTGTTGATACACCGTTCTCATTGTATTGTTCAGTTGTTCAACATATGTCCCTCCACTGTTGATTCACCGTTCTCATTGTATTGTTCAGTTTTTCAACATATGTCCCTCCACTGTTGATACACCGTTCTCATTGTATTGTTCAGTTGTTCAACATATGTCCCTCCACTGTTGATACACCGTTCTCATCGTGTTATCTGGTTGTTCAACATATGTCCCTCCACTGTTGATACACCGTTCTCATTGTATTGTCCAGTTGTTCAACATATGTCCCTCCACTGTTGATACACCGTTCTCATTGTATTGTCCAGTTGTTCAACATATGTCCCTCCACTGTTGATGCACCGTTCTCATTGTATTGTCCAGTTGTTCAACATATGTCCCTCCACTGTTGATTCACCGTTCTCATTGTATTGTCCAGTTGTTCAACATATGTCCCTCCACTGTTGATACACCATTCTCATCTTGTTGTCCAGTTGTTCAACATATGTCCCTCCACTGTTGATACACCATTCTCATCATGTTATCTGGTTGTTCAACATATGTCCCTCCACTGTTGATACACCATTCTCATCTTGTTGTCCAGTTGTTCAACATATGTCCCTCCACTGTTGATACACCGTTCTCATTGTATTGTTCAGTTGTTCAACATATGTCCCTCCACTGTTGATACACCGTTCTCATCGTGTTATCTGGTTGTTCAACATATGTCCCTCCACTGTTGATACACCGTTCTCATTGTATTGTCCAGTTGTTCAACATATGTCCCTCCACTGTTGATACACCGTTCTCATTGTATTGTCCAGTTGTTCAACATATGTCCCTCCACTGTTGATGCACCGTTCTCATTGTATTGTCCAGTTGTTCAACATATGTCCCTCCACTGTTGATTCACCGTTCTCATTGTATTGTCCAGTTGTTCAACATATGTCCCTCCACTGTTGATACACCATTCTCATCTTGTTGTCCAGTTGTTCAACATATGTCCCTCCACTGTTGATACACCGTTCTCATCTAGTTGTCCAGTTGTAACGTGTCCTAGGCATAACTTTCTGAGGAAGCATGCATGCCTCATGGCCAGTTGTCTACAATTTCTTCTATGGCCTGAGACCAACCACCTGCAGATTTCAACTGGAGGAACAAGAACAAATATGCTGCAGCCAAATCCAGAGACTATAGGTGGGCTGTGGGACAACAGTCATCTTGTGTTGTATCAAAAAGTCATGAATAAGTCATGACTTGTGTGCAGGTGGGTTGTGGGACAACAGCCATCTGGTGCTGTGTTAAAAAGTCATGAATAAGTCATGACTTGTGTGCTGATGGGCTGTGGGACAACAGCCATCTGGTGCTGTGTTAAAAAGTCATGAATAAGTCATGACTTGTGTGCAGGTGCGTGGTTACGTGCAGGTTTTGCTTGCCCTGGTTTCAGACCTAGTTTTAAAGGCTGTCTTTGTAAAACACTCCACAACATTTCAGTAGAATTTGTACCTGTAAAACACTCCAGGACATTTAATAGAATTTGTCTCTGTCAAACACTCCAAGACATTTCAGTAGAATATGTGTCTGTCAAATAATCCATGACATTTCAGTGGAATTTGTCTCTGTCAAACACTACAGGATATTTCAGTAGAATTTGTCTCTGTCAAACACTCCAGGACATTTCAGTAGAATATGTGTCTGTAAAACACTCCATGACAATTCAGTCGAATATGTCTCTGTAAAATACTCCACGACATTTCAGTGGAATTTGTCTCTATCAAACACTCCAGGACATTTCAGTAGAATTTATCTCTGTCAAACACTCCAGGACATTTCAGTAGAATTTGTCTCTGTCAAACACTCCAGGACATTTCAGTGGAATTTGTCTCTATCAAACTCTCCAGGACATTTCAGTGGAATTTGTCTCTATCAAACACTCCAGGACATTTCAGAATAATTTGTCTCTGTCAAACACTCCATTACATTTCAGTAGAATTTGTCTCTGTCAAATACTGCATGACATTTCAGTAGAATTTGTCTCTGTCAAACACTCCATGACATTTCAGTAGAATTTGTTTCTGTCAAACACTGCATGACATTTCAGTCGAATGTCTCTGTAAAACACTCCATGACATTTCAGTGGAATTTGTCTCTATCAAACACTCCAGGACATTTAAGTAGAATTTGTCTCTGTCAAACACTCTAGGACATTTCAGTAGAATTTGTCTCTGTCAGACACTCTAGGACATTTCAGTAGAATTAACACACAGCAAAAGTGACTCAAAACACACGAGGCACATACTTTATGTACTCACACAAACACACAGCAAGAGTGACACAGAACACACGAGACACATACTTTATGTACTCACACAAACACACAACAGCAAGAGTGACACAGAACACACGAGGCATATACTTTATGTACTCACACAAACACACAGCAAGAGTGACACAGAACACACAAGACACATACTTTATGTACTCACACAAACACACAGCAAGAGTGACACAGAACACACGAGGCACATACTTTATGTACTCACACAAACACACAACAGCAAGAGTGACACAGAACACACAAGACACATACTTTATGTACTCACACAAACACACAGCAAGAGTGACACAGAACACACAAGACACATACTTTATGTACTCACACAAACACACAGCAAGAGTGACACAGAACACACGAGACACATACTTTATGTACTCACACAAACACACAACAGCAAGAGTGACACAGAACACACGAGACACATACTTTATGTACTCACACAAACACACAGCAAGAGTGACACAGAACACACAAGACACATACTTTATGTACTCACACAAACACACAGCAAGAGTGACACAGAACACACAAGACACATACTTTATGTACTCACACAAACACACAGCAAGAGTGACACAGAACACACGAGACACATACTTTATGTACTCACACAAACACACAACAGCAAGAGTGACACAGAACACACGAGACACATACTTTATGTACTCACACAAACACACAGCAAGAGTGACACAGAATACACAAGACACATACTTTATGTACTCACACAAACACACAGCAAGAGTTACACAGAACACACGAGGCACATACTTTACGTACTCACACAAACACACAAGAGTGACACAGAACACACGAGGCATATACTTTATGTACTCACACAAACACACAACAGCAAGAGTGACACAGAACACACGAGACACATACTTTATGTACTCACACAAACACACAAGAGTGACACAGAACACACGAGGCACATACTTTATGTACTCACACAAACACACAGCAAGAGTGACACAGAACACACGAGGCACATACTTTATGTACTCACACAAACACACAGCAAGAGTTACACAGAACACACGAGGCACATACTTTATGTACTCACACAAACACACAAGAGTGACACAGAACACACGAGGCACATACTTTATGTACTCACACAAACACACAGCAAGAGTTACACAGAACACACGAGACACATACTTTATGTACTCACACAAACACACAGCAAGAGTGACACAGAACACACAAGGCACATACTTTATGTACTCACACAAACACACAAGAGTGACACAGAACACACGAGGCATATACTTTATGTACTCACACAAACACACAACAGCAAGAGTGACACAAAACACACGAGGCACATACTTTATGTACTCACACAAACACACAAGAGTGACACAGAACACACGAGACACATACTTTATGTACTCACACAAACACACAAGAGTGACACAGAACACACGAGGCACATATTTTATGTACTCACACAAACACACAACAGCAAGAGTTACACAGAACACACGAGGCATATACTTTATGTACTCACACAAACACACAACAGCAAGAGTGACACAGAACACACGAGGCACATACTTTATGTACTCACACAAACACACAACAGCAAGAGTGACACAGAACACACGAGGCACATACTTTATGTACTCACACAAACACACAGCAAGAGTGACACAGAACACACGAGGCACATACTTTATGTACTCACACAAACACACAAGAGTGACACAGAACACACGAGACACATACTTTATGTACTCACACAAACACACAAGAGTGACACAGAACACACAAGGCACATACTTTATGTACTCACACAAACACACAAGAGTTACACAGAACACACGAGGCACATACTTTATGTACTCACACAAACACACAGCAAGAGTGACACAGAACACACGAGGCACATACTTTATGTACTCACACAAACACACAAGAGTGACACAGAACACACGAGGCACATACTTTATGTACTCACACAAACACACAACAGCAAGAGTGACACAGAACACACGAGGCACATACTTTATGTACTCACACAAACACACAACAGCAAGAGTTACACAGAACACACAAGACACATACTTTATGTACTCACACAAACACACAACAGCAAGAGTTACACAGAACACACGAGACACATACTTTATGTACTCACACAAACACACAACAGCAAGAGTGACACAGAACACACGAGACACATACTTTATGTACTCACACAAACACACAACAGCAAGAGTGACACAGAACACACGAGACACATACTTTATGTACTCACACAAACACACAACAGCAAGAGTTACACAGAACACACGAGACACATACTTTATGTACTCACACAAACACACAAGAGTGACACAGACCACACGAGGCATATACTTTATGTACTCACACAAACACACAGCAAGAGTGACACAGAACACACGAGGCATATACTTTATGTACTCACACAAACACACAACAGCAAGAGTTACACAGAACACACAAGACACATACTTTATGTACTCACACAAACACACAACAGCAAGAGTTACACAGAACACACGAGACACATACTTTATGTACTCACACAAACACACAACAGCAAGAGTGACACAGAACACACGAGACACATACTTTATGTACTCACACAAACACACAACAGCAAGAGTGACACAGAACACACGAGACACATACTTTATGTACTCACACAAACACACAAGAGTGACACAGACCACACGAGGCATATACTTTATGTACTCACACAAACACACAGCAAGAGTGACACAGAACACACGAGGCATATACTTTATGTACTCACACAAACACACAGCAAGAGTGACACAGAACACACGAGACACATACTTTATGTACTCACACAAACACACAACAGCAAGAGTTACACAGAACACACGAGACACATACTTTATGTACTCACACAAACACACAAGAGTGACACAGAACACACGAGGCACATACTTTATGTACTCACACAAACACACAGCAAGAGTTACACAGAACACACGAGGTACATACTTTATGTACTCACACAAACACACAGCAAGAGTGACACAGAACACAAGAGACACATACTTTCAGCATCTGAATCTCCCGCTTCTGCTCTGACATCTGCATCTTCTGTTCCAGACTCTCGGTCTGCAGATCAGTCAGCTTGTGCTGCATCTGGGACATCATGCTGCGCAGCTCTCGCACGCAGTTGTGCTCCTGCACCAAGGACATCAACAAATGCTTTAAACAGTGAACCTAGCACACATGTATATCAACTTTCTGTTCACTTCTTTACACAGTGATCCTAGCACACATGTATATCAACTTTCTGTTCACTTCTTTACACAGTGATCCTAGCACACATGTATATCAACTTTCTGTTCACTTCTTTACACAGTGATCCTAGCACACATATATCACCTTACTGTATTTTATATATTTTTTGGGGGGGTGGGGAGTCTCTGTGGTGAAGTCGTCAAGCTGTCTGACTCAGGCTCCGAAGGTTGTGGGTTCGATACCGGGCTGCGTCTTTCGATTCACAAGTGCATTTTTTTCGGGGACTCCTGAGGGTTGTCGCTGGAGCTACAGAGTTTGTGCTATGTGCCGTGCTTTGTGTGACACTTTTCGCGCTGCAGAAAGAGACTGGGCCATATGGGATAAAACCCGGTGCAATGAAATCAACCCTGTCAACTTTTAAGCAACTTTTTTCTATTTTGTGTGAAAATGATGTTCTTCAAAATATGCAGTTTTAATTGCGTTTTATTGGTGTTAAAGAGCAGTTCTTGTGATATCTGTGAAGAAAAGTGGTGTGTTTATCATTATTCAATAAATTTCATTGGATTATCATCAACGACTGAGAAGTAGTGCCTTGGCAAGTGGAATTTTTTAATAATTGTCCCCCCTGTCTTCAATTTTTTTAAAACATAAAATCTAACATTATATTTTAAGATATGTCTAACCTCTTGCAATAGTAGCAATACCGATGTATTCTTTGTGCAATCTCATTTAATTTGATAAATAATACAATATAGCTGCTCCCATTTTAACCACTTTTAGATCATTACTGTGACACATCCCTACTTCCCATTTTCTGCCACCAATTTCTGTTTGGTCCAAACCCACATTTTGTTTGGCAGTGAGTCAGTTAAACAGTGATCCTAGCACACATATATCACCTCATTGTACATTTCTTTACACAGTGATCCTATCATATATATATATATATATATCACCTCATTGTACACTTCTTTACACACCAATCCTAGCTGTAGAAAAATAACTAAATATGATAACAACTTGAAACCAGTTTATTTTTACACATACATTGTCCCTTTATTTCTCACCATAATTTCCACCAACATTGAAGCACTTATCCCATCGTTTTATCAGTCGTCCCAATCCGGCTGCATAGAACTGCGTGCTTTATTTTCATTTACCTGCCATCCCACAGAACTGTGTGACTTATTTATTGACTCATCCTCGTAACTTTTTCTACCCAGCTATGCACCGCTTTACGGTATAAACATTTGTCAGCATAAACACTGAAAACCCACCTTGGCGGGAGATATTTCGCGAATGACGCAGAAGTTGAATGTGAAGTGAAAACGTGGTTTCGAAAACAGAGCATGCAGTTCTATGCAGCGGGTTTGGGAAGACTGATAAAACGATGGGATAAGTGCATCAATGTTGGTGGAAATTATGTTGAGAAATAATGGGACAATGCATGTATACAAATAAACTGGTTTCAAGGTGTTATATTTAGTTATTTTTCTACAGCCATTTGTGGCTTCCTTATTGACTTCCCCTCATATATCACCTTACTGTACACTTCTTTAAACAGTGATCCTAGCAAATACAGGTATCTGTGACAGGTGGCTATGGACATTGCAAAGTGCAGATGTCAGGGAGTGGGTTTGGTATGAATGAAACTCACACTTGCACGAATGTTTGCGAGTGCGTAGAACACGTTTTGGGATGAGTGTGAGGAGAAGAGAACTCTCGGTTGAATCGAGGAGGACAAGTGAAGACACGGTCCAGGTCGGACGTGTTGTAACGAGTGCGAGAATGCCGTCTGTACATTATATTTTAATTGCGAGTGATAGTCTTTGTGCTTATTTCAGTTGAGAATAACTGTGCGGTTAGATGTGAGTGAAGACTCGATTGTAAATGTGAAGCCACAAAATAAATGATGAAAACTGTGTGGACTTCTGTTACGTCCTTCAGTTGAACTTATGATGTTGGCCTGAGAGTTGAAGAGAGCGAGTGGCCTGCAAACAGGGACAAGCAATTAAGGTTATATAGCCAAGGATTCAGAAGATAGTAAATCAAGGCACAGAGATTGTTAATTATTAAATATGATGCACAGAAATAGCACCATGAGATAAATAGCCGCCATGGATCTGACCTGCTAGTAGCATGATAACAAACAGATGCCAGCATAAAGCAGCGGCCTAAAAGTTAGGTCCATGACAGCTGAGATTTTGTCTATGGTTGTGATGGTCATTGAATGCAGGGAGAAGATGAAAGCTTGTTTTGACTAACCTTGATTTCATCCTTTGGAACAATGAGACCACATCCATTATCACATTTCACCGGCTTCTTGGGATTAAACTCACAATCTTGAAGATGTGAAGAGAGAGCGTCAAGCTTCACCAGTGCTGAACAGCCAAATGACTACAGAAAGGGAGTAGCATCAGGAAGTGAGTGTTTCTCTTGCATTTCTTTGTGTGGTGTGACTGATGTCATCTGTGTGGTGTGACTGATGTCATCTGTGTGGTGTGACTGATGTTATCTGTGTGGTGTGACTGATGTTATCTGTATGGTGTGAATGTCATCTGTATGGTGTGAATGTCATCTGCATGGTGTGACTGATGTTATCTGCGTGGTGTGACTGATGTCATCTGTGTGGTGTGACTGATGTCATCTGTGTGGTGTGAATGTCATCTGTGTGGTGTGAATGTCATCTGCATGGTGTGAATGATGTCATCTGTGTGGTGTGAATGATGCCCTCTGTGTGGTGTGACTCATGTCATTTCTGTGGTGTGAATGATGTCATATGTGTGGTGTGAATGATGTCATCTGTGTGGTGTGAATGATGTCATCTGTGTGGTGTGAATGTAATCTGTGTGCTGTGAATGTCATCTGTGTGGTGGGAAAGATGTCATCTGTGTGGTGGGAAAGATGTCATCTGTGTGGTGGGAAAGATGTCATCTGTGTGGTGTGAATGATGTCATCTGTGAGGTGTGAATGATGTCAACTGTGTGGTGTGATTGTCACCTATGTGGTGTGATTGTCACCTGTGTGGTGTGATTGTCACCTGTGTGGTGTGAATGATGTCATCTGTGGGTGTGAATGTTGTCACCTGTGTGGTGTGAATGGTGCCCTCTGCATGGTGTGATTGATATCATTTCTGTGGTGTGAATGTTGTCACCTGTGTGGTGTGAATGTTGTCACCTGTGTGGTGTGAATGTTGTCACCTGTGTGGTGTGAATGTTGTCACCTGTGTGGTGTGAATGTTGTCACCTGTATGGTGTGATTGATATCATTTCTGTGGTGTGAATGTTGTCACCTGTGTGGTGTGAATGGTGCCCTCTGCGTGGTGTGATTGATATCATTTCTGTGGTGTGAATGATCTCATCTGTGTGGTGTGAATGATTTCATCTGTGTGGTGGGAATGATGTCATCTGTGTGGTGTGAATGGTGCCCTCTGCGTGGTGTGATTGATATCATTTCCTGTGGTGTGAATGATTTCATCTGTGTGGTGTGAATGATTTCATCTGTGTGGTGTGAATGGTGCCCTCTGCGTGGTGTGATTGCTATCATTTCTGTGGTGTGAATGATGTCATCTGTTTGGTGTGAATGATTTCATCTGTGTGGTGGGAATGACGTCATCTGTGTGGTGTGAATGACGTCACCTGTGTGGTGTGAATGATGTCACCTGTGTGGTGTGAATGATGTCATCTGTGTGGTGTGAATGATGTCATCTGTGTGGTGTGAATGATGTCATCTGTGTGGTGTGAATGATGTCATCTGTGTGGTGTGAATGATGTCATCTGTGTGGTGTGAATGATGTCATCTGTGTGGTGTGAATGATGTCATCTGTGGTGTGAATGATGCCATGTGTGTGTGGTATGACTGATGTCATCTGTGTGGTGGGAATGATGTCAACTGTTTGGTGTGAATGATGTCATCTGTGTGGTGGGAATGATGTCAAATGTTTGGTGTGAATGATATCATCTGTGTGGTGGGAATGATGTCATCTGTTTGGTGGGAATGATGTCATCTGTGTGGTGGGAATGATGTCATCTGTGTGGTGGGAATGATGTCATCTGTGTGGTGGGAATGATGTCATCTGTGTGGTGGGAATGATGTCATCTGTGTGGTGGGAATGATGTCATCTGTGTGGTGGGAATGATGTCATCTGTGTGGTGGGAATGATGTCATCTGTGTGGTGTGAATGCTGTCATCTGTGTGGTGGGAATGATGTCATCTGTGTGGTGTGAATGATGTCATCTGTGTGGTGTGAATGATGTCATCTGTGTGGTGTGAATGATGTCATCTGTGTGGTGGGAATGATGTCATCTGTGTGGTGGGAATGATGTCATCTGTGTGGTGGGAATGATGTCATCTGTGTGGTGGGAATGATGTCATCTGTGTGGTGTGAATGATGTTATCTGTGTGGTGTGAATGATGTCATCTGTGTGGTGTGAATGATGTCATCTGTGTGGTGTGAATGATGTCATCTGTGTGGTGTGAATGATGTCATCTGTGTGGTGGGAATGATGTCATCTGTGTGGTGTGAATGATGTTATCTGTTTGGTGTGACTGATGTCATCTGTGTGGTGGGAATGATGTCATCTGTTTGGTGTGACTGATGTCATCTGTGTGGTGGGAATGATGTCATCTGTGTGGTGTGAATGATGTCATCTGTGTGGTGGGAATGATGTCATCTGTGTGGTGTGAATGATGTTATCTGTGGTGGGAATGATGCCATCTGTTTGGTGTGACTGATGTTATCTGTGTGGTGGGAATGATGTCATCTGTGTGGTGTGAATGATGTCACCTGTGTGGTGGGAATGATGTCATCTGTGTGGTGTGAATGATGTTATCTGTGTGGTGGGAATGATGTCATCTGTGTGGTGTGAATGATGTCATTTTTAGTGTCACTCATGTCATCTGTTTGGTGTGACTGATGTCATGTTTGGGATGAATGTGACAGCTGTGTAGTGTGAATGATGTCACCTGTTTGGGGTGAATGATGACACCTGTTTGGGGTGAATGATGTCAGTTGTTTGTGGTAAATAATGTCATCTGAAAACGCCATTTGCTTGGTGTGAATAAATGTGCTATTGAAGGGACTCATGAATGGAGGCATTTAGGTTGATGTTAACCCTAAAACTACCATTGGATCCAAATGGATCCCAGTGTCAACGTTTGTTTTTTCTACTTTCTTAAATTTGCTTTAATATGTTTGATATTTTATGATATTGTTAGCAATATATTCCCCAAAAACATGCTAAAATATTTTTTAAATCACATGAAAATTACATGTACTATCATATATTTTTACACTTGTTACCAGTGGGGTCCAACTGGACCCAATGTATTTTCTATAGAAAAAAGCGTATTTCCAGTATTAATTTATATTAAACTTGATTACTTCATAACACATTTATTTCAGCAGATAGGCAAAACTTATTCACAAAAGAAGACAGCAGTACATTTAATGATCTTGCCAAAAATGTTTTCATCGAATATCTCGGCCCAGATATTGAAGGGGGAAAAGCTTACAATTTAAGGAACAATAACCAAAAAAAAAAAAAAAGAGTTGAACTTCCAAAAAAGCTAATTTCAGGAAAAGATTGTGTTCAATTTTCCTCAAAGTTTGCTTCCATTGATGGTGCAGCACAGACTTCCTATTGCCCAAAGAAAGAAAAAGTGGTTGTACTTCTTAGTACTTCTCAGCCAGATGTAGATCTCAGTTCTGATTCCAAAAAACCAATGATGATCCTTGACTACAATTACACTAAAGGTGAAGTGGACACAGCTGATCAATTGTGGCACTGTTATTCAGTCAAACGCAAGACAAACAGATGACCTGTAGTCATTTTCTACAACATGTTGGGTGTTTTTTCCATGAATGCATTTGTACTGTGGATGCATCTCAATCCTGAAAGGAACAATCACAAGTCACATAAATGCTGACTGTTTTGTGATTCACCTTGCAGAAGGACTCATCGAAATGGGCCAAATACGTCAACCTGGGAACCTTCCCCTAAACTAGCAGAGACTCTTTGGGGATCTAGAAAACTAGCAGAGAATCCTTGTGGATCTAGAAAACTAGCAGAGAATCTTTGTGGATCTAGAAAACTAGCAGAGAATCTTTGTGGATCTAGAAAACTAGCAGAGAATCCTTGTGGATCTAGAAAACTAGCAGAGAATCTTTGTGGATCTAGAAAACTCGCATAGAATCCTTGTGGATCTAGAAAACATAGTCGCTGTCACATGTGTCCAAGGGAGACTGACAGAAAATGTAGAGATGTTTGTGGTACTTGCAATAACGTTGTTTCTGGCCAACATTAGAACACTGTTTGTGACCGCTGCACATGATAACTTTCAAGATTATATGCTGGCTCGGTGTGTAAGTAAAATATTTAAGCATTCATTTATCTAAACACTTTGCAATGATTGAAAAATCAAAAAAAAAAAAAAAAAAAATTGCATTAAAAACTGTATAGTTTTAACCATATTAAGTGGTGACGTCCCTATGATAACCAGTGTTACTAAAACATCCTGGTAGTGCTAGGGTTGAGGTTTCACGAATGGAATATGTACAACTGTTGAGTGGGATATGTACAACTGTTGAGTGGGGTATGTACATCTGTTGAGTGGGGTATGTACAACTGTTGAGTGGGATATGTACAACTGTTGAGTGGAATATAAACATCTGTTGAGTGGAATATGTACATTTGTTGAGATCGATATGTACAAGTATTGAGTGGGATATATACAAGTTGAGTGGGATATGTACAACTGTTAAGTGGGATGTGTACAACTGTTGAGTGGAATGTGTTAAATTGTTGAATGGAATATGTACAACTGTTGAGTGGAATGTGATAACATGTTGAGTGGAATGTGATAAAGTGTAGAGTGGAATGTGATAACATGTAGAGTGGAATGTGATAAAGTGTAGCGTAGTATGACACAATACCAGTGATGCTGCCTAGCCTGACTGTGTGTGTGTGTGAGTGTGAAAGACCAGCTGATACTGACCCAAGTGTGCCAGCTCCAGCCGCAGTTAGTTGACAGCTCTTGACTGCTCCACGACCAGGTCAGCACATGACATTCAGAGAAACAATGTGCCCACATGACTGTCACATGTCACAATGACAACTGTGCTGCCATTAATGTCACATGTTAGTCAAACAACAGTTTTCATCAGATTACTGTCATACGTTACAATGACAACTGTGCTGACATGACTGCCACATGTCAGTAACATAACAACTGTGCTGCCATTAATGTCACACATTAGTAAGACAACAGCGTTACTTACATAACTGTCACATGTCAGTAAGACAACAACTGCTGACATAACTGTCACATGTCAGTAAGACAACAACTGCTGACATAACTGTCACATGTCAGTAAGACAACAACTACTGACATAACTGTCACATGTCAGTAAGACAACTGCTGACATGACTGTCACATGTCAGTAAGACAACTGCTGACATAACTGTCACATGTCAGTAAGACAACAACTGCTGACATGACTGTCACATGTCAGTAAGACAACTGCTGACATGACTGTCACATGCCAGTAAGACAACTGCTGACATAACTGTCACATGTCAGTAAGATAACAACTACTGACATAACTGTCACGTCACTAAGACAACTGCTGACATAACTGTCACATGTCAGTAAGACAACTGCTAACATAACTGTCACATGTCAGTAAGACAACAACTACTGACATAACTGTCACATGTCACTAAGACAACTGCTGACATAACTGTCACATGTCAGTAAGACAACTGCTGACATAATTGTCACATGTCAGTAAGACAACAACTACTGACATAACTGTCACATGCCAGTAAGACAACAACTACTGACATAACTGTCACATGTCAGTAAGACAACAACTACTGACATAACTGTCACATGTCATTAAGACAACAACTGCTGACATAACTGTCACATGTCAGTAAGACAACAACTGCTGACATAACTGTCACATGTCAGTAAGACAACAACTGCTGACATAACTGTCACATGTCAGTAAGACAACTGCTGACATAACTGTCACATGTCAGTAAGACAACTGCTGACATAACTGTCACATGTCAGTAAGACAACTGCTGACATAACTGTCACATGTCACTAAGAGAACTGCTGACATAACTGTCACATGTCATTAAGACAACAACTGCTGACATGACTGTCACATGCCAATAAGACAGCAACTGCTGACATAACTGTCACATGACACTGAACAAGGTGCTCACTTTATTATCACATGAGATCATGAGTCTGGAGAGAAGATTTCTCAAAATGCGAGGAACATTCTTGAGCTGGTTTGGGGTAATGGAGCTGCGGTCAACAGGGCAAGTAGGCTGTCTGGTTAACCACTCATGTATGCAGGCAGAACAGAAGGCATGCTCACACTGAGGGGCCTGCAAAGTGATGCATTTCATGAATAAGATAGATAGGTAGGCTGACAGAATATATGAGTGAACAGCCACACATACATGCACGGACAGACAAGACAGGCTTATAGACAGGTTGATGGATATATATATAGATGGCTGGCAGACAGACAAATAGGTGAATGTGCAAGACAGGCTTATAGACAGATTGATGGATAGATACATAGATGGCTGGACAGACAGACAAATAGGTGGATGTACAAAACAGGCTTATAGACAGATTGATGGATAGATACATAGATGACTGGACAGCCAGACAAATAGATGGACAGACAAGACAGTTATAGACAGACTGAAGGATAGATACATAGATGACTGGACAGACAGACAAATAGGTGGACAGACAAGACAGGCTTATGGACAGATTGATGGATAGATACATAGATGGCTGGACAGACAGACAAATAGGTGGATGTACAAGACAGGCTTATAAACAGGTTGATGGATAGATACATAGATGGCTGGACAGACAGACAAATAGGTGGATGTACAAGACAGGCTTATAAACAGGTTGAAGGATAGATACATAGATGGCTGGACAGACAGACAAATAGGTGGATGTACAAGACAGGCTTATAGACAGATTGATGGATAGATACATAGATGACTGGACAGCCAGACAAATAGATGGACAGACAAGACAGTTATAGACAGACTGAAGGATAGATACATAGATGACTGGACAGACAGACAAATAGGTGGACAGACAAGACAGGCTTATGGACAGATTGATGGATAGATACATAGATGGCTGGACAGACAGACAAATAGGTGAATGTACAAGACAGGAAGATATATAGATGAATATATCAGTCTCACAGATATACAAACAGACAGACAGGTTGATGAGAGGAATGAGAAGACAGTGGGAAGAGAGGCTGGGTGCCTCCTGACATTGTAAATGAGCCACCCCTGGACATCAGTTAGTACAGGAGCCTGGTCATTTCCTTCAGGTGCCTCATGACATTCTAAATGATCCATCCCTTGGACATAAGCCACAGAAAACGAGAAGACATCACACACACACGCATGCACGCACACACGCACGAATGCATGACACACACACACACACACACACAAACACACACACAAACAGGCCACAGAAAATGAGAAGACATCACATGCACACACAAGCCACAGAAAACCAGGAAACATCACATGTGTTTTTCAAGTAATATTAACCTGTACAGGCTCTTCCATAACACAGCTGCAGATTGGACACAGGAGTTCCTCATCAACATCTCCATCAAATCTGCCAACTTCAAAACCCATCCTATAGCATACCTGGACAGCAAAGAACAGACACACTCAATGATAACATCTACTGTATAGCAAACACACTGAAACTAGTGATACACCTGGACAGCAGAGAACAGACACACTCAATGATAACATCTACTGTATAGCAAACACACTGAAACTAGTGATACACATGGACAGCAGAGAACAGACACACTCAATGATAACATCTACTGTATAGCAAACACACTGAAACTAGTGATACACATGGACAGCAGAGAACAGACACACTCAATGATAACATCTACTGTATAGCAAACACACTGAAACTAGTGATACACATGGACAGCAGAGAACAGACACACTCAATGATAACATCTACTGTATAGCAAACACACTGAAACTAGTGATACACATGGACAGCAGAGAACAGACACACTCAATGATGACATCTACTTTATAGCAAACACTGAAACTAGTGATACACCTGGACAGCAGAAAACAGACACACTCAATGATGACATCTACTGTATAGCAAACACACTGAAACTAGTGATATACCTGGACAGCAGAGAACAGACACACTCAATGATGACATCTACTGTATAGCACAGCACACACACTGAAACTAGTGATATACCTGGACAGCAGAGAACAGACACACTCAATGATGACATCTACTTTATAGCAAACACTGAAACTAGTGATACACCTGGACAGCAGAGAACAGACACTCAATGGTGACAGCTGTATAGCAACCACTGAAACTAGTGATACACCTGGACAGCATAGAACAGACACACTCAATGGTGACATCTACTGTATAGCAACCACTGAAACTAGTGATATACCTGGACAGCAGAGAACAGACACACTCAATGATGACATCTACTGTATAGCAAACACACTGAAACTAGTGATATACCTGGACAGCAGAGAACAGACACACTCAATGGTGACAGCTGTATAGCAACCACTGAAACTAGTGATAAACCTGGACAGCAGAGCTACCTGGAGTCCATGGTTGTCTCGAACACAGTACCATGATCTGGGAGGCTATCCAGAGAGCGAAGTCGAAGAAGGAAGAACTTTGATCTGGCCAATGCCTATGGGTCAGTGCCCCACCAGCTGTTGTGGCATGCACTCAAGGCTTATCACGTGCCCCAGAACATCATGGAGATGCTAGTGCAGTACTTCTCGGGCTTCTCTCTTCGGTTCTCTACCAAAACGTTCACGACCAGATGGATCGACCTGCAAGTGGGTATTGCCATGGGATGTACGATTTTCCCGATATTATTTATTATGGCCATGCAGGTCATACTGGATGCGGCATCCGGCTATGCACACGGTCTGAGGCTCAGCGAAGGGGTGAACACGCCACCGCTGAAGGCCTTCATGGACAATACGACAATCCTGACACAGAAGGAGAGTGATGCTCTCAGCATTCTCCTCAGACTGGACGATCTGATTCGCTTCAAGCCCAAGAAATCTAGAAGCCTGTCGATCATGAAGGGTGAAGCGGTGGAGAGGGTATTCACGATGGCCGGACAGGCGATTCCCACGGAGATGGAGGAGCCTATGAAGAGTCTCGGGCGTGTGTACAGCTCAACCCTGACGGACAGGAACGCGGTGGCGGAGATACAAGCAATGCTGACGAACGGCCTGAGTACCATTGACAAAACTAGGCTGATAGGCAAGTTTAAAATCTGGGTCCTCCAATTCATGCTTATTCCGAAACTCCTGTGGCTGCTGCTGATATATGATATTGGCGTGTACACAGTGAGCACCATGGAGAGTAAGCTAAGCAGGTACATACGAACGTGGCTTGGAGTACCCACATGCCTCACGACTGACGATCAGAAGCCCCCTGCCGTGTTTGCTCAGCGTCGGAGTTTTTGCGATTATAACCAAAGATGAAAGCACAATAAACATTTATGTAGAAGAACACCACCTGAATCAAGTCAAGAGCTTCAAGTACCTAGGAAGTATAATATCATCAAATGGCATATCAGCAGGCGACATCGAAAATCGATGCAATAAGGCAAACCAACTCATTGGACAAATGGCACCAATACTAAAGAACAAACATGTATAAATAGATACTAAGAAAGCACTATACAACACAATCTTCCTACCAACTCTATGCTACCAATGCCAAACCTGGACAATGACAGAAAAAGAGAAAAGAAAAATCACAACAAAATCAGAAATGAGATTCCTGAGAAGAATACTCAATGTATCAAGAAGAGGGGGGGGGGGGGGGGGGGGGGGGGGGGGTTCGAGGTATGGTGTCTGCCTCGAGAGTTGGAGGTCCCGGGTTCAAGCTCCGGTTAGGACCAGGATTTTTTTCACATGGACTTCCAGTAATAAAATTTCCCCTGGTCTCTGGGTAGTGAGATCGGACGCCCGTGTGTATTGTTGCGCACGTAAAAAAATCACTTGGCAGTTGGAAATCGAAAAAGAGTAGCCTAGCGTCGCTGCCCGGGCAAAAATTTCGAGTTAAAAATCTACCCCAAAGTATTTCAGGATCCTCGCCGATGCTACAGAGTTCGTGCATTGAGCTGAGTTTCTCCAGACTCAGGTTTGAGTTAGGAGGAAAACGGAGCACTTATGAGTTAAAACTGTGTGCCGTGATGTTGATCCAACGACTAAACTAAACTAAACTAAACAGAAGAGAGAAAACAGAAATTAAGAAATCAGGACTAAAGTTGGGGTTATATCAGCACTAGATTTTATCAGAAAACAGCAGGTTAAATGGTTTGGCCATATAACTAGATTACCAACTAACAGCATATCTCAACAAGCAATGATGTACAGATCAGACAGAAACAGAGGAAGAGGCCGGCCACGTAAACGATCGATAGAGGGAATTACAGAAGCCATGGGAACCTCGATATATGAAGCCCATACACGGGCACTCTCCCACTGTTTATGCTTCACCTCGACACCACAGAGTACAACAGGAACCTCATGAGATGAGATGAGATGGGTTTTATAAACTGGTTGTGAAACTTAATGAAGCACCACTATTTCCATCAATCATTCCTGCTTATATTCAGAGATATATTTACAGACACTGTGGGCAAGTTATAAATGCACGACTTACAACTGGTGAAAATGTGTAACAACCAAGTACCTTTACACGTCTTTTATACCAGTAGCAAGCATCACATGGATTTTTTCTCCGGGGCATGCCAGTATGCTGGGGAATGAACAGACAGATTGGCTGGCTCGGCAAAACTTGGTGGAGTATTGATGCATGACAAGACAGACGTGGTCGCGGCCTTGTGGAAGCACGTGTACACCTTGGAGGAGCAAATGGATCACCATAGTCAGGTAACAATGAGGCAGCGAGGTGTGATGAGGGGATCCGGCCGACGCTCGACGTTCAGAGGAAAGGCGAGACGGACATATAATCAGATTGCTACTGGAACTATTAGTGTTGGAACTTTTCGCTGGCTGGTGAGGATGGGGACGAAGCGCTTATGGGGATGTCCCGAATGCTGTGTTGTCGGTTCATAAATCAATCAATCAATCAATCAATCTCTTTACTGTATGTATTGTTGGCAAAGTGTTCACAACACTCATTCTAACAAGACGGTACAATCTGGCTGAACTTATATATCCAGAGTCACAGTGTGGCTGTCCAGGTGGAATGGCAACGGTAGAGACGATCTTGTCCCTTCACCAATATATTATCATCAGCGACTGTTTTCCTGAGCTCACAGACAAGTCTAGTTGGGTCATGATTTCCAGCCAAATGGCAACGGTAGAGATGATGTTGTCCCTTCGCCAATATATTATCATCAGCGACTGTTTTCCTGAACTCACAGACAAGTCTAGTTGGGTCATGATTTCCAGCCAAATGGCAACGGTAGAGATGATGATGTCCCTTCGCCAATATATTATCATCAGCGACTGTTTTCCTGAACTCACAGACAAGTCTAGTTGGGTCATGATTTCCAGCCAAATGGCAACGGTAGAGATGATGTTGTCCCTTCGCCAATATATTATCATCAGCGACTGTTTTCCTGAACTCACAGACAAGTCTAGTTGGGTCATGATTTCCAGCCAAATGGCAACGGTAGAGATGATGTTGTCCCTTCGCCAATATATTATCATCAGCGACTGTTTTCCTGAACTCACAGACAAGTCTAGTTGGGTCATGATTTCCAGCCAAATGGCAACGGTAGAGATGATGATGTCCCTTCGCCAATATATTATCATCAGCGACTGTTTTCCTGAACTCACAGACAAGTCAGGTTGGGTCATGATTTCCAGCCAAATGGCAACGGTAGAGATGATGTTGTCCCTTCGCCAATATATTATCATCAGCGACTGTTTTCCTGAGCTCACAGACAAGTCTAGTTGGGTCATGATTTCCAGCCAAATGGCAACGGCAGAGATGATGTTGTCCCTTCGCCAATATATTATCATCAGCGAATGTTTTCCTGAGCTCACAGACAAGTCTAGTTGGGTCATGATTTCCAGCCAAATGGCAACGGTAGATATGATGTTGTCCCTTCGCCAATATATTATCATCAGCAACTGTTTTCCTGAGCTCACAGACAAGTCTAGTTGGGTCATGATTTCCTGAGCTCACAGACAAGTCTAGTTGGGTCATGATTTCCAGCCAAATGGCAACGGTAGAGATGATGTTGTCCCTTCGCCAATATATTATCATCAGCAACTGTTTTCCTGAGCTCACAGACAAGTCTAGTTGGGTCATGATTTCCAGCCAAATGGCAACGGTAGAGATGATGTTGTCCCTTCGCCAATATATTATCATCAGCGACTGTTTTCCTGAGCTCACAGACAAGTCTAGTTGGGTCATGATTTCCAGCCAAATGGCAACGGTAGAGATGATGTTGTCCCTTCGCCAATATATTATCATCAGCGACTGTTTTCCTGAGCTCACAGACAAGTCTAGTTGGGTCATGATTTCCAGCCAAATGAATGAAGGGAAGTAGTAGTAAAGAATCTAGCTGCCAATCACTGGTTTGTAATGAGGCTCAACAATATGTGCCTTTCAGAAGATTCCGGGAGCAGGAACTAGCATTTACACATGTGTACTTGACCACAACTCTGCCAGAGTAGACTAGCAGGGGGTAGAGAATGGCAGGGGATCGGATACTGGCGACACTCTCCCTCATCTATCCAAATTAATAAGCATCTCTCGTATTAACTGATTCAGTTCCATATGCCATTTTAGTGACAAATGGTCTCAATGCTGGGGCCCATACACCTTTTAGTGAAAAGATCTTGGTAGTTCGTTATTTGTTTCATTTCTCTTATTTTCCGCAATTTTTAGTGCCCGGTAATTGAAAAACTAAACACAGAATAAATATGCCTTTGACAAGACATATGGAATAAGCTTTGTGATAGTTGATTAAGCAGAGTTAGCTTAATGAAAGTTGTTTGTTTTTATCATGCAATGCGCAATGGTTCTCGACTCATCGATTTACGCCAGATAATCGTGTTAAACAATTTTAGATTATAGTTATTCTGATTTAATGGAATTTGTAAAAGATTGTAAAACTGATAGCACGTGTGGTAGTGTGGTTATTCAGTTAAATTATTTAGCATTTTGGAAAACAAACCTAACAGTACTAACAGCGACAGTTCGTCATCATATGATGGCACATGTCAAATTAGGCTTGCTCTAATGGGACACACTTTTGCCTCTAAGTTTACTTTGCTTATTACAAATAGGCTGAAGAATATTTAAATAATTAAATTTAAAAGAATAATAAATATAACTAAATAAAACAAATAGTTTACATATTGTTTCTCAGTAGAAAACGGTCAAAACCTGCCTCATGTTTTCCTGACATTTTTCATTTTTTGTGACAACAATGCACTTCAAACTATGATGTTTTAATTGTGGTTTATTGGTGTTATGGAGCAGTTATAGTCATACTGGTGAAGAAAAGTGGTGTATTTATCATTATTCAATAAATTTCATTGCATTATCATCAGCGATTTAGATGTAGCGCATTGGTAAGTGGTAATTTCACTAATTGTCACACCTGTTTTCACTTCTTTTAAACATCCACTATTATCGTTATATTTCTAACCTGTAGTAATAGTAGCAATACCAGCATGTTCCTTGTGCAATCGACTTTAATTTTATACATAACGCAATTTATCTGCTACCACTTTAACAATTTTTGGAACATTATTGTGACACACCCCTACTTCCCATTTTCTGCCATTTTGTTTGGCACTGAATTAGCTAACAATGTGCACAGTGCTGTACAGTGCATACTATTACAAGTATTACATCTACGTGCATGGTTGATCATGCGTGCGCGAGGTTAGCTATCTTATTTAGTATTTTAACTTGTCACTGAATTCGAATAAATTATTCTCATTTGTTTTGTTTTAGTACTTTTACTGAACGGAACTGTCTACTTTCCGCATCAGGTCTGGCCACAGATGTGTGAAGACTGACACCTAGAAGGCAGTGGACACTATAAAGAAGAGTTGTAGAAGCGACATACGTGGTCCAGCCAGCGATTTAGACATCCAGGAGCAGGTATTTTAAAGTTAGACAGCGATCACAAACCTCCGAACCTCCTGCGTCCGTCTCCGACTCCGGCTCTGCCCGTCCGTCGTCTGCCAGGGTTGCCACTTTTCTTCGACATAAAACATCTAGAAACGGATGTGTAGACATCTAGATTGTATAGGTGAAATATCTAGAAAAACATCCAGATGACAAAAGTAATCAATCAATGAATCAATCATTTCACTTGTCTCCTCTTTATTTCTTTCATCAACTCTCTCTTCATTCCCAGTTTTTCTAGCACCTCTGCATTTGATTGTTTTTGTTTCCGTGAAACACGACATATTCGTCTGTATATCCACATCTCCAGGGCTTCTATGCGACTTTCTAGTTGCTTGTTCAATGTCCAGGCTTCCGCTCCATATAGTAGCGTTGAATATACGTAGCATTTGACAATTCTCATTTTTAATGCGTTATTCATCTCTCTAGATGTTAATACTGATTTCATGCCGTTGAAAGCATTTTTAGCCATTCCTATTCTCTTTTTGATTTCCATTTCACTTCTGCCTTCATCTGTTATTATATGTCCAAGATAAGAGAAACGTGTTACTTGTCCTAGTATCTGCCCGTTTACTGTGGTGTTCATTGATGACCTTTCCTTTTCACTGCTAATTATCATAGTTCATGTTTTTTGGATGTTAATATCTAAGCCACATTCTGCACTGTGCCTGTTTACTTCTTCCACTAGGCCTTACAACTCTTGCTCACTTTCTGCTAGTAACACGGTATCGTCGCATATCTAAGATTGTTTATGATTTTTCCACTGATGCTGAGTCCAGGCAATTCAGCTTGTTTAAAAATTCTTTATGTGTATAGGTTGAAGAGGCTTGGGGACAGTACACATCCCTGCCATACTCCTCTTTTTATCTCTGTAGGCGACGAATAGTTATTACCGCATCTAATAGACGCCACTTGTTCCCAGTACACGTTACTAATATTACTAATAAGTCTGATGTCCTTTCCGTCTACTCCTATATCTTGAAGGCACGTAATTAGACGTTCATGTTGTACTCTATCAAAAGCTTTCTTGTAGTCTATAAAACAAACATATATACTTTTTTGAACTTCTATATATTTGTCAATTAACATCCTCAAACAGATAATTGCTTCTCTGGTGCCGCTGTTTTTGCGGAACCCAAATTGTTCTTCAGCTACTTCCTCATCTATTTTATGTTGAATTCATTCTTGTATGACCTTGAGTAGTAAATTAGTTATGTGGCTCATTAAGCTAATACTTCTGTAATCCTCACAATCAACAGCTCTTGCTTTCTTCGGTAGTGTGGTGAAAATGGATGTTTTCAAGTCCTTGGGTATGTACCCAGTATTATATATTTTTTGCTTATCCTTTACAGGACATTGCTGTCAACATCAGCATCTTTCATCTGATTGTTGATTTCTCGGCAGGATTACGCTCAGTAGTTTGCCATTACTTTCTGAGCGGCCGGCTCACATACCCCGTAAGTTACCGACGCGATTCGAACCACTGCTGATTCTCATCGTCGTCACGTTACCTACGAGAGTATACGAGATTACGGAGAAAAGTCGCTAACCTCTAGGTCAGGAAGCCGGCGGTATTATATATATCATGACATAGTTCTGTGATAGTTTCAATGCCAAAGCTGGATAAGGAGTTTATCTGTTGTCGATGTGACTTATCCTACAGATACAAAAGTCCTTGTCTATCAAGCCTGTGTCCTTAGTACTCTTCTTTATGGCAGTGAAACTGGACAACTTACTCACACCAAGAGAAACATTTAAACAGCTTTCATATGCGGTGTCTGCGATGAATTCTTGGTATTAAGTGGCAAGACAAAATCACAAATACTGAAGTATTGGAAAGATCAGGTTGTGTGACGGTTTATTTCATACTCAGTCTTCGTAGACTTAGATGGATAGGACATCTTAGGAGGATGGATGATGGTAGAATACCAAAGGATATCTTTTTTGGTGAATTACAGATGGGTAAGAGATCTCAGGGTCGGCCTCTACTACGATACAAAGATGTGTCTAAACGGGACATGATTGATACAGGCATTGATAATGCACATTGGGAGCAAGTCGCCGCTGAACGTGTTGCATGGAGGGCAAAGATCAGAAATGGAATAAAGACAAAGGAGAAAATTATTGCAGATAAGTCACACACCGAGCGTGTGAGACGTAATATGGTGCATGATGGTGAAAATGACCACTTGTTCACATGCACCCACTGTGAACGAACATTTACAGCGCGAATTGGCCTTTTCAGTCACATTCGCTACCGCCATGGGTAAAAGTTATTATGCCTTTTTGAAGCACAAACTATCGTCTGTCAAGACGGCAAGGTGCCAATTTTATCCTATAGAATCATGTCCTCATCTTCACTGATGTCTGTCTCACAAGATCCACAGGATAAACTTAACTTGGATGATGAAGTTGAAGTTTCAGATTCAAAATGACTCTGGTATGCTTTAGCTGTTCCGATTTAATTTAATACACGATCAGGGAACTGATCAGTTGAACAGCATTTTCCTGCTCTCATCAGGCCACATTTTATTGTCAAGATAGCATTTAAGAGGTCAAGTTTCATCCTATTTCTTAATTTAGATTTTATAAAATTCAAAGCAATGAAAACTCTTTCTACATCAGCATTTGAATGGGGTAGTACCATGGCAGACATCGCACATTTAATGAGCTTAGAGAATGGACTGTTTCCTGAGGCATCTTTAAATTGTCTTACTTCGCTCCAAAAAGCTTCAGTTTCTGTTTTGTTTGTTCAGTCAACCAAATTGATTTTGGTTAACTGATATTCTGCTTCCGCCACACTATTATTAGTTGTTTTTTTTTTCGCATATCCTTTACAGGACGTCGCTGTCAACATTAGTATCTTTCAGCTGATTGTTGATTTCATGGCAAGATTACGCTCAGTAGTTTGCATTGCTTTCTGAGCGACCGGCTCACATACCCCGTAAGTTACCGACGCGGCTATAACCGGCACCGATTCTTACGCACGTCACGTTACTCACGAGAGTATACGGGATTACGGAGAAAGTCGCTAACTCTAGGCCAGGGAGACCGGCACTATTATTAGTAGCCCCTAAACATTTTATAATTTGACAATATTTAGGTGTGTCCTTTACTGACTGAAGTATGTTGTTAACAGAAAAGAGTGAAATATTTTTCAATACAATTAAATTTTCAGGAAGTCTCTGCTTCAATTGCTTGAATAGTGAGGGAAGAACATCTTGACACCGCTTGTTGTTCTCTGCATTTTCTGTTAACAATCCTTTTGTTTTTAAACCATCAATTTTTTATTCGATTTGGTATCCCAGGTATGGCTTAGGAGCCAAATAATAGTGCAAGTGAACAAATCAGCTTTAGAAGTTGGCAATATAAGTCTGTTACCAATTGAGTGAAATAGCAAAGTGAGATCGTCAAGTAATTTAACTTTATCAACATTTTGAGTTTCAAACAGTTTATTAACCTTTTGCACTTCCCTTAGAATGGGTTGTAAAAAGAGAAGGAATGCCAATTTATTTTTCATCACTGTGCATTCCATATAGTATTTCAGCTGTGTCTTGTTATTTCGAAGTGTGTCTTCACCTCCAACACAATTATGCCAACATCTGGTTGAATTGATAACCATCTAGTTTTGCAATATGACAGAATTTTCAGTGGTGAGGAACTATCATTTAATGCTTTATATAAATTATTGTATTGCTGTTGTCTGACAGATGATTTGGAGAACCAGTTATATGTTTCAGCAATAAGGAATTCCAAATTAATTCCTTGTTAAACATTCTGATGAGGCATGTGATAATGCTAGCTGCAAAGAATGACACGCACATTTTATGAGGATTAAAGATGGGATATCTTTCTTCAATTTGGCATAAACATCATGGTTGATACCAACCATTTCCGAGGCATTATCGGTACTAATTGAGGCAAATTAAGTCTAAATTTTTACTGACCAAAATTCTGAAATATCTAATTCCGAATTAAAAACATCTAGAATTACATCTAACATCTAAACGTCAAAGAACGACATCTAGACGCCGGCAAAAATATTTAGATCTAGATGTAAAACATCTCAATTAGCAACCCTGTCGTCTGCTGGCACGACATTGCCAGGTACGCTTCCACTATAACGCCAATGTGTCTCAGGTATCTATCTAGGCATTGGTTTGCGCTTGTAGAATATGTAGGGACAGAAATACATAAAAGAACATAAATAGAAATTTAAAACATAATAGATTCAAAACCCGTTACTTCTAAAAGACACTGAGTTATCAAGCAAGTCACCACAAAAGTGCACTTTCTTAAATCGTCCCCAAATAACCTATACGGTCATTATTCTGGCCAGGTTAGGGTTGATTAGTTCAGGCTGCAATAAGGATTGATAATGAAGTGGGACAGTATCAGCCAATTAAAAGAGGTGTTAGGCAGGGATGTGTGATGTCTCCAGATCTTTTTTCCCTATACAGTGAAAATATTTTCAGAAATGTAGAGGATATAAATGGAATCAGCATTGGAGGACGAAACATCAATAACATTAGATATGCAGATGATACAGTATTAATTGCAGACAATGCGCAGGACCTGCAACAATTAGTAGATGCGGTTGTTGTACACAGTGAGCAACTGGGGTTAGAATTAAATTGTAAAAAGACTCAGGTTATGGTCGTCACTAGGGAGGAAGAAGTGCCACAATGTAATATACAAGTAAATGGGAATATTCTTCAACAAGTGAATCGATACAATTATCTTGGAAAAGTCATAACATCTGATGGGAGATGCCTTGAAGAGATTAGAACAAGAATCGCCATGGCGAAAGTAGCCTTTAGCAAGATGAAAAACATTCTGACCAATAAAAAGATGTCAATTGAAACGAGAAAAAGAGTGTTGAGGGGATACATAGAGCCTGTTCTTTTGTATGGATGTGAAACTTGGACAATGGGCAGTCAGGCTGAAAAACATCTGATGGCTGCAGAAATGTGGTTTCTGAGGAAAATGCAAAGAATACCATGGACAGACAGAAAAACCAATGACCAAGTACTACAGGAGACAAATGAACATCGTAAACTGATTAGAGAAATTAGACGTAGACAGTAAAAAAAATTTTTTGACATGTTATGAGAAGAAATGGATTGGAGAACTTGGTGACAACTGGCAAGATCTAGGGGAATAGACCAAGAGGCAGACCGAGATGAAAATACCTGGATGGCTTGGCCACATGGCATGGACGAGACAGGAACACTGAGCTGATCCACGACACTTGTGATCGAGTGAAATGGCGAGTCATGACCGCCCACGCTTTCCAGCATGGCACATGATTGATTGATTGAGCCGCGGCAGTGGTCAGCTAGGGCGCTAGTCTATGGTGAGCCGCGGCAGTGGTCAGCTAGTCTATGGTGAGCCGCGGCAGTGGTCAGCTAGTCTATGGTGAGCCGCGGCAGTGGTCAGCTAGTCTATGGTGAGCCGCGGCAGTGGTCAGCTAGTCTATGGTGAGACGCGGCAGTGGTCAGCTAGGGCGCTAGTCTATGGTGAGCCGCGGTAGTGGTCAGCTAGGGCGCTACTCTATGGTGAGCCGCGGCAGTGGTCAGCTAGTCTATGTTGAGCCGCGGCAGTGGTCAGCTAGTCTATGGTGAGCCGCGGCAGTGGTCAGCTAGTCTATGGTGAGCCGCGGCAGTGGTCAGCTAGGGCGCTAGTCTATGGTGAGCCGCGGCAGTGGTCAGCTAGGGCGCTACTCTATGGTGAGCCGCGGCAGTGATCAGCTAGTCTATGGTGAGCCGCGGCAGTGGTCAGCTAGGGCGCTAGTCTATGGTGAGCCGCGGCAGGGCAGTGGTCAGCTAGGGCGCTAGTCTATGGTGAGCCGCGGCAGGGCAGTGGTATGCTAGGGCGCTAGTCTATGGTGAGCCGCGGTAGTGGTCAGCTAGTCTATGGTGAGCCGCGGCAGTGGTCAGCTAGGGCGCTAGTCTATGGTGAGCCGCGGCAGTGGTCAGTTAGGGCGCTAGTCTATGGTGAGCCGCGGTAGTTGTCAGCTAGTCTATGGTGAGCCGCGGCAGTGGTCAGCTAGTCTATGGTGAGCCACGGCAGTGGTCAGCTAGGGCGCTAGTCTATGGTGAGCCGCGGCAGTGGTCAGCTAGGGCGCTACTCTATGGTGAGCCGCGGCAGTGGTCAGCTAGTCTATGGTGAGCCGCGGCAGTGGTCAGCTAGGGCGCTAGTCTATGGTGAGCCGCGGCAGTGGTCAGCTAGGGCGCTAGTCTATGGTGAGCCGCGGTAGTGGTCAGCTAGTCTATGGTGAGCCGCAGCAGTGGTCAGCTAGTCTATGGTGAGCCACGGCAGTGGTCAGCTAGGGCGCTAGTCTATGGTGAGCCGCGGCAGTGGTCAGCTAGGGCGCTACTCTATGGTGAGCCGCGGCAGTGGTCCGCTAGTCTATGGTGAGCCGCGGCAGTGGTCAGCTAGGGCGCTAGTCTATGGTGAGCCGCGGCAGTGGTCAGCTAGGGCGCTAGTCTATGGTGAGCCGCGGTAGTGGTCAGATAGTCTATGGTGAGCCGCGGCGGTGGTCAGCTAGTCTATGGTGAGCCACGGCAGTGGTCAGCTAGGGCGCTAGTCTATGGTGAGCCGCGGCAGTGGTCAGCTAGGGCGCTACTCTATGGTGAGCCGCGGCAGTGGTCAGCTAGTCTATGGTGAGCCGCGGCAGTGGTCAGCTAGGGCGCTAGTCTATGGTGAGCCGCGGCAGGGCAGTGGTCAGCTAGGGCGCTAGTCTATGGTGAGCCGCGGCAGGGCAGTGGTCAGCTAGGGCGCTAGTCTATGGTGAGCCGCGGTAGTGGTCAGCTAGTCTATGGTGAGCCGTGGCAGTGGTCAGCTCGGGCGCTAGTCTATGGTGAGCCGCGGCAGTGGTCAGCTAGGGCGCTAGTCTATGGTGAGCCGCGGTAGTGGTCAGCTAGTCTTTGGTGAGCCGCGGCAGGGTAGTGGTCAGCTAGGGCGCTAGTCTATGGTGAGCCGCGGCAGTGGTCAGCTAGTCTATGGTGAGCCGCGGCAGTGGTCAGCTAGTCTATGGTGACCCGCGACAGTGGTCAGCTAGTCTATGGTGACCCGCGGCAGTGGTCAGCAAGTCTATGGTGAGCTGCGGCAGTGGTCAGCTAGGGCGCTAGTCTATGGTGAGCCGCGGCAGTGGTCAGCTAGTCTATGGTGAGCCGCGGCAGTGGTCAGCTAGTCTATGGTGAGCCGCGGCAGTGGTCAGCTAGTCTATGGTGAGCCGCGGCAGTGGTCAGCTAGTCTATGGTGACCCGCGACAGTGGTCAGCTAGTCTATGGTGAGCCGCGGCAGTGGTCAGCTAGTGTATGGTGAGCCGCGGCAGTGGTCAGCTAGGGCGCTAGTCTATGGTGAGCCGCGGCAGTGGTCAGCTAGTCTATGGTGAGCCGCGGCAGTGATCAGCTAGTCTATGGTGAGCCACGGCAGTGGTCAGCTAGGGCGCTAGTCTATGGTGAGCCGCGGCAATGGACAGCTAGTCTATGGTGAGCCGTGGCAGTGGTCAGCTAGTCTATGGTGAGCCGCGGCAGTGGTCAGCTAGTCTATGGTGAGCCGCGGCAGTGGTCAGCTAGTCTATGGTGAGCCGCGGCAGTGGTCAGCTAGTCTATGGTGAGCCGCGGCAGTGGTCAGCTAGGGCGCTAGTCTATGATGAGCCGCGGCAGCGGTCAGCTAGTCTATGGTGAGCCGCGGCAGTGGTCAGCTAGTCTATGGTGACTCGCGACAGTGGTCAGCTAGTCTATGGTGAGCCGCGGCAGTGGTCAGCTAGTCTATGGTTAGCCGCGGCAGTGGTCAGCTAGGGCGCTAGTCTATGGTGAGCCGCGGCAGTGGTCAGCTAGTCTATGGTGAGCCGCGGCAGTGGTCAGCTAGTCTATGGTGAGCCGCGGCAGAGATCAGCTAGTCTATGGTGAGCCGCGGAAGTGGACAGCTAGTCTATGGTGAGCCGCGGCAGTGGTCAGCTAGTCTATGATGAGCCGCGGCAGTGGTCAGCTAGGGCGCTAGTCTATGGTGAGCCGCGGCAGTGGTCAGCTAGGGCGCTAGTCTATGGTGAGCCGCGGCAGGGCAGTGGTCAGCTAGAGCGCTAGTCTATGGTGAGCCGCGGCAGTGGTCAGCTAGTCTATGGTGAGCCGCGGCAGTGGTCAGCTAGGGCGCTAGTCTATGGTGAGCCGCGGCAGTGGTCAGCTAGTCTATGGTGAGCCGCGGCAGTGGTCAGCTAGGGCGCTAGTCTATGGTGAGCCGCGGCAGTGGTCAGCTAGTCTATGGTGAGCCGCGGCAATGGTCAGCTAGTCTATGGTGAGCCGCGGCAGTGGTCAGCTAGGGCGCTAGTCTATGGTGAGCCGCGGCAGTGGACAGCTAGTCTATGGTGAGCCGCGGCAGTGGTCAGCTAGTCTATGGTGAGCCGCGGCAGTGGTCAGCTAGGGCGCTAGTCTATGGTGAGCCGCAGCAGTGGTCAACTAGTCTATATTGAGCCGCGGCAGTGGTCAGCTAGTATATGGTGAGCCGCGGCAGTGGTCAGCTAGTCTATGGTGAGCCGCGGCAGTGGACAGCTAGTCTATGGTGAGCCGCGGCAGTGGTCAGCTAGGGCGCTAGTCTATGGTGAGCCGCGGCAGGGCAGTGGTCAGCTAGGGCGCTAGTCTATGGTGAGTCGCGGCAGTGGTCAGCTAGTCTATGGTGAGCCGCGGCAGTGGACAGCTAGTCTATGGTGAGCCGCGGCAGTGGTCAGCTAGGGCGCTAGTCTATGGTGAGCCGCGGCAGGGCAGTGGTCAGCTAGGGCGCTAGTCTATGGTGAGCCGCGGCAGTGGTCAGCTAGGGCGCTAGTCTATGGTGAGCCGCGGCAGGGCAGTGGTCAGCTAGGGCGCTAGTCTATGGTGAGTCGCGGCAGTGGTCAGCTAGTCTATGGTGAGCCGCGGCAGTGGTCAGCTATGGCGCTAGTCTATGGTGAGCCGCGACAGGGCAGTGGTCAGCTAGGGCGCTAGTCTATGGTGAGCCGCGGCAGTGGTCAGCTAGGGCGCTAGTCTATGGTGAGCCGCGGCAGTGGTCAGCTAGGGCGCTAGTCTATGGTGAGCCGCGGTAGTGGTCAGCTAGTCTATGGTGAGCCGCGGCAGTGGTCAGCTAGTCTATGGTGAGCCACGACAGTGGTCAGCTAGGGCGCTAGTCTATGGTGAGCCGCGGCAGTGGTCAGCCAGGGCGCTACTCTATGGTGAGCCGCGGCAGTGGTCAGCTAGTCTATGGTGAGCCACGGCAGTGGGCAGCTAGGGCGCTAGTCTATGGTGTGCCGCGGCAGTGGTCAGCTAGGGCGCTACTCTATGGTGAGCCGCGGTAGTGGTCAGCTAGTCTATGGTGAGCCGCGGCAGTGGTCAGCTAGGGCGCTAGTCTATGGTGAGCCGCGTCAGTGGTCAGCTAGGGCGCTAGTCTATGGTGAGCCGCGGTAGTGGTCAGCTAGTCTATGGTGAGCCGCGGCAGTGGTCAGCTAGTCTATGGTGAGCCGCGGCAGTGGTCAGCTAGGGCGCTAGTCTATGGTGAGCCGCGGCAGTGGTCAGCTAGGGCGCTACTATATGGTGAGCCGCGGCAGTGGTCAGCTAGTCTATGGTGAGCCGCGGCAGTGGTCAGCTAGGGCGCTAGTCTATGGTGAGCCGCGGCAGGGCAGTGGTCAGCTAGGGCGCTAGTCTATGGTGAGCCGCGGCAGGGCAGTGGTCAGCTAGGGCGCTAGTCTATGGTGAGCCGCGGTAGTGGTCAGCTAGTCTATGGTGAGCCGCGGCAGTGGTCAGCTCGGGCGCTAGTCTATGGTGAGCCGCGGCAGTGGTCAGCTAGGGCGCTAGTCTATGGTGAGCCGCGGTAGTGGTCAGCTAGTCTTTGGTGAGCCGCGGCAGGGTAGTGGTCAGCTAGGGCGCTAGTCTATGGTGATCCGCGGCAGTGGTCAGCTAGTCTATGGTGAGCCGCGGCAGTGGTCAGCTAGTCTATGGTGAGCCGCGGCAGTGGTCAGCTAGTCTATGGTGACCCGCGACAGTCGTCAGCTAGTCTATGGTGAGCCGCGGCAGTGGTCAGCTAGTCTATGGTGAGCTGCGGCAGTGGTCAGCTAGGGCGCTAGTCTATGGTGAGCCGCGGCAGTGGTCAGCTAGTCTATGGTGAGCCGCGGCAGTGGTCAGCTAGTCTATGGTGAGCCGCGGCAGTGGTCAGCTAGTCTATGGTGAGCCGCGGCAGTGGTCAGCTAGTCTATGGTGAGCCGCGGCAGTGGTCAGCTAGTCTATGGTGAGCCGCGGCAGTGGTCAGCTAGGGCGCTAGTCTATGGTGAGCCGCGGCAGTGGTCAGCTAGTCTATGGTGAGCCGCGGCAGTGGTCAGCTAGTCTATGGTGAGCCACGGCAGTGGTCAGCTAGGGCGCTAGTCTATGGTGAGCCGCGGCAATGGACAGCAAGTCTATGGTGAGCCGCGGCAGTGGTCAGCTAGTCTATGGTGAGCCGCGGCAGTGGTCAGCTAGTCTATGGTGAGCCGCGGCAGTGGTCAGCTAGTCTATGGTGAGCCGCGGCAGTGGTCAGCTAGGGCGCTAGTCTATGGTGAGCCGCGGCAGTGGTAAGCTAGTCTATGGTGAGCCGCGGCAGTGGTCAGCTAGTCTATGGTGACCCGCGACAGTGGTCAGCTAGTCTATGGTGAGCCGCGGCAGTGGTCAGCTAGTCTATGGTGAGCCGCGGCAGTGGTCAGCTAGGGCGCTAGTCTATGGTGAGCCGCGGCAGTGGTCAGCTAGTCTATGGTGAGCCGCGGCAGTGGTCAGCTAGTCTATGGTGAGCCGCGGCAGTGGTCAGCTAGTCTATGGTGAGCCGCGGAAGTGGACAGCTAGTCTATGGTGAGCCGCGGCAGTGGTCAGCTAGTCTATGGTGAGCCGCGGCAGTGGTCAGCTAGGGCGCTAGTCTATGGTGAGCCGCGGCAGGGCAGTGGTCAGCTAGGGCGCTAGTCTATGGTGAGCCGCGGCAGTGGTCAGCTAGTCTATGGTGAGCCGTGGCAGTGGTCAGCTAGGGCGCTAGTCTATGGTGAGCCGCGGCAGTGGTCAGCTAGTCTATGGTGAGCCGCGGCAGTGGTCAGCTAGGGCGCTAGTCTATGGTGAGCCGCGGCAGTGGTCAGCTAGTCTATGGTGAGCCGCGGCAGTGGTCAGCTAGTCTATGGTGAGCCGCGGCAGTGGTCAGCTAGGGCGCTAGTCTATGGTGAGCCGCGGCAGTGGTCAGCTAGTCTATGGTGAGCCGCGGCAGTGGTCAGCTAGGGCGCTAGTCTATGGTGAGCCGCGGCAGTGGACAGCTAGTCTATGGTGAGCCGCGGCAGTAGTCAGCTAGGGCGCTAGTCTATGGTGAGCCGCGGCAGTGGTCAGCTAGGGCGCTAGTCTATGGTGAGCCGCGGCAGTGGTAAACTAGTCTATGGTGAGCCGCGGCAGTGGTCAGCTAGTCTATGGTGAGCCGCGGCAGTGGTCACCTAGTCTATGGTGAGCCGCGGCAGTGGACAGCTAGTCTATGGTGATCCGCGGCAGGGCAGTGGTCAGCTAGGGCGCTAGTCTATGGTGAGCCGCGGCAGTGGTCAACTAGTCAATGGTGAGCCGCGGCAGGGCAGTGGTCAGCTAGGGCGCTAGTCTATGGTGAGCCGCAGCAGTGGTCAACTAGTCTATGGTGAGCCGCGGCAGTGGTCAGCTAGTATATGGTGAGCCGCGGCAGTGGTCAGATAGTCTATGGTGAGCCGCGGCAGTGGTCAGCTAGGGCGCTAGTCTATGGTGAGCCGCGGCAGGGCAGTGGTCAGCTAGGGCGCTAGTCTATGGTGAGCCGCGGCAGTGGTCAGCTAGGGCGCTAGTCTATGGTGAGCCGCGGCAGGGCAGTGGTCAGCTAGGGCGCTAGTCTATGGTGAGTCGCGGCAGTGGTCAGTGTCAGGGTCTTACACTGGGCTCGCTACCTAACACATGTGGGACAGTACAAGTACAACGTGATTTGACTCAAGACTCAACGACACAACGTTCAACGGATTTAATTACAGATCATATACAATACGATGATCCCAGCAAATATATATTGGATACTTCTAAACACTTACATCTACCATACAGCACACAGTCTCACTCTCAAGATGTCCAGGCATTCGACATTCGGGCACAGAAACCTTTCTCGCAACATGCGTCCTGTTTCGTCTACGTCCCAGAGCTGTCTCCCTATGGTTTGGAACTCGCCTCCTCACCGGAGGTGGCTTCACGAGACATGCGTGCGTCCTTGGTGTGACCGCTGGCCGTCTCGCCAGCCGGCAACTTCGCAGGCAGGTGACCACTGTTCGCCTGGCGGCGTAACGAAGTTCCTTCATTCCTCCTAGGGACTGAGTCACCTGGCGGCGTAACGATGTCACGGCATCACTGCCGTACCGTAGACTCTGACACGCTCCCCCGGCAAATCCATGAAAGATGTCATCTTTCATGTCTAATATAGGTACATACTGGGTTAATACTTTAACCCTTGTCAGAGTCAACCCTTATGTTGCTTATATCCATCGATATCATAATACATAGAAAATACCCATCTGCCATAGAAACATATAATCAATAGAAGTTATATTGAATGACATGTGGTGTTTAACTTTTAACACCTGTCAGGTTTCATCTTCTCGATGGCTGGTTACATAAATTGCATTAACGACCCAGTCAGATCAGTAGTATCCAGTTTCACGCATCTACCTCGCAGCATTTTGAAAAAAAATAATAATATGGTTCTTGAAACAAAAACCATCTCGCTAGACCGAAATGTGGCTTTTCCCTAAGTCACATAAAACACTCAAACCCTTGACCTCATTTGCCAAGGACTCTTGTGTTGGTCTGCAATGTCTGCAACCCTTTGCCATGCACAGTAAATGCCTACCCGATGAGTTCAAAATCTGGCAAACACATGGCTATTTTTATATAACACATTACATTATACATTTCACATTATGGCCCTTTGTGTAAGGATGTAATAGCAACTAAAAGAAAGGGGAATAATTTCAAACATTTATGACATATAATAATTTACAATAATTATTTTATTTCTTAGTGTCATTGCTTGACGTTGCTTCATATTAACGAGAAAAAGTCGGTAATATGAATACATTAATCAAGATATGATTCTAAGATTACACTAGCTAAATAAATAAACACACAATTCGTGTATTTCATTTTATAGATTCTTAAAGATTTTAGAATCGTCATAGATATTTGAACTTTTATTTGTCGTCTGCTAATTTTACTCTAAATTTCTAATTAATCCGGAAGTACACACGAACATTAAATCAGCTGATGAAGAAGCTTGTAGACCACTTGTTCCGGTTTGATGTAGTTACGGAAAGTACTTGTCTCATAGTTCATGTGTCGGATGTTTCACAAAACCTTCTGGATTACGATCGACTGTTCATGTGTTTCACAACCGAACATTATGGATTTCGGTTAACTGCAATGGAGTAGCTGTCACTGTTTAGTTTACACATTCGCACACGTCCTTAAAATATCCCTGGAATAATCCACACGCAGCTGTCACTGTCAAATTGGATAGTTCGCTTAAGGTAAGTTCTTGCGCGAATGTGACACTGTTGTCGTTACAGAATATGTACAAATTAAAGTTCGCTTTCTACCACACACTACACAATTATACATGACAATCACTACATGCATTAGTAAAATAAGAAACATTATTTATAATGGGGGTAACCCCTATCACAATGTAGACATTACACAGCTTTTGTGAATGAAACAACTTATTCACTGATAGATGGCTGTGTTAATCTGAGTATTTTACACTGCACTCAGACTTTATTGCTCAATGGGTCGGTAGGACAACGGGACAACAAGTCAGCGATCGTATTGGTTCGGCCTGGAATATGGCGAACCTCGAAGCTGTAGTCTTGGAGTTTCAAAGACCAACGGGCTATCATATGGTTTGATGGTACCCCAGAATTTATGAAACGCAAAGGACTACTGTCAGATTCCACGATAAAATGGCGTCCTAGAAGAAATCTAGACAATTTTGTAATACCCACCACTAAAGCTAGGGCTTCCAACTGAGGCATTGACCAGGATCGTTCTCTGGGCTTCAGTTTTCTGGATACAAAACACACGGGATGGAGGATGTTGTTGTGTTCTTGCATCAAGACTGCTCCAATCGCGACGGAGCTCGCATCTGTTCTTAATCTGAAAGGTAAACGGATGTTTGGCAATTTGAGGATGGGATTATGTGAGCTATCACCAGAAAAACAAGCTAACACTTTAGAGAATGCAAATTTTAGGCATTCATTGCTTACAATTTTGTCAGGCTTATCTTTAGTTAGTAAGTTAGTAAAAGCCTCGGTTAGTTCAGAAAAATTCGGAATAAACTGCCGATAATAATTTATCAGTCCTAATACACTTCTGACTTGTTTCTTTGTAGTCGGAAGTGAGAGTTTTAGAATCTTGGACACAATGTTATCGTCTGTCGTGACAAAGCCATTGGATATTTTGTATCCCAAAAAGGATATTTCAGGGTAGGCCATGTCTACTTTAGCAGGCTTTACAGTCAGTCCGTGCTGTCTGATCCGTTCAAATGTCAGTTCTAATGTCTTTATGTGTTCTGTCATTGTCTCTGTGTGAACACAGATGTCGTCTATATAGCAGATTATGTTAGGAATGTCTACAAGAAGAAGTCGTGTCATACGAACGAAGGTGGCAGGGGCATTGACTAGCCCACCATTCGTACAGTCCCCAAGGTGTGGCAAAAGCTGTCAGATGTCTGCTCTGTTCGTCTACTTCTATCTGATAATATCCTTTCGTCATATCTATCTTCGTGAAGAACCTAGCGTCTGTCAGTTCTGTCAAAAGATCGTCAGCGTTTGCCATTGGCTCCAAATCTAGAACAGTTATTTTATTTAGCTTTCGATAGTCAATGCACAGTCTTATGGTATTGTCCTTTTTGCGTACAATGACCATGGGAGATGAGAAGTCTGATTGGGATCGTCTTATGATGTTATTCTTTTCTAGGTTGATGATCTCCTGATGTAACTGTTCTTTGTAATGTAATGGGATGGTGTATGGTCTGCATCGTATGGGTGTGTTTGATGTGAGTGTGATGTGATGCTGTACTAATTCTGTTTGTCCTGGGTTGTTGGAGAAGATGGTGTTGTACTGTTGTATTAGGTGTTTTAAACTGTCTGTCTCTGCTTGAGTTAGCTTTGGATTGATCTTGATATCCTTCAAGCAGTCTGTCGTGTCTAATGTAGGTGTTGGAATTTCGTCACTAACATCGTCATCTTCGTGATCTATTATCACTGTACAAGCTGTCGTATCGTCTTGTTCGTTGTCTCTGTTATGGTATGGTCTTAGCATATTTATGTGAAATATTTTGTGTTTGTCTTTTATTAGGATCTCATAGTCTACAGGTGAAATCTGTCTTGTCACTTTAAACGGTCCCTGCCAAGAATCAGTCAATAAGTGTCGGTCACTAGGTAACAGAAGAAGAACGTCCTGTCCAGGTGTCAAAGTTATTGTTCTGTTTCCTTTGTCAGCATAATGTCTATAAGTAGCACCAGATAATTTTAGTGCATTCTTAGCAATCGTACATGATTTGATGATTCTTTCACGCAATGATGTAATATATACGTATGATGATATGGGTTTAAGTACTGGAGTAGATTCAGTTAACATTTGGTGGTAAATAGTTAATGGGCCACGTGGTTTGGCACCATAAATAAGTTCAAAAGGAGAGAAACCGGTACTAGAATGTGGTACCTCGCGATAAGCAAAAAGAATAGCTGGTAGATATACATCCCAGTTATTAGGGTGTTCTTGCGTGACTTTTGCAAGCATGTGCTTCAGATCGCCGTTAAACTTTTCCACGATTCCACTTGAATGAGGATGATATGGTGAATTGAAACATTGCTTCACTCCCAACATTTTGGTGAAAGCTTGGGTAGATGCGGCAATAAACTGAGTACCCCTATCAGATTGGATAGTGTCTGGAAATCCTATCCGGGGAAAAATATGGAAGAATACTTCCATTATATCATTGGCAGTTATGTTCTTTAGCGGAATAGCTTCCGGCCAGCGACTACATTGATCAACAATAGTTAGAATGTACTTATTCCCTTTAGTTGTTGTATGATTGAGAGGGCCCACTATGTCAACAGATAGTTTTTCAAAAGGTCGACTGGCTAAGTCAGTGACTTGCAACTTTGCCTGTGGGTGTTTACCTTTTTTTATCAGTTTCTGGCAGATGTCACAACTTCTGCAATATTCTTTAATATCATTGCAAAATTTGGGCCAATGAAACTGTGTTAATAATCTAGATCTGGTCTTCACGTATGCCATATGCCCTGCAAGAGGTATATCGTGGGCAAGATGTAAGGCTTGCTTGCGATAACTAGTTGGCAAAACAGTTTGCTCTGTGGTGTTGTCACCTCTGGTATAATACCTGGTGAGGATATCATTTTTCACAGCAAAATGCCATTTTGCATTCTTGGTTACCTTTGGCTTTTGGCCGATCAGATTAAAATATTTTACCAATGAAGGGTCAGCCTTTTGAGCTGTTACAAAAGTTTCCTTCATGGAGTTAGTAGGTAGCGATACTGGGCTAAGTGATTGAATAGCCTCAGTTTGCTTACTTTCATCTTGCACTCTTGCAGTAGATCTAGTTACTGCGTTCACACAATCAATGATGTCAGATGATGATGGAACAATGTTGTCAATGATATGATGAGAACTTAGTGCTACATTAGCTACCATACATTCAATAGGTGGTGTGACATTATCAATGATGACATTGGATGGTGATGTTACATTATCATCAATACATAGAGATGTTATGTCATGAGGTTTATCATTCACCTCTGGCAAATTTCCAATTATTACATCACACACTGGGTTTGTTAACGCAGCGACTTTTACTTTCCCAGTGAGGAAAGGTGTTTGAATATATGCCCAAGCTAATGGGTATCTCTCAATATTGCCTGAGAATGTTCTGCATGTTACGTGCCTGCCTGTATAGTCTGTAGGCATTATGAACGTTCTTTTAAGGCCAATAAGTGAACTTCCTGTATCGCGAAGAACTGTAGCAGACTTGCCGTTCACATATCCTTGATGGACTATTATCTTGCCTTTTGAATCTACTACCAAATTAGCTTCTTCATTGGCAATAGGGATGGCGTGACCACAAGTTAAAATACCATCTTCAAAGAAGGTGTTACAAACAGTACATAAATTGTTAATCATGTCAAAAGTCTGTGCTGAGTTCACAGGATGTTTCTCTGATAGTTCTTCTTCTGACTCTGAACTGTTAGACAAGGCGACATTTGCCTCATTGAACATTTGTCTACCTTTACAATCTCTGCGATGGTGTCCATGCGCTTTACAAAGATAACATTTACGTGCAGACCTGAAAAATCTACGCTCATGATCTCGTCTGTTTATCATATCTCGTAGATAAATATCATACTTCGGGTTTTTATCGCACATTTCATTCGGCTGTTGTGAATCTTTACAATGAATACAGTGCTTAAATTTCTCAGATGTAGGCCTATGAGGTTTCTGCCTACTATAGGGTTTTTGAAAATTAGCCGCAGCTACAAAATCAATGTCCGCAGATTCAGTCACAAAACAATGTTTGTTGGCGGTGTAATACCCCGTACCTCGTCTATCAATCTCATCTATACTAGTGCATTCATTCACCTGCAAAAATTTGGAAAATTTTGGTGGAATGGATGAAATGATTTTGTCTCTGATGATTAGATCTTCTAATTTATCATAATTTCTGTCAATTTTGGCTGCTGAAGTCCATTTGGTGAAAATATCTCGGACTAAGCAGAGGTAGTCAGAGAACGTTTGAGTCGGTTTTGGGCTCAACTTGCTGAACTGTTCTCTGTAATCTGCTTCATCTAACATGAAATGTGCCATTATCTTTGATTTAAGATAATGGTAGTCTTTCCTGAGGTCTTTGGTTATAGTCTCAATGACTTTAAGAGGTTCCCCTGATAAACTCCTCATATACACAATATTCCAATCAGACAGTGGAACTTGGTAATGTTCCATTAAAGTTTCAAAATTTTGGGTAAAGGCTGCAATGCAGTCACCCGAGGTATAATTACGTACAATACCTTGGTATTTCTTGTACTGGTTTTCTTTCTCCAGTCTCTCAGATTTCTTATACTCTTTATTGATAGCAGTCTCAGTATCCAGTTGTTTTATCTTTAACTGTAACTCCAGTTCTTCTCTCTTACTCTGAGCTGCTATTTCTGCTTTCTTGAGTTCACTATCTATCTCAGCTTGCTTTGTCTTTGCATCCATTTCTAATTCGGCTTGCTTTAAGGCTGTTTCTGCCTCTGCTTGCTTGGCAGTTCTTTCAGCCTCTAATTGCTTGGCGGCCCTTTCAGCTGCTCGTTCATCGCGTTCAGCCGCTTTCTCCTGTACTAGGAGGTATTCAGCATATTTGTTATCACTCCACTTTGTTAACTCATCACCTGTTAACTTCAACTTTAACCCCATATCAATGAAATCAAATAACGAAGACATGATGAAAAATGTCAATGTAATACCAGCCACACAGATAGTTATAAGTGGTTAGTACAATAAACAAGTTACAATTTTTCTATATGCAATATGTGCCTAAAATTGCATCCTTAAAGTAAATGAAAAGAAAAATATACTCAAGTGCCCTGGATGCTGTGAAGAATGGTTGGAAAACGGGCTAGGAAACTGTAGGGTCGTCACTTCGAATCACACATGACCTCTACACGCACGGTTTCGGATGGTACGGAAAAACCCTGCTTTGTTTTGGAGGAAATAAATTAGCGTCTATTTGTTGGTGTGTGCCTGCTTGTCACTAAGTATTGAGTAGGTTTGTATGGCGTTGAGTGTAATTGTATGTCGTAAGTTTGTCCGTCAACACTTTTTTTTCAACACAAGTCACTTTCTTTCAAAACCTTTCTGCTTTCCACAAACTCAATCCACAAAGACAATCTAACTGTATCTCAACACGCTATAACATTGATGACACATCACTTACATCAAGATGACATTCCGTAAGGACATAGACATCAAGTTTACAAGATGGCGACAAGGTCACAATGGCGACAAGGTCAAAACGGTAACAAAAATTTGACAATCACGAATGTTTTACACGTTTACACGATCAAACAATACGAATGCACTGTACGTTTACAACTAGTCTCCATGTTTAAACAATGTAGCAATATTTCAAAATGAGCCTTCCATGATCACTTTTACATGTACAATCAATTTTAACACAAATTCTAAGTTCACAACCTCTAGTTCTAACCATTTATCACATAAACACGTTTATTTTAAAGCTGGACGATTGCCCCCACGTCCACACATGTCAGGGTCTTACACTGGGCTCGCTACCTAACACATGTGGGACAGTACAAGTACAACGTGATTTGACTCAAGACTCAACGACACAACGTTCAACCGATTTAATTACAGATCATATACAATACGATGATCCCAGCCAAATATATATTGGATACTTCTAAACACTTACATCTACCATACAGCACACAGTCTCACTCTCAAGATGTCCAGGCATTCGACATTCGGGCACAGAAACCTTTCTCGCAACATGCGTCCTGTTCCGTCTACGTCCCAGAGCTGTCTGCCTATGGTTTGGAACTCGCCTCCTCACCGGAGGTGGCTTCACGAGACATGCGTGCGTCCTTGGTGTGACCGCTGGCCGTCTCGCCAGCCGGCAACTTCGCAGGCAGGTGACCACTGTTCGCCTGGCGGCGTAACGAAGTTCCTTCATTCCTCCTAGGGACTGAGTCACCTGGCGGCGTAACGATGTCACGGCATCACTGCCGTACCGTAGACTCTGACAGTCAGCTAGTCTATGGTGAGCCGCGGCAGTGGTCAGCTATGGCGCTAGTCTATGGTGAGCCGCGACAGGGCAGTGGTCAGCTAGGGCGCTAGTCTATGGTGAGCCGCGGCAGTAGTCAGCTAGGGCGCTAGTCTATGGTGAGCCGCGGCAGTGGTCAGCTAGGGCGCTAGTCTATGGTGAGCCGCGGCAGTGGTCAGCTAGGGCGCTAGTCTATGGTGAGCCGCGGCAGTGGTCAGCTAGTCTATGGTGAGCCGCGGCAGTGGTCAGCTAGTCTATGATGAGCCGCGGCATTGGACAGCTAGTCTATGGTGAGCCGCGGCAGTGGTCAGCTAGGGCGCTAGTCTATGGTGAGCCGCGGCAGGGCAGTGGTCAGCTAGGGCGCTAGTCTATGGTGAGCCGCGGTAGTGGTCAACTAGTCTATGGTGAGCCGCGGCAGTGGTCAGCTAGTCTATGGTGAGCCGCGGCAGTGGTCAACTAGTCTATGGTGAGCCGCGGCATTGGACAGCTAGTCTATGGTGAGCCGCGGCAGTGGTCAGCTAGGGCGCTAGTCTATGGTGAGCCGCGGCAGGGCAGTGGTCAGCTAGGGCGCTAGTCTATGGTGAGCCGCGGCAGTGGTCAACTAGTCTATGGTGAGCCGCGGCAGTGGTCAGCTAGTCTATGGTGAGCCGCGGCAGTGGTCAACTAGTCTATGGTGAGCCGCGGCAGTGGTCAGCTAGTCTATGGTGAGCCGCGGCAGTGGTCAACTAGTCTATGGTGAGCCGCGGCAGGGCAGTGGTCAGCTAGGGCGCTAGTCTATGGTGAGCCGCGGCAGTGGTCAACTAGTCTATGGTGAGCCGCGGCAGGGCTGTGGTCAGCTAGGGCGCTAGTCTATGGTGAGCCGCGGCAGTGGTCAACTAGTCTATGGTGAGCCGCGGCAGTGGTCAGCTAGTCTATGGTGAGCCGCGGCAGTGGTTAGCTAGTCTATGGTGAGCCGCGGCAGTGGTCAACTAGTCTATGGTGAGCCGCGGCAGTGGTCAACTAGTATATGGTGAGCCGCGGCAGGGCAGTGGTCAGCTAGGGCGCTAGTCTATGGTGAGCCGCGGCAGTGGTCAGCTAATCTATGGTGAGCCGTGGCAGGGCAGTGGTCAGCTAGGGCGCTAGTCAATGGTGAGCCGCGGCAGGGCAGTGGTCAGCTAGGGCGCTAGTCTATACTGAGCCGCGGCAGTGGTCAGCTAGTCTATGGTGAGCCGCGGCAGTGGTCAGCTAGTCTATGGTGAGCCGCGGCAGTGGTCAGCTAGGGCGCTAGTCTATGGTGAGCCGCGGCAGTGGTCAGCTAGTCTATGGTGAGCCGCGGCAGTGGTCAGCTAGTCTATGGTGAGCCGCGGCAGTGGTCAGCTAGGGCGCTAGTCTATGGTGAGCCGCGGCAGTGGTCAGCTAGGGCGCTAGTCTATGGTGAGCCGCGGCAGTGGTCAGCTAGGGCGCTAGTCTATGGTGAGCCGCGGCAGTGGTCAGCTAGTCTATGGTGAGCCGCGGAAGTGGTCAGCTAGTCTATGGTGAGCCGCGGCAGGGCAGTGGTCAGCTAGGGCGCTAGTCTATGGTGAGCCGCGGAAGTGCTCAGCTAGTCTATGGTGAGCCGCGGCAGGGCAGTGGTCAGCTAGGGCGCTAGTCTATGGTGAGCCGCGGCAGTGGTCAGCTAGGGCACCAGTCTATGGTGAGCCGCGGCAGTGGTCAACTAGTCTATGGTGAGCCGCGGCAGTGGTCAGCTAGGGCGCTAGTCTATGGTGTGCCACGGCAGGGCAGTGGTCAGCTAGGGCGCTAGTCTATGGTGAGCCGCGGCAGTGGTCAACTAGTCTATGGTGAGCCGCGGCAGTTGTCAGCTAATCTATGGTGAGCCGCGGCAGGGCAGTGGTCAGCTAGGGCGCTAGTCTATGGTGAGCCGCGGCAGGGCAGTGGTCAGCTAGGGCGCTAGTCTATGGTGAGCCGCTGCAGTGGTCAGCTAGGGCGCTAGTCTATGGTGAGCCGCGGCAGTGGTCAGCTAGTCTATGGTGAGCCGTGGCAGTGGTCAGCTAGGGCGCTAGTCTATGGTGAGCCGCGGCAGTGGTCAGCTAGGGCGCACATGATGGTCTTTGAAAATACACTTGAGATATAGGTATAGGATGTGGGTTGATAGTGTCTAGTTGATGACAAGTATGTGTCGTTGTAGGTATGTATTCAAAACAATGTTTTCCGGTAGTGAATTTGAATAACGAAGACACAAACAATAGATTGCACTGTTTATTACATGGCATGTTTCGCTTCATCTCATCAAGTAATAGTCGAATACATACACAATTGGATTGGCAGCATAAGAAACAAAGACTCTGGGAACCTGGCCAAGCCGACACACCACAAACCTCTTATGTCATCGATTGCATGGCACATTCTGGAAACCGGTCACGTTATTGATAGAAATAATGCGTTTCGTGTGTTGTTCAACACACAAAAATGGTCGCATATTAAAGCTGGCAGAAGCAATCGCCATTAATTTACAGAAGCCAATTTTGTGCAAACAGAAAGGCATGATAATCAGTTTAAAATGACCATGGTAGTCAATCAATTCTAATTTTTTTTTTTTTTTTTTTGCATATCCTTTACAGGACATCACTGTCAACATCAGCATCTTTCAGCTGTATGTTGATTTCTTGGCAAGATTACGCTCAGTAGTTTGCCATTGCTTTCTGAGCGGCCGGCTCAATATCCCGCAAGTCACGAGCGCGGGTCGAACCGCTTCCAGTTCTCGCCTCGCTGCGAGACCCTGCGTGAATAAACGGGATTACGGAGAAAGTGGTGTAACCCCTCAGCCAGAGAGACCGGCCAATTCAAATCTTATATATAAAAGGCAATGTCTGTATGTCTGTATGTCCTTTATGCGTTCGCGAACGATCTATCCGATTGAGATGACATTTTCTACACGGCTTCCTCTCATTCCCCTACTGCCAACTGTCATAGTTTGTTAGTGTACAAACAGTTATTTACTTAATATTATTTAATATTTTAATTTACATTATAATGTATATATAGCGAGGGGACATAACTTCTAATAGCATTGCTACATATGTAAAATTGTTGCATATTTCTAAAATAGGTGGACCTTTTCGCTACAGTTATCTACAGGCATATACGTTATAATCCTCCTCCTCCCCCTCCTCCCACTCCTACTCCTACCTCTTCTCCTCCTCCTACCACTTCTCCTCCTCCTCCCCCTCTTCTCCTCATCCTCCCCCTCCTCATCCTCCCCTCCTCCACCCTCTTTCTCCTCCTCCCCCTCCTCCTCGACCTCCTTCTGCGTTATAATATATAATGATAAAATCTTTAAGGCATTTTCAAAGTTTTCATAAAAATAATGCATCTATTTTAAATACATGAAAATTTTCTAACTCATCTTTTTATTTCTCTTCGACATCTATACAGTCATCCCAGCATTTATTGCGCTTTCGTGATATCTTGGTAAGTTCAGTAGTTTCAGATTGCCCTAGTTAGTTATTGGGATGAAGATTGTTCTCTTCCAATCTGTTCGCCATATTTCCGGTAACGGGAACTGGAGCTTATATGATTACTTATATTAATTAAATGAGATGCTCCCCACCAGGGACTAGGCGAAGTCGGGCCGGGTCGTCTTTTTTGGGAACGGGAACGGGAGCAGGGGCCGAATATGAATTAAATAAATGAGACGCTCCCTGCCAGGGGCTGGGCGAAACCGGGCCAGGCTTCTTATTTGGGAACGGGAGCAGGGGCCGAATATGAATTAAATGAGACGCTCCCCACCAGGAGCTGGGCGAAGCCGGCCCGGGCAGGGTCGTCTTTTTTGGGAACGGGAGCAGGGGCCGAATATGAATTAAATGAGACGCTCCCCGCTTTGGGAATGGGAACGGGAGCAGGGGCCGAATATGAATTAAATGAGATGCTCCCCGCCAGGGGCTGGGCGAAGCCGGGCCGGGTCAGACAGACAGATAGACAGGCAGACAGACAGGAACGGGAACGGGAGCTTATATGACTACTTGTATGATTTAAATGAGATGCTCCCCACCAGGTGCTGGGCGAAGCCGGGCCGGGTCAGACAGACAGACAGACAGACGGACAGACAGATCCCCGACAGGGCTGGGCGAAGCCGGGCCGGGGCAGCTAGTTACTGTATAAATATGTGTGTTGTATATTTAAGATTGAATAATTTATCTAATTAGTTTAGTTTGTGTTGTGTGATTTCGTAGTGTTCCTGACGAGATGTGGCGGTAAGATATTCTTGCTTGTCTGTTTTGTGACTGACATGTGACCTTTCTCTAAGCTGACCCGTGCCGGAATGACCAATTCTGTACCGTAAGTTTACTTAGCTCGCCAGCTTTGTTCCTTTCTATTCCGTCTTTGGTCCTTAATAAACCCTTATCTGGATTCTGACAGGCAACCTTTGTCAACAATGACGATTATGTCAACAGTGACGACCTTTGTCAACAGTGACGACCTTTGTCAACAGTGACGACCTGAAGTGAAAAGCTGACTTGCTAGTAACTCACAATAAATACACACCACATCTAAAATCATCGAACATGTCTACTCGTTTGATTAGATGAAAACAAATAATTGCAGTTGTGTCCCTTTACCGATGAAGCTCTGGGTTGATAATTTACATGGTTGCCACGGGACGCACGCTAATGGCGGTTAGCTGATGTTGTGGCGGCTGCTGCTGCTGCTGCTGATGATGATGATGATGATGATGATGATGACGACTGGCGTATGGCTGGATTCTGCTAACACCCAGAGATCTAAAGCAGATGGAGGGTCCATGATTGTCTGAGGGGAGCTAACTTCACAGAATGATCTGGTTCTTGTAGCAGCCGCTGAGGTCCTTGTGAGGCAGCACGATGGAGTTGAGGATGATGACCTCGCCTGGGACCTGAACGTTGGAACCTGAGGGTGAGAAACAGTATGTGAGGGAGATGTGTGGTTACTGATGCGTGTTTACTGATGTGTGGAGGTTGATTACTGATGTGTGGTTACTGATGTGTGGAGGTGTGATTACTGATGTGTGGTTACTGATGTGTTGATGAATGATTACTGATTTGTGGGGATGTATGATTACTGAAGTGTGGTGGTGTGGTCACTGATGTGTGGGGGAGTTGTGGTTACTGATGTGTTGATGAATGATTACTGATGTGTGGTTACTGGTGTGTTGATGAATGATTACTGATGTGTGGTTACTGATGTGTGGAGGTGTGATTACTGATGTGTGGTTACTGATGTGTTGATGAATGATTACTGATGTGTGGTTACTGATGTGTTGATGAATGATTACTGATGTGTGGTTACTGATGTGTTGATGAATGATTACTGATGTGTGGTTACTGGTGTGTTGAGGAGTGATTACCGATTTGTGGGGATGTATGATTACTGAAGTGTGGTGGTGTGGTCACTGATGTGTGGGGGAGTTGTGGTTACTGATGTGGGGTGGTGTGGTTACTGATGTGTAGGAGATGTTTGCTTACTGATGAGTGTGTGTGTATTTACTGGTGTGTGGGGGGTGTGATTACTTGTATATCGGGGATGTGTGATTACTAATGTCTGGGAGAGGAGGTGGGTAGGGGGTGGTGTTATTACTGGTGTGTGGGGTGTGATTACTATTGTGAGGGAGATGTGTGATTACCAATATGACGGGGGTCTGATTACTGGTGTGTGGGGGTGTGTGATTACTGATGTGTGGGTATGAGATTAAGGATGTGTGGGGGTGTGCTTACTAGTATGTGCTGGTATGATTACTGATATTTGGGGTTGTGATTACTAATGTGTGGGAGTGTGATTAATAATGTGCAGGACTGTGATTAATGATGTATGCCGGTGTGATTACTGATGTGGTGGTGGTGTGATTACTGATGTGTGGGGGTGTGATTACTGATGTGTGGGGATGTGATTACTAGTGTGTGGGGGTGTGATTACTGATGTGTGGGGTTGTGATTACTGATGTGTGGGGATGTGATTACTAGTGTGTGGGGGTGTGATTACTGATGTGTAGGGTTGTGATTACTGATGTGTGAGGTTGTGATTACTAGTGTGTAGGAGTTTGATTACTAATGTGCAGTGGTGTGACAACTGTTGTTTGTGGGATGTGTGATTACTAATGTGATTGAGATGTATTATTACTGATGTGTGGGAGTGTGATTACTGATGTGAGGGAGATATATGATTACTGAAGTGTGGGCGAGGGCATTATACAACAGGCTGTCACTTGAGGACACAGAACCTGGGGAAGTCGGAATATACCTGCCAGCAGAGGGCCGTGTGTCTTGGTTAGCCTGCATAGGACTGGGTTGGGCGTGCACCGGACTGGGTATGGCATGCATCAGCCTGGGTAGGGCGTGCACCAGACTGGGTATGGCATGCATCAGCCTGGGTAGGGCGTGCACCGGACTGGGTAGGGTCTGCATCAGCCTGGGTAGGGCGTGCACCGGACTGGGTATGGCATGCATCAGCCTGGGTAGGGCGTGCACCGGACTTAGGTAGGGTCTGCATCAGCCTGGGTAGGGCGTGCACCGGACTGGGTATGGCATGCATCAGCCTGGGTAGGGCGTGCACCGGACTGGGTAGGGTCTGCATCAGCCTGGGTAGGGCGTGCACCGGACTGGGTAGGGCGTGCACCGGACTGGGTAGGGCGTGCACCAGACTGGGTATGGCATGCATCAGCCTGGGTAGGGCGTGCACCGGACTGGGTAGGGTCTGCATCAGCCTGGGTAGGGCGTGCACCGGACTGGGTAGGGCGTGCACCGGACTGGGTAGGGTCTGCATCAGCCTGGGTAGGGCGTGCACCGGACTGGGTAGGGCGTGCATCAGCCTGGGTAGGGCGTGCACCGGACTGGGTAGGGCGTGCATCGGACTGGGTAGCACCTGCATCGGCCTGGTTAGGGCGCTCTGTGATTGTAGAAGCGGAAGTTCTGTCCTTGATATTTGATAATTCTTCTGACATGTGACGTGTGAGAGTGACATAGTCATCTGCACAGATGGGTCTGTTGTGTGGCCTGTGAGGAGGTGAAGGCCTTGTACCACTCAGGTCGGAGGGAGAACTGCCGTGCTTTCACTTTCAGAAAAAGTAGCCTGAATACGGAGGTCATTGTGTGCATGAAGCAATATCCTGCTGGAGACACAGACTTTCACCCAGACATGCTGGTGACACAGACTTTCACCCAGACATGCTGGAGACACAGACTTTCACCCAGACATGCTGGAGACACAGACTTTCACCCAGACATGCTGGAGACACATACTTTCACTCAGACATGCTGGAGACACATACTTTCACCCTGACATGCTGGAGACTTCTACGAAGACATAAATGACGTGCTTAATAAAATAGATAAGCAGGACAACATCATAGTTATGGGAGACTTCAATGCAAGACTAGGAAATAACAGAGTGGGCATAGAAAAACATATGGGAGCATTTGGAGATCAGCAAAATGAAAGGAATGATAACGGAAATAGACTATTAGAGCTTTGCAGCCAACACGACCTCTATATAACAAACACATTCTATAAACATAAAGATTCACAAGTATACACCTGGTATAAATGGAACGATCTAGATATTAAAAGCCAAATTGATTTTATATTAACAAGAAATAACAGAAAGAGAAATATATTAGATGCAAGGGCAGTGCCCAATTTCAGTAATAACACAGATCATAAAGCAGTCGTTGCCACAATAAGAACCATCAGAAGAAGAAAACAAAGAGCAGGAAAATACATGCCATGCGAATCTTAAAACTTAAAAAACCTTAAAGACTAGGCAGTAAGGGAAAATTATGAGAAAGAACTAACTGAACTCTTTGAAAAATTACCTACAGAGAGAAAAACAGTGGAAGAAGAATGGGAGATGTTCAAATCAAGCATTTTAAATACTGCAAAAACAACATGTGGAACCACGAAAAAACGCAAAACACGGATAAAGAAAACAACAATTTGGTGGAACGCAGAAGTAAAGAAAGCGGTAAAAGACAAAAAGGAAAAATATAAAAAGTGGTTGAAGAGCAAACAGGAATGTGATCGCATAGAATATAGAATAGCGAGAAGACATGTGAATAGAATAGTAAAGAGGGAAAAACAAAAAGACTGGGAAGATTATGGAGAAACCCTAAATAAAAACTACAAGGAGGCAACTAGAAACTTCTACAAAAAGATAGGTGCAATGCGAGCCAGAGGAGAACCTTTTGACCCAACTGAAATAATTAATAGCGAAAATGGAGAACCAATAAGTGAACAAAAGCAAATCCTAATAAGATGGAAGCAGTATTTCGAACAACTTCTCAACATCCCATCAGATGTCACAGGAATTCAAGAGACCTATACAGATGTCACCGAAGAACTAGAACCAGACATACTAAAAGAAGAAATTATAGAAGCCATCAGATTAGCCCCATTGAACAAATCAACAGGACAGGATGAAATACCAAATGAACTAATTAAAGCAGCAAGAGAAGTAGGAACAGCGTGGCTACATAGACTATTCAATCATGTTTGGGTAGAACAACAGACACCACGAGATTGAGGAAATGCCATAATTATCCCAATTTGGAAAAACAAAGGCAGCAAAAGAGACTGCACACAATACAGAGGCATTTCACTGTTGAGTCATACTGGGAAAATATTTTGCAAAATTCTTGAAAAAAGATTACGAACTACTTTAGAACCCCAGCTAAGCGAAACACAACTTGGATTTAGGAAAAACAAAGGATGCACAGATGCCATTTTTGCTCTTAGACAAATTATAGAAAAATCAATCGAATTCAATGAAACACTCTACTTAGCCTTTGTCGACCAAGAAAAGGCATTCGATAGAGTAGATAGAAACAAGTTGTGGCAAATCCTTAAACAATATGGAGTGAGTACACATTTAACAAACCTATGTAAAAGTTTATACAACAACAGTGAATGCATAGTGAGAGCAACTGGAGGACACTCAGAACCCTTCACCATAAGATCTGGAGTACGACAAGGTTGTGTCCTGTCCCCTCTCTTGTTCATAACATATATAGACAACATATGTAAAGAAACCAGCCAAGCAGAGATAGCAAGAATACCACATGACGAGAACACAGAAGAAGAACCAACTGCAAATCTAACCATTAGAGAACTCCTTTTTGCGGACGACCAAGCACTAATAGCAAAATCAGAAGCTGAATTACAAGACCACATGAATAGTGTAAACGAAATGTGTAGGGAACATAACATGAAAATTAGCACAAGTAAAACAGAGGTAATGACTATAACTAAAGAAGAACAAACAACAACAATTCACCTAAACGAACATCCCTTGAAACAAGTGAAGAGTTTCAAGTACCTAGGAAGTATAATATCATCAAATGGCAGATCAGAAGACGAGATCGAAAATAGGTGCAATAAGGCAAATCAACTCATTGGACAAATGGCACCAATACTAAAGAACAAACATATATCAATAACTACTAAGAAAGCACTTTACAACACAATCTTCCTGCCAACTCTATGCTACCAATGCCAAACCTGGACAATGACAGAAAAAGAGAAAAGAAAAATCACAACAACAGAAATGAGGTTCCTGAGAAGAATACTCAACGTATCAAGAAGAGATAAGATCAGAAATGAAGAAATTAGGACTAAAGTGGGGGTTAAAGCAGCACTAGATTTTATCAGAAAACAGCAAGTCAAATGGTTTGGCCATGCAAGTAGGTTACCAGTCAACAGCATACCACAGCAAGCAATGATGTACAGACCAGATGGAAACAGAGGAAGAGGCCGACCACGTAAACGTTGGACGGAGGGAATAGCAGAATCCATGGGAATATCGATATATGAAGCCCATAATCGGGCACTCTCACGAAGTTTATACTTTACCTCGACACCGCAAGGTACAAGAGGAACATGATGAGATGAGATGAGACACTAGAGACACAGACTTTCACCCATACATCATGCTGGAGACACAGACTTTCACCCAGACATCATGCTGGAGACACAGACTTTCACCCAGACATCATGCTGGAGACACAGACTTTCACCCAGACATGCTGGAGACACAGACTTTCACCCATACATCATGCTGGAGACATAGACTTTCACCCAGACATCATGCTGGAGACACAGACTTTCACCCATACATGCTTCTCCTGTGATTCACTGAGCATGACCAGGGAGATGGAGAGGTGCCAGAAGAGGACGGCGAGCCATGGACCGGGCTGTAGAGTGAGGACCTTAGAGAGGCGAGCCATGGACCGGGCTGTAGAGTGAGGACCTTAGAGAGGCGAGCCATGGACCGGGCTGTAGCGTGAGGTCCTCAGAGAGGCGAGCCATGAACCGGGCTGTAGAGTGAGGTCCTCAGAGAGGCGAGCCATGAACCGGGCTGTAGAGTGAGGTCCTCAGAGAGGCAGTACCATCAACCAGTCAAGTGCTGACTGTGCAGTCTACAACCCTGACCAGATCTCAACTAAATTAAACTAAACTAAAGTAAACTTGACTGACTGACTAGTGGTTCATGTGTTGAAATGTTGTAACTATAACTGCGATAGATGGATCAGATTGTTGTATGTAACTGTGATAGATGGATCAGACTAGCGTATATAACTGTTATAGATGGATCAGAATGTTATACCTATAACAGTGATAGATGGATCAGATTGTTATACATTTAACAGTGATAGATGGATCAGATTGTTATACCTATAACAGTGATAAATGGGTCAGAATGTTATGCATATAACAGTGATAGATGGATCAGAATGTTATGCATATAACAGTGATAGATGGATCAGAATGTTATTGTGACGAAGTCTCCAGCTTCCCCATCATCTTTTGAGTAAAGTAGAGCTAATTCTCTTTAAAAACCCTCATGTAATTATATATAGAATCTATATTCGTTTTTATTCCGATTTTTCTTTGTATAGATAGTCCATGGCTATAGCATAAATCTACTGCTATTTAATGTTATTACTCTAGTGGGAAATAATACGTTACAGAAGTAACCTACAAATTTGGCTACGACTATTTCACAATTTGGTCGGATAAATTAAAGGAAACGAACTCCCTGGCACGACCACTTCCGGTCAGGAGAAAAATAGCTAAACGCGTTCTTTCGCAATCTAGACGTCGGTGTAAAAACATCTGCTAGTCGCTAGGCTCTATAAAATACTTATAAAGTGTTAAGAGTTTTATCTTTGGCGCGTATTACGGCCATAAATATATTCAGATATATTAGAGGGATACCTAGAGCAGTTTTTGTACCTGACAAGTTTGGTCAGTAGATTAGAAGGGTAAGGAATAGTTATGTGTATCGATATAATATATTGCCGTGTGCGCCCGAGATTTCCGTGTGTAGTTAAAGTTGGAAACCGCCGATAATAGGTTATTTTACCTAATTATTTACCATAATAATTATTTTACCGACTAAACTCGAACGCGTATATTATACTTCGTACAGGTAGTTTACTAAGCACGCAGGGTAAAGGGTAAAACGTAACTGTGTAGAAAATTACCTTTACATGAGGTTTAGAGAGGTGTAGACGATTTGAGATAGTTGTAAACTTGATAAAGTCGGATAGAAACCAAATTTTCGATTAGTCCGTATAGCAGTAGACTAGGCCATACTAATCGAGCCGTTAGTTTAGGAAATACATGAGGCAGTTCATAGTGGTGATAATTCGAGGATGTGATAGTGATTGCGAATACTTAGAGATAATAATGAATATTTCGATGCCGCGAAAATAGGAAATCTTACCAAACACGTGTACGAATGTCAAATACTAGCGTGGTAGATCCTAGGCATGTTCGTTAATTCTTATCGGTGATTTCTCACCAATTCGCAGTCCTGTTCTTGCCTGCCACTCCATTAACTTTCAGTCTATCACATTCCATTATGATAATTACCTACATTGTGTGTATTTTAAAATATATTACATAGAATCACTATATTAAATATATGCTAGGAATATAGCATCAGAATTTGAACTTGAATGTCTATAATATGTAATCTGTTTAATAGATTGTATATGTATCTACCTCTAGATTACTTTGTAATTATTGTATTTTAATAATATAATTATGATATGCATTATATGATTAGATGTTTAATTATTACTGAATAATTATTATATTCACTTATAAGAAAAGATAGAATGATTTTATTGAATGTTTTCCCTAGGTCAGTGTTTTACTATTTATCCTAGGATAGGGAATTATAGGGAGCAGGGACAGATAGCTCATGCTATTTTGTTTCTGAAATTTTGTATGAGATGTTATTGGCCATCAGGAACAATCCAGGGCCGATGCTTACAGATGTCTTGACAGAAGAGTCACGTACTCTCACTATATTTCACAGATTTGACACCTTCAGCGCCAAGCTTTAGATGCGCTAACCTGTGTGACTCATTGTGAAGCATCACTCACCATCTCACTTATGCCTACTAACTAGGGTTTACACGCACTGTGTAAGCCGGAGAACCAGAAGATAAGTGGCCAAACTTACCGTTGGCCACCACCACCATTTACATGCAAATAATACCAGCTTTGTCAGGCCATGTCAATGATTAAAATGCAACATTGTTAGTTTCTTAAATTTTACACCCACTAGTTGTTACCTTACTTAGTACCCTTAGTCATAATAGAGTGAGAAGTTACGAAAGTTTGTCGCTGTTATATATGTTACTCTGTCTTTCTCCGTGTCAGTGAGAGTGATTAGAGTTTTGGGGACTCGAGCTTTTTATTTCAGGCACGTAGCTAGACAACCTTGGCAGACTGTCTGTATCAAACCAGTATAGTTGTACGCCATTCCTGTCTGCCTGAACACTGTCAGAAGATTAGACTTGTTCTGGGACCTTTACTCCGTCTAGAATTACGAGCTATTCAGTCTTGTCTTCTCCAGTGACGTAGTTTTCTATTCTTAGAAAGTCTATCCGCAGCAACTTTGATATATTCTTTATCATCGTAGCTGACGCTACGCTACAAGTGGGGGCTCGTCCGGGATAGATAGTTCATACTTTCAATCTTCTTTCACTAGAGATTCTAGTAAGGTGTTGCCTCACAGTAGATCTCAATATTAAACTATACTAAGTAAAACTAGAGAAAGTAATAGTGACAATAGGTAGTATAACATAGCATAACTAAATACTAGATAGCCAATATAAGATAACATAACATAAGTTAACCTGGTTCCAAAAAGTTAAGGCCAATATCATAAGTGAGTGTGGGCTGACGGGTAAGTCCTTGTGTTGTATCGTCAGTTGTGTATGTGCATACTGTCAGTGAATTTATTACTTGCATAATTGCAGGACAGATCACTACTTAGTGGTGAGTAAGTGTATTTCAGGGTACTTCACATTATCCCAACTTTGTTACCAAATAATGTCTTCCGAAAATCCACCTACGAAAGAGGAGTTGAGAGAAGAAGGAACTTTGTTAGGGTATGAAGGTGTCGAATTGGGCAAGTATGTAAAAGAAGCAGAACGAGAGTGGAGAAAGGAACAACGGGACATCATTAAGGAAAGAGAGAAGGAAGCAAGAGAGGAAAGAATTAGAATCGCAGAAATTGAATCTAGAGAGAAGATGCAGATGCGACAAGCTGAAATAGACCAACAGCTGAAGCAAGCGGAACTGGAAATGAAGAGGGAAGAACAGTTGAGACAGCATGAATTGGAAGTCAGGAGATGGAGTTGCAAAATCCTGATGCGTCCAGGTACAGTAGTGCTAGTTCTCCCCATCACAGTAGTAACATTTCTTCAGGACCGTCTCTCTCCCAAGGATCCATGAGCTTCCCACTGGCCCACTTCAACCCGAAGGAGGATCAGATGGATGAATACCTTGATCGCTTTGTCATCATGTGTGAAGCGTATAATCTGCCTAAAGAGAAATTTAATATCAAACTTTCCCAAGGACTCCGCGGCCCGGCTTTTGACGTATTTACAAAGCTTCCGCCAGGTCTTGAGCGGGACTTTGATACCCTCAAATATTCTCTCTTACAAAGATTTGAATTAACCTCTGAAGCCTACAAGCTGAAGTTCCGTACAGCCAAAAGATCTCAGGGAGAATCATTTGCGCAGTTCGCCTCACGACAACACACTTATTTTACGAAGTGGGTAGGACTGAGCAAATTTGATTCTACTATGAGGGGCTACAGGAAATGATGCTTGCAGATCAATTCAAAGAGGGTCTCCCGAAAGCTCTCCAAATGTTCATAGCTGAAAATGGTGGAGTTAGATTAGAAGAGATAATCTCACTAGCCGAAAGGTATTTAACTGCACATGGGGAGGCAGGTACTGCTAAACCTAGTCATACTGATAAGGCCCAAAATAATCCTTCCACACAGAATCAGGGGTATCAAAACAATAACTCTGAAGGTAAGGACAACAGGTGGCATACTGGTAGTCCACACCACAATTCAGGTCATTACAACAGTAAACAGTCATCTCAACCTCAACAACCTACTGGTAATAAAGGGGGGAATCAGTATTGTAAAAATTGCCGAACAAACGACCACCATACGAGTTCTTGCAAAAACAAACCCCCTGTCCGTTACACGGCTTGTTTGACGTTGGCGGATAAGAACCACCAATGGAGGACCCCTGGTGATAATCAAAGACCTCCAGTAGTTGAGACAGTTACTGTAAATGGGAGACAGGTACCGTGTTTATATGACACGGGTCTAGAGAATGACGCGGCCATTGCAGCTCACTTAGTGAAACCTGGACAATTGACCGACCACACTATTGAGGTAAGAGGTGCTACTCTGAGCTCTGAACCATAACTTGTTAAAGTTGCTAGGGTGAAGGTGACATCCAAATATGTCACCGGAACAGTTTCTGCTGTTGTGCTAGATGATCCAGTATATCCCTTCATGTTAGGGCGAAAATATGTATATCTGGGTGAACCTAAGTCCACAACTTTTACATGTGCTATGCAGACCCAGAATCAGGGCACCGCTTTGAGTGAACCCGAAATTCTTATCCACCCATTATCTCGGGAGATTAGGGCTGCCCAAGCAGCATGTCCCACTTTACAATCCTGCTTTGGCAAACTGCCAAAATCTAGAAATCCACCGGTAGCTGGTGATTTCTACAAAAAAGGAAAAACTGTTATACCGTAGGGCGGGAACTATGGATCACGTCCACGAACAGTTTGTGGTACCCAAAAGGTATCGTAACCATGTTTTACAAATGGCACACTCCATCTCGGACGGTGGGCATATGGGGTTGAAAGCAACCACCCAAAGGCTTTATTTCTCCTATTTCTGGCCGGGGATGACCCGGGATATCAAACGATATGTTAGGTCATGTAAAGAGTGCCATCTGGTTCCACCTACTCTTGGTAGAACTCCACCTAAGATAGGTGATCAAGTGTTAGTATTATCACCAAAGGGGGATAATCCTTTAGATATGGGTTGGCAGGGGCCATTCCTTATTACAGATAAGGTGTCTCGCACCCATTACAAAATAGACATTCAGGGTAATCCGGAAGTCTTTCCCAGGTATTTGATTAGGAAACAGGTAGACAGATTAACTGATCTACCGGTGCATCTGATGGCATTATCGGTGGCAACTGTGGTCGAAGGGAGAAATAACTCAGAGATGGAGTGTCCCCTGACACCCCAGGAGACAGTGAATGGTGTCTCTATCAACCTTGATTCGGAGACGTCTGAGTCAGGGAAGATGAGACGAATTCCAGAGTCGGATGCCCCGATGCGAACAGATAAGCCCGGATGGATTAAAGGTGACACAGTAAACACGATGATAAACCGTACTGACCCAGTCCGGCAAAATCATTTACCTGTTACTGTGCCAACCAGGAACCCTTATTCCTTTAGGGGAGAACACTCTCCGGGAATTCAGAATAGAGAAGATGGGTGGGGACGACCAGGTCGTCATAGGTTTCCATGGAAACGACATCAAGGGAGGAGGTTCCTTAGAAGATGTCTTAGAAATGAAGAAGCAGGGTTGAGTAGGAATTGCCCGACTGAAGAAGAGGGGGAGACTGGTTCATATGTCCCAGGGTTTTTGGAGTAAGTGCCAACAAAATCTGATGAGTGTGCTGGCTGGAGTAAAGTCCGAATTCTCGAACTTTACTTTCAACGGTGGGCATATGTGACGAAGTCTCCAGCTTCCCCATCATCTTTTGAGTAAAGTAGAGCTAATTCTCTTTAAAAACCCTCATGTAATTATATATAGAATCTATATTCGTTTTTATTCCGATTTTTCTTTGTATAGATAGTCCATGGCTATAGCATAAATCTACTGCTATTTAATGTTATTACTCTAGTGGGAAATAATACGTTACAGAAGTAACCTACAAATTTGGCTACGACTATTTCACAATTTGGTCGGATAAATTAAAGGAAACGAACTCCCTGGCACGACCACTTCCGGTCAGGAGAAAAATAGCTAAACGCGTTCTTTCGCAATCTAGACGTCGGTGTAAAAACATCTGCTAGTCGCTAGGCTCTATAAAATACTTATAAAGTGTTAAGAGTTTTATCTTTGGCGTGTATTACGGCCATAAATATATTCAGATATATTAGAGAGATACCTAGAGCAGTTTTTGTACCTGACAAGTTTGGTCAGTAGATTAGAAGGGTAAGGAATAGTTATGTGTATCGATATAATATATTGCCGTGTGCGCCCGAGATTTCCGTGTGTAGTTAAAGTTGGAAACCGCCGATAATAGGTTATTTTACCTAATTATTTACCATAATAATTATTTTACCGACTAAACTCGATCGCGTATATTATACTTCGTACAGGTAGTTTACTAAGCACGCAGGGTAAAGGGTAAAACGTAACTGTGTAGAAAATTACCTTTACATGAGGTTTAGAGAGGTGTAGACGATTTGAGATAGTTGTAAACTTGATAAAGTCGGATAGAAACCAAATTTTCGATTAGTCCGTATAGCAGTAGACTAGGCCATACTAATCGAGCTCTTAGTTTAGGAAATACATGAGGCAGTTCATAGTGGTGATAATTCGAGGATGTGATAGTGATTGCGAATACTTAGAGATAATAATGAATATTTCGATGCCGCGAAAATAGGAAATCTTACTAAACACGTGTACGAATGTCAAATACTAGCGTGGTAGATCCTAGGCATGTTCGTTAATTCTTATCGGTGATTTCTCACCAATTCGCAGTCCTGTTCTTGCCTGCCACTCCATTAACTTTCAGTCTATCACATTCCATTATGATAATTACCTACATTGTGTGTATTTTAAAATATATTACATAGAATCACTATATTAAATATATGCTAGGAATATAGCATCAGAATTTGAACATGAATATCTATAATATGTAATCTTTTTAATAGATTGTATATGTATCTACCTCTAGATTACTTTGTAATTATTGTATTTTAATAATATAATTATGATATGCATTATATGATTAGATGTTTAATTATTACTGAATAATTATTATATTCACTTATAAGAAAAGATAGAATGATTTTATTGAATGTTTTCCCCAGGTCAGTGTTTTACTATTTATCCTAGGATAGGGAATTATAGGGAGCAGGGACAGATAGCTCATGCTATTTTGTTTCTGAAATTTTGTATGAGATGTTATTGGCCATCAGGAACAATCCAGGGCCGATGCTTACAGATGTCTTGACAGAAGAGTCACGTACTCTCACTATATTTCACAGATTTGACACCTTCAGCGCCAAGCTTTAGATGCGCTAACCTGTGTGACTCATTGTGAAGCATCACTCACCATCTCACTTATGCCTACTAACTAGGGTTTACACGCACTGTGTAAGCCGGAGAACCAGAAGATAAGTGGCCAAACTTACCGTTGGCCACCACCACCATTTACATGCAAATAATACCAGCTTTGTCAGGCCATGTCAATGATTAAAATGCAACATTGTTAGTTTCTTAAATTTTACACCCACTAGTTGTTACCTTACTTAGTACCCTTAGTCATAGTAGAGTGAGAAGTTACGAAAGTTTGTCGCTGTTATATATGTTACTCTGTCTTTCTCCGTGTCAGTGAGAGTGATTAGAGTTTTGGGGACTCGAGCTTTTTATTTCAGGCACGTAGCTAGACAACCTTGGCAGACTGTCTGTATCAAACCAGTATAGTTGTACGCCATTCCTGTCTGTCTGAACACTGTCAGAAGATTAGACTTGTTCTGGGACCTTTACTATGTCTAGAATTACGAGCTATTCAGTCTTGTCTTCTCCAGTGACGTAGTTTTCTATTCTTAGAAAGTCTATCCGCAGCAACTTTGATATATTCTTTATCATCGTAGCTGACGCTACGCTACAGTTATGCATATAACAGTGATAGATGGATCAGAATGTTATGCATATAACAGTGATAGATGGATCAGAATGTTATACATATAACAGTGATAGAAGGATCAGCATGTTATACATATAATAGTGATAGATGGATCAGATTGTTATACCAATAACAGTGATAGATGGATCAGAATGTTATACCTATAACTGTGATAGATGGATTGAGCTTGCCGTCACTGGAGCACATGCTCTGAAGTTCTAGTTTGGCAAATGGTTTGTTGGGATTGGGGTCATCCGGGGTTCCCTCGACCCGTGACCAGGCCCCGACGGTACTGTGCCAGCCAACAATGCTGTGCAACACGCAACAATGTGCCTGAAACATGAGAACACATCGGTTTACAATGTTACACTACACACACAACAGTGCGCCTGAAACACCAGAACACATCGGTTTACAATGTTACACTACTGTCAGGGTCTTAAACTTGGCTCGCTAACCTAACACATGTGAGACAGTACAAGTACAACGTGATTTGACTCAAGACTCAACGACACAACGTTCAATGGATTTATTTACAGATCATATACAGTACGATGATCACAACAAGATATACTTGATACTTCAATACACTTACATCCACAATACAGCTCATAGTCTATCTCTCAAGATGTCCAGACACTCGACTTTCAGGCACAGAAACCACACAACGCCTTTCTCTCATCATGCGTCCGGTCCAGTCGACGTCCCAGAGCTGTCTCCCTATAGCTCGCAACTTGCCTCCCCACCTGAGGTGGCTTCACGAGACATGCGTGCGTCCTTGCCTGACCGCTGGCCGTCTCGTCAGCCAGCAACCTTGCAGGCAGGTGACTACTACTCGCCTGCCGGCGTAACGAAGTTACGGCATCCCTGCTGGGGACTAAGTCACCTGGCGGGCGTAACGATGTCACTGCATCACTGCACTTCGGTAGACTCTGACAACTACACACACAACAGTGCGCTTGAAACACCAGAACACATCGGCTTACAATGCTACACTACACACAGAAACAACTTAAAACTCTTCCAAAACTCAGTCTGGAAGATAACATTCCTGATATTTAGTCTGGGGAAAAAACTCTCCTGATACTCAGTCTGGGGAAATAACTCTCCTTATACTCAGTCTGGGGAGATAACTCTCCTGATACTCAGTCTGGGGGATTAACTCTCCTGACTCTCTGTGGAAATAAATTTCCCGAACTTCTTGCAAAACAACTCTCTGGGCACTCTGGAAAAATAGCTTTGATGACACTTAGATAGTACGAAATAACTCTCCCGACACTCAGATAGGGAAAATAACTCTCCCTACACTCAGATAGGGAAAATAACTCTCCCGACACTCAGATAGGGAAAATAACTCTCCCGACACTCAGATAGGGAAAATAACTCTCAAAACGCAGAAGGAAATAACTCTCCCAACAATCTGAGGAAATAATTCTCCCAAAACTCCGGGGAAACAACTCTCCCAAAACTCTGGGGTAATAACTCTCCCAAAACTCTGGAGAAATAACTCTCCCAACATTCTGGGGAAATAACTGTCACAACACTCTGGGGAAATAACTCTCCTAACACTCTGGGGAAATAACTCGTATGACGCCCTGATAAGGATAAAAAAATATCCGACACTCAAATAAGGAGACATTCAGAGAGGGGAACTATCTCTCGCGACACTTAGATAGGGGAAATAACTTTACCGTCATTCAGATAGGGGGAAATAACTCTCTCGTCATTCAGATAATGGGAAATAACTCTCCATCATTCAGATAGGGGAAATAACCCCAACGGCATCTAACAGCAATGGTAGTAGTACTGTAAAGAAGATAGACACTGGATATAAGACAACATATAGACACCGAATATAAAACAACATACAGACACTGTAATACGACAACAAAAAACACTGTATATAAGACAACATACAGACACCGTGCATAAGACAACATACAGACACCATATATAAGGCAACACACAGACACCTAATATAAGACACCATACAGACACTGTATATAAGACAACATATAGATACCATATATAAGACAACATACAGACACCGTATATAAGAGAACATACAGACACCGTATATAAGACAACATACAGACACTGTTTATAAGACAATATACAAACACCGTATATAAGACTATATATAGACACCGTATATAAGACAATATACAGATACCATATATAAGACAACATACAGACACCATATATAAGACAACATACAGACACCGTATATAAGACTATATATAGACACCGTATATAAGACAACATACAGATACCATATATAAGACAACATACATACACCATATATAAGACAACATACAGACACCGTATATAAGACTATATATAGACACTGTATATAAGACATATATCTTAACATAGCAAAAACTAAGATAATGCATACAGATAAAACTACTATGGAGAAAGAAATATACATTAATGGGAGAAAATTGGAGGTGGTGGAAAATTTTGAATATCTTGGGTCATTGATTACGAATAATGGTGACACAATGAAAGAAATTAAACAGCGACTATCCATTGCTCTTCAAAGACTAAAACAGATGAATAAATTATGGTGTGGGACAGACAGAACTACAAAAATTAGATTTTTAAGAGCATGCATCTTTCCCATTGCAACATACGCCTGTGAGACATGGACACTTACTAACCAAGCTGAACAGCGCATACATGCCTTTGAATATAAATGTTATAGACGAGTTCTAAGAATATCTTGGGTAAAGAAAAGAACAAATGCATCCATACTTCAAGAGTTGAATATTGAGGAGGGATGGCTATTAAAGACGATAAAACAAAGAAAATTGAAGTATTTTGGTCACTTGAAACGTCACGACAGTTTGGGGAGAACAATAATGGAAGGGTATATGCCTGGGAAGAGAGGAAGAGGAAGGCCAAAGAGAAGATGGGTGCAGGATGTGGCGGATGATCTCCAGATGGTTGTATCAGACGCGGGACATCTTGCTTGTGATCGAGAAGTTTTCCGGAAGATTGTTATGGGAGCGAGGTTCTGCAAAGGACATGCTACTGAATGAATGAATGAATGAATGAATATAAGACAACATACAGACACCATATATAAGACAACATACAGACACTGTATATAAGACAACATACAGACACTGTTTATAAGCCAATATACAGACACCGTATATAAGACAATATAAGGACACCGTGCATAAGAAAACATACAGACCCCGTATATAAGACAACATACAGACACCGTATATAAGACAATATACAGACACCGTGCATAAGACAACATACAGACACTGTATATAAGACAATATACAGACACCGTGCATAAGACACCATACAGACACTGTATATAAGACAATATACAGACGCCGTATATAAGACAATATACAGACACTATATATAAGACAACATACAGACACTGTATATAAGACAATATACAGACGCCGTGCATAAGACAACATACAGACACCGTATATAAGACAACATACAGACACCGTATATAAGACAACATACAGACACCGTGCATAAGACAACATACAGACACCGTATATAAGACAATATACAGACACCGTGCATAAGACAACATACAGACACTGTAATATAAGACAATATACAGACGCCGTGCATAAGACAACATACAGACACCGTATATAAGACAACATACAGACACCGTATATAAGACAATATACAGACACCGTATATAAGACTATATACAGACACCGTATATAAGACAATATACAGACACCGTATATAAGACAATATACAGACACTGTATATAAGACAACATACAGACACTGTATATAAGACAACATACAGACACCGTACATAAGACAACATACAGACACTATATATAAGACAATATACAGACACTATATATAAGACAACATACAGACACTGTATATAAGAGTGCATACCGACACCGTAGATAAGACAATATATAGACACCTATCAAGATAACAGACAGACATCTGACATAAAACAACATACAGACACAGGATGGAAGTCAACAGACAGACATCTGACATAAAACAACATACAGACACAAGATGGATGTTAACAGACAGACATCTGACATAATACAACATACAGACACATGATGGAAGTCAACAGACAGACATCTAACATAAGACAACTTAAAGAACAGGTCAGAACCTCTAGAACTTACCTCTAGAACTGCACCTTCTAGAACAATTGTCTCCCTGACCCTGACCCCTGCACCAACTGTGACATCGCGCCCTATAGTGACATTTGGTCCCAGCTGAAATGACATCACAATGTCAGAACCACTGGAAGCTGACAACAATGACATGTGTGTGTGTCGTATAGTGCAGGTCTAGCAGCATTCTGGCTTATGTTCACACACACACACACACACACACACACACACGCACGCACGCACGCACGCACGCACGCAGACACGCACACAGACACACGCACACACACATACACAGAGTCTGGCGCACACACACACATAGTCTGCAAATATTTCATTCCTTGATTGTATGTGATCTGCGTCCTGTACACACCTGTCAGCCTTCTCTGTCACAGCATCACCTGTACACACCTGTCAGCCTTCTCTGTCACAGCATCACCTGTACACACCTGTCAGCCTTCTCTATCACAGCATCACCTGTACACACCTGTCAGCCTTCTCTATCACAGCATCACCTGTACACACCTGTCAGCCTTCTCTGTCACAGCATCACCTGTACACACCTGTCAGCCTTCTCTGTCACAGCATCAGCTGTACACACCTGTCAGCCTTCTCTGTCACAGCATCAGCTGTACACACCTGTCAGCCTTCTCTGTCACAGCATCAGCTGTACACACCTGTCAGCCTTCTCTGTCACAGCATCACCTGTACACACCTGTCAGCCTTCTATATCACAGCATCACCTGTACACACCTGTCAGCCTTCTCTGTCACAGCATCACCTGTACACACCTGTCAGCCTTCTATATCACAGCATCACCTGTACACACCTATCAGCCTTCTCTGTCACAGCATCACCTGTACACATCTGTCAGCCTTCTCTATCACAGCACGTCCTGTACACATCTATCAGCCTTCTCTATCACAGCACGTCCTGTACACATCTGTCAGCCTTCTCTATCACAGCACGTCCTGTACACATCTGTCAGCCTTCTCTATCACAGCACGTCCAGTACACATCTGTCAGCCTTCTATATCCCAGGTGATGGTGATCTAAGTGAATATTCTCCTCACCACAGCTGTCGGGTGTACAGCAGCCGTCGGGTGGACGAACACATCCCCCAGTACAACAGGCAAGCCCTCACCATTTCTAGCCAGGTAGTCGGGGTGGGTGTCATGGTAGGAGGCTAGGTAGTGCCTGTTTGCGTAAACTGCGGCCCTGAGAATAAACATGGTGAAGACGTCAATAATATTCACACGTCATCGTCTTCAATGTCCACACGTCTCTACAATATCCACACGTCTCTACAATGTCCACACATCTCTACAATGTTCACACATCAATACAGTATCTACACGTCTCTACAATATCCACACATCAATGCACTGTCCACACATCTCTACAATATCCACACATCTCTACAATATCCACACATCTCTACAATATCCACACATCTCTACAATGTCCACATTTCAACGTCTCTACGATATCCAGTATCAGATCTTCTTTGATATAGCCCCAGTGCTGGTAGTTGACGGTGTTGCATTCCAACGAGATGGCCGAGCCGTTTGATCTTCTGCCTGTCAATACATCCGGGAAGTCACCACAAGATGTTCTCACGACGATGCTTTTATTAGTGTGCCGATTTTGTGCCACCGTCTCCTGATGATGTTTCACCTGTGAACTGCTATGGCCAGTCTTCTGTTGACGTCATTGGAACATTTCCGATTGTGTTATGGAATCAATGAGACCAATGTTTATGACGACAATACTGTTGTAGAAGTGGGAAACCTATCAGAATGTTATATAATCTAGCGTAAAATATTAGTACCACGTGACCTGACCTGATACGTTCCTCGCAACACTTCCCTGTCCTGACGTCCAGCACAGTTATGATCTACCTAATCCCCGGAGACCCACCCAAGACCCGTCAGATAAACCGCGGGGGTAGATCCCCAGAGACCCACCCAAGAATCGTCAGATAAACCGTAAGGGGAGATCCCCAAGGAGAGAGATGCCAGGGCATCACGTGTCTACAGGTAGTGTGGCCGTGAACCATCAGCCTGTGCGTTGCAGTTGACGTGACAATAACACGAGTGTCAGAATTGATGTTACAATAACACGAGTGTAAGAATTGACGTGACAATAACACGAGAGTCAGAATTGACGTGACAATAACACGAAAATCAGAATTGACGTGACAATAACACGAGTGTAAGAATTGACGTGACAATAACACGAGAGTCAGAATTAACGTGACAATAACACGAGTGTCGGAATTAACGTGACAATAACACGAGTGTCGGAATAATGGCACCACTCGCTTGTCCAATGGAGGAATGCCAGAATAATTTGTTGCTTATCTTACATCCCCAATAACAGCATGCCACACTTACCACACAATGACCACAAACTGACCACATATTAATCACACAGTGACCACATATTGACCACACATTTAACACACACACACACTGGCCACAAACTGAACACACATTGATCACACAGTAAACACACACTGACCACACAATGACCGCATTGATCACACACTGACCACACAGTTACCTCACACTGACTACACACTGACAATACAGTGACCACACATTGATCACACAGTGGACCACACACTGATGACAATACAGTGACCACACAGTGACCACACACTGACAACACAGTGATAAATATTGATCACACATTTATCACAGTGACCACACACTGACCACACATTGATAACACTGTGACTACACAGTGACCACACACTGACCACACATTGACAATACAGTGACCACACATTGATCGCACAGTGACCACACATTGACCACACATTGATCACATAGTGACCACACACTGACCACACATTGACCACACATTGATCACATATTGATCACACATTGACCACACATTGGCCACACATTGACCACATAGTGACCACACATTTATTACACACTGGCCACACATTGAACACACAGTGACCACACACTGAACACACAGTGAACGCACACTGACCACACATTGATCACACAGTGACCACACATTGATTACACAGTGACCACATAGTGACAATACACTGATCACACACTGAACACACACTGACCACATATTGATCACACAGTGACCACACACTGACCACACATTGATCACACACTGACCACACACTGAACACACATTGATCACATAGTGACCATACACTGATCACACACTGAGCACACACTGACCACACATTGATCACACAGTGAACACACACTGACCACATAGTGACCACACATTGATCACACACTAGCCACACAGTGACAACAAAAAGAACTGTCTTTCAGCAACACAAATGTACCCTGCAGATTTGATCTGGCTCCAAAAGCGGTCGCTGGTGTAGACGAACAATCGCCCGGTCCCAGCCAGGGGCACCAGCAGGTCCTGCTGCATACACAGCACACCCGTGCCTCCAGTCCGGCAGCTGAAGTAGACAAGCCAACAGACACTGACTCCACACACATAGATACACACAGACACTGACTCCACTCACATACACAGCACACCAATGCCTCCAGTCCGGCAGCTGAAGTAGACAAGCCAACAGACACTGACTCCACACACATAGATACACACAGACACTGACTCCATTCACACAAACACAAACAGACAATGACTCCACCCACATAGACACAAACAGGCACTGACTCCACTCACATACACAGCACACCATAGCCTCGAGTCCGGCAGCTGAAGTAGACAAGCCAACATCCACTGACTCCACACACATAGATACACACAGACACTGACTCCACTCACATAGATACACACAGCCACTGACTCCACTCACATACACAGCACACCCGTGCCTCCAGTCCGGCAGCTGAAGTAGACAAGCCAACATCCACTGACTCCATTCACACAGACACAAACAGACACTGACTCCACCAACATAGACACAAACAGACACTGACTCCACCCACATAGACACAAACATACACTGACCCCACACACATACACACAAACAGACACTGACTCCACACACATACACACAAACAGGCACTGACTCCACACACATACACACAAACATACACTGACTCCACACACATACACACAAACAGACACTGACTCCACACACATACACACAAACAGGCACTGACTCCACACACATACACACAAACAGACACTGGCTCCACACACACACAGACACTGACTCCACATACATACACACAAACAGACACTGACTCCACACACATACACACAAACAGGCACTGACTCCACACACATACACACAAACAGGCACTGACTCCACACACATACACACACAGACACTGACTCCACACACACACACATGCACTGACTACACACACAGGCACTGACTGCACACACACACACACACACACAGGCACTGACAGCACCACACACACACACACACAGAGGCACTGACTGCACACACATACACACACACAGAGGCACTGACTGCACACACATACACACACAGGCACTGACTGCACCACATACACACACAGGCACTGACTGCACACACATACACACACAGAGGCACTGACTGCACACACACACAGAGGCACTGACTCCACACACACACACACAGGCACTGACTACACACACAGGCACTGACTGCACACACACACAGAGGCACTGACTCCACACACACACACACACACACACAGGCACTGACTACACACACAGGCACTGACTGCACACACACACACACACAGGCACTGACAGCACCACACACACACACACACACAGAGGCACTGACTGCACACACATACACACACACACAGAGGCACTGACTGCACACACATACACACACACACAGAGGCACTGACTGCACACACATACACACACAGGCACTGACTGCACCACATACACACACAGGCACTGACTCCACACACATACACACACAGGTACTGACTGCACACACACACACACAGAGGCACTGACTGCACACACATACACACACAGGCACTGACTGCACCACACACACAAACACAGGCACTGACTCCACACACATACACACAAACAGGCACTGACTCGACACACACACACAAACAAACAGGCACTGACTCCACTCAAACAATCACCGAGTCCACACACAAGCATTGACTACACACAAACATGAACAATGACTGACTTCACACAAACCATACAGTCATTGACTCCACACAAACAGTCATTGACTCCACACAAACACAAACAGTTATTGACTCCTCACAAACACAAACAGTTATTGACTCCACACAAACCATAAATCATTGACTCCACACAAACACAAACAGTTATTGATTCCACACAAACACAAACAGGTATTGACTCCACACAAACACAAACAGGCATTGACTCCACACAAACACAAACAGGCATTGACTCCACACAAACACAAACAGGTATTGACTCTTCAATACGGGTACTCCACCTTGCCTAGGGTGTTCCGTAGGCTAGCGGAGGGCAGGGGGGCCCCTGACTTCGCCTTTGGTGGGGATTCCCCTACCCCGCCACTCACACGCCTCAGGGAGTCTTGGTGGTGGAGTAGTTACACTGACTACCTCAGGGAATCTTCGTGGTGGAGTAGTTACACTGACTACCTCAGGGAGTTTTCGTGATGGAGTAGTTACACTGACTACCTCAGGGAATCTTCGTGGTGGAGTAGTTAAACTGACTACCTCAGGGAATCTTCGTGGTGGAGTAGTTAAACTGACTACCTCAGGGAATCTTCGTGGTGGAGTAGTTACACTGACTACCTCAGGGAGTCTTGGTGGTGGAGTAGTTACACTGACTACCTCGCGCTCTGAAGGTTGTGGGTTCGATTCCGGCTGCGTTGTTCGGTTCAAGGGTGAAATATTCTCGGAGAGTCTTGGGGGTCGTCGCTGGAGCTCCGGAGGTCGTGCTTTGTGCGAGGCTCTTGGCAGGCCGCCCTGGGGACAGACAGCGAGCCCTGGGGACAGAGACCGAGCCCTGGGGACAGAGACCGAGCCCTGGGGACAGAGACCGAGCCCTGGGGACAGAGACCGAGCCCTGTGGGACAGAGACCGAGCCCTGTGGGATAAAACCCGGTGCAATAAAATCGATGCTCTTGCCTGTGGCATGGCCGACTGGATGTGAGCGCTCTTTCTAAAACTTCCGGTGTACTGATGCCGAGGTAAGGGGTTCAACCCCTAGACCGGTCAGTTGGACTAAAATATTGACTTCTCGTCCTTGACTGGGGACGTAAATTACAAGTACCTCTGAAATCGGGGCGGATTCACCAGATAGCGAGGGACACTGGTAATAGGTAAAGTAATCCACATACATAATGCAGGTCAGTGCGACTAGAAAGTAGTGTGTGTGTGGACTAGGCTTTAAGGTGAGAGAGCGCCACCTGGCATAGTGTGACACACAGCCACACACATAATGCAGGTCAGTGCGACTAGAAAGTAGTGTGTGTGGACTAGGCTTTAAGGTGAGAGAGCGCCACCTGGCATAGTGTGACACACATCCACACACATAATGCAGGTCAGTGCGACTAGAAAATTGTGTGTGTGGACTAGGCTTTAAGGTGAGAGAGCGCCACCTGGCATAGTGTGACACACATCCGCCCCCCCCCCCCCTCACCCGTCTGGCCGGTATAGCCTGATGTCATCGACAAAGGTCAGAGTTCAGCCTGGTCGTAAACATTGTCCAGCCCTAAAGACAGAAGCCCTAGTGCAGACCTGGGCGTGAGGGGACAGAGAGATAGAGAATATGAAGCGCATGAGGAAGGAGGAGGAGGAGGAAGGGGCAGAATGACGAAGGCAAGACAAAAGGACATCAAAGAGGATGAAGACCGGAGAAGGTGGAAGGAAGGAAGAGAAACAAAAAAGCAGGAAAGCCGAAGGAAGAAGGTAATAGGAGAAAGGAGGATTGGCGAAGAGGGGGAAGATATCTATCACTTGATGCGTTCATCACATGAACAACAACAGACGTACAGAGGGCGGAAACTATGTCTCTCAATATTGACTGTGCCCTACACAACACTCAATTATCTCTCCTGTCAAGTGGTCGAGCGGCAGATCGATTGATTTATTGACAACTGAATGTTACACTCGGTCTCAGCTCAATATCATACACCGTCTATAGACGAGCCTCAGCTCAATATCCCGCAATGTCTATAGACGAGTCACGGGTGAGACGGGTGACGTGTGGATGGGTCAACGAGATGGTGATATCACTTGTAATAAACATCACCAGATAAACTTGGTGACAACTGGTAAGATCGAGGGGAACAGACCAAGGGGAAGACCTAGAAACAAGTATCTGGATGGCTTGGCCTTGTGGCATGGTCGAGACAAAAACACGGAACTGATCCACGACTCTGTTGATCGAGTGAGATGGCAGAACATGACCGCCCACGCTTACCGGCATGGCACATGATGGATGGATGGAGATAAACATCACAGGCGGATATAAAGCCATTATCTCACACAAGATACACCCTGGAATTAGTACCACCACAAGTGTACAGTTACAGACAGGACTGAGAACCACCACAAGTGTACAATTACAGAAAGGACTGAAAACCACCACAAGTGTACAGTTACAGACAGGACTGAGAACGAACGAACTAACGAACTTTATTTTCAAAGGGTAACAAATTGGGCACGCAGACCCGTCTTACATTCCGCCCTTCCAATCACTCATCTTTCATTCATTCATCAGTAGTGCATAGGAAAAACATTGTCAAATTAATTTTGTAAACATAAACGATGCATATTACCATGTTATGAGACACATCCACCAACCAGCCACACGACCCCCACCCAACCACACACACACACACCCCCCAGGCACACATACACTCCCCCATCCATCCACCACATCCCCACACCTACAAATCTGCCCATCCACACACACTCCCATCAACCACACATCCCATCCACCCACACCCGAAGCAAAGATATATTTCCCAACTCACACATCCCCCACCCACCCACACACATCTCCCCACCCACTCACTTATCCTCCACCCGTCCCATTACCCACCAACAATCACCCACCCACATATCCTCCTCCACCCACACACATCCAACCACCCAGCCAAACACATATCCCTCAATCACACATCCCCTACGCACATACACATCTCCCCGCCATCTCACATATCTCGCACCTACCCATACACAAATTCCGTACCCACCCACATAATCTCCCATCTCCCCCAGCCCACTCACAGAACCCGAGCCCACCCATACAAACTTCCCCCACCATCTCCTAACCTATATACACTCACCCACCCACATATCCTCTATCCATCCACACATCTTCCATCCACCCATCCCGCAACCAAACATCCCTTAACCACACATCCCTTAACCACACACCCTTACCCATATACAATCACTCACCCACACATCCTCTACCCACCCACCCATCCCCCAGCCACACATCCTTTAACCACACACCCATACCCATATACACACATCCCCACCCATACACACATCCCTTACACACATCCCCACCCACCAACACCCCCCCCCCTCCCCATTCACAAACACACACCTGAGAACCACCACAAGTGTGCAGTTACGGACAGGACTGAGAATCACTACAAGTGTACAGATACAGACATGACTGAGAATCACTACAAGTGTACAGATACAGACAGGACTGAGAACCACCACAAGTGTACAATTACAGACAGCAGGACTTAGAACCACGGCAAGTTTACAGTTACAGACAGCAGGACTTAGAACCACGGCAAGTTTACAGTTACAAGCAGCAGGACTTAGAACCACGGCAAGTTTACAGTTACAAGCAGCAGGACTTAGAACCACGGCAAGTTTACAGTTACAAGCAGCAGGACTGAGAACCACCAGAAGAAGCTGTCATCCAGATGTTTCATACAGGTGAGAACTGGTACACTGCCAGGTGTTAAAGTGGTTAGTCCATTTACCTGAAGCTGTCCTCCAGGTGTTTCATACAAGTGAGAACTGGTACAATGCCAGGTGTCAAGTCTCAAGCACTTACCTGAAGCTGTCCTCCAGGTGTTTCTTGCAGGTGACCTCCAGTGTCTGCAGGATTTCAGGTGAGAACAGGTAAACACCACAGTTGATGGTCGTGCTGACAAATGTCTCAGGCCTTTCCACATAATGCAAAATCTGTTTAACAAATAATTCAGTGCATGTCCTTTTACAAAACGTGGCAGTCAAGCTCGGTATGTTTTGGCTGTTTGTGATCTACAAGACATGTTTCCCTTCAGTGGTCTGCCACTGCTTACAGAACGTGGCAGTCAAGCTCGGTATGTTTGTGATCTACAAGACATGTTTCCCTTCAGTGGTCTGCCACTGCTTACAGAACGTGGCAGTCAAGCTCGGTATGTTTGTGATCTACAAGACATGTTTCCCTTCAGTGGTCTGCCACTGCTTACAGAACGTGGCAGTCAAGCTCGGTATGTTTTGGTGGTTCGTGATCTACAAGACATGTTTTCCTTCAGAGGTCTGCTACTGCTTTCTGAACGGCCGATCCTCATACCATTGTTGTAAATCAACACAAGGCAGTCTGCTTCCTAATCGCCTGCAGCTGATTTCCAACACGGTGTGTGGAACTGAGAATAGTGTACGCTACCTGTTGGCCACAGACGGCTTCCGGAATCTGTGACTCGTAATCTAATATCTGTGAGGTGATTCATAATCTAATATCTGTAAAGTGACTCATAATTTAATATCTTCAGGTTGACTCATAATCTAATATCTGTGAGATGACTCATAATCTAATATCTGTAAGATGACTCATAATCTAATATCTGTGAGGTGACTCATAATCTAATATCTGTGAGGTGACTCATAATCTAATATCTGTAAGATTACTCATAATCTAATATCTGTGAGGTGACTCATAATCTAATATCTATAAGGTGACTCATAATCTAATATCTGTGAGGTGACTCATAATCTAATATCTGTAAGATGACTCATAATCTAATATCTGTGAGGTGACTCATAATCTAATATCTGTGAGGTGACTCATAATCTAATATCTGTGAGGTGACTCATAATCTATATCTGTAGGGTGACACAATCTAATAGATGTCGGATGAGATTATCTCTAGAATCCGTTCGGTGACATATACTTTGATATCTGTCGGGTGACATATGATCTAGTATCTGTTCGGTGACATATAATCTAGTATCTGTTCGGTGACAAATAATCTAGTATCTGTTCGGTGACATATTATCTAGTATCTGTTCGGTGACATATCATCCAATATCTGTTCGGTGACAATTTATGTTTCTTACGCTAGCTGTGAAATTCGACTTCAGCGGTATCCCAATTCAAGGACAAGAAGTCAACATTTTAGTCCAACTGACGGGTTGAACCCTATACCTCAGCATCAGCACACTGGATGTTTAAGAACGGTAAATAACAACAATAAACGTGACACTGCCAAATATTCAAACAGTAAAGATGACATTTTATGAAACTATTCACACAACAAACATGACAAGTGTGAACTATGAACACAACAAACGTGACAAATGTGAAATTTCCACACAATAAACATGACACACTGTGAACTATGCACACAACAAACGTGACAAAGTATGATCTATTCACACAATAAACGTGGCAATATGAACTATGCACACAACAAACGTGATATAGTATGATCTATCCACACAATAAACGTGACACACTGTGAACTATGCACACAACAAACGTGAAAAAGTATGATCTATTCACACAATAAACGTGACACACTGTGAATTATGCACACAACAAACGTGACAAAGTATGATCTATTCACACAACAAACGTGACAAGTGTGTAGAAACAGCCGGGACAATGGTACAAGGTTACCTCGTGTGTGTCCTTGTCTTCAACCAAGCACCCGTAACTGCGGGACTGCTGTCTGGTTGCCTAGATACGAGACAAGAAAACAACGGTCAGCATGTATTGCCCTGTGTCCTTCAGGCCACAGACACATTGTTCATCGGACTTTCCGGTGCCTGGTCCAGACCAGACTTCGGCGACCATGACTCTCCAGGGATCCTCACGCTAGTGTATCAATGCGGTACCTATACTTGCATGTTGGATTCCGAGATGCTGTGCTATTTATTATTGCTAGCAGAACAAACCGACACACAATTTGTTCTATCTCAATAAAGGTTGAAACAACGCGGACTTGAGTGTCCGTCTTCTGGCTAGCTGTGGCTGGTCGTGCGGATAGCCGTGTGGCTGGTCGTGTGGCTGATCGTGCAGATGGTCGTGTGGTCGTGGTGGTTGTCGTGGCCCGTAGTCCCACATTGTTGCCGTGTCACGTGTGGTGACTCGTGTCAACTGTGTTGAATCATCAACTGAGCAACAGTATAATCTTCAATGTTGACGAGAACTGTACTTTGTAAACATCAGCTTTATTGTTGTTTGTATGTTCCTTATGCTGTAAAGGTGTCTGAGGTATCTGTGAGCTTTATTGTTGTGATTTGTGTGTGTGTATGCGCGTGTGTGCGTGCGTGCCTGCGTGCGCGTGTGTGTGTGTGTGTGTCTGTGTGTGTGTGTATGTGTGTGTGTGAGTGTTTATATGTGTGTGTGTGTATGTGTGTGTGTATGTGTGTGTGTATGTGTGTGTGTATGTGTGTGTGTGTGTGTGTGTGTGTGTGTTTATATGTGTGTGTGTGTATGTGTGTGTGTGAGTGTTTATATGTGTGTGTGTGTGTGTGAGTGTGTGTGTATGTGTGTGTATGTGTGTATGTGTGTGTGTGTGTTTATATATGTGTGTGTATGTGTGTGTGTGTGTATGTGTGTGTGTGTGTGTTTATATGTGTGTGTGAGTGTGTGTGTGTATGTGTGTGTGTATGTGTGTGTTTATATGTGTGTGTGAGTGTGTGTGTGTATGTGTGTGTGTGTGTTTATATGTGTGTGTATGTGTATGTGTGTGTGTTTATATGTGTGTGTGTGTTTATATGTGTGTGTGTGTTTATATGTGTGTGTGTGTTTATATGTGTGTGTGTGTTTATATATGTGTGTGTGTGTTTATATGTGTGTGTGTGTGTTTATATGTGTGTGTATGTGTATGTGTGTGTGTGTGAGTGTTTATATGTGTGTGTGAGTGTGTGTGTATGTGTGTGTGAGTGTTTATATGTGTGTGTGAGTGTGTGTGTGTATGTGTGTGTGTGAGTGTGTGTGTTTATATATATATATATGTGTGTGTGTGTGTGTGTGTTTTGTGGTCTCTGATTTCAGTAGCACAGATGCTGCTATTATGTCAGTCTGCTGTATTTATTTTCCATTCCTGCTGCTATTTTGATGAGACATTCCGGTGTCAGCCATGATTCCGATTTTCCCTCCCAGGGATCACGCACGTCTGCACACGGATCCTTCCCGGGCTTGCAACCTTGTGTGCGCACCTCGTCTACTGACTGTCATCTACTGACTGCCATCTACTGACTGTCATCTACTAACTGTTGTCTGTTGACTGTCATCTACTAACTATCATCTACTGACTGCCATCTACTGACTGTCATCTACTGACTGCCATCTACTGACTGTCATCTACTAACTGTTGTCTGATGACTGTCATCTACTAACTGTCATCTACTGACTGTCATTTACTGACTGCCATCTACTGACTGTCATCTACTAACTGTTGTCTGCTGACTGCCATCTACTGACTGTCATTTACTGACAGCCATCTACTCACTGTCATCTACTGACTGTCGTCTACTGACTGTCATCTACTGACTGTCATCTACTGACTGTTGTCTACTGACTGTCATCTACTGACTGTCATCTACTGACTGTTGTCTACTGACTGTCATCTACTGACTGTCATCTACTGATTGTTGTCTACTGACTGTCATCTACTGACTGCCACCTACTTATTGTCATCTACTGACTGTTGTCTACTGACTGTCATCTACTGACTGTCATCTACTGACTGTCATCTACTGACTGTTGTTTACTGACTGTCGCCTACTGACTGTCATCTACTACATCTACTGACTGTCATCTACTACATCTACTGACTGTTATCTACTGACTGTCATCTACTGACTGTCATCTACTGACTGTTATCTACTGACTGTCATCTACTGACTGTCATCTACTACATCTACTGACTGTTATCTACTGACTGTCATCTACTGACTGTCATCTACTGACTGTTATCTACTGACTGTCATCTACTGACTGTCATCTACTACATCTACTGACTGTTATCTACTGACTGTCATCTACTGACTGTCATCTACTGACTGTCATCTACTGACTGTCATCTACTACATCTACTGACTGTTATCTACTGACTGTCATCTACTGACTGTCATCTACTGACTGTTATCTACTGACTGTCATCTACTGACTGTCATCTACTACATCTACTGACTGTTATCTACTGACTGTCATCTACTGACTGTCATCTACTGACTGTCATCTACTGACTGTTATCTACTGACTGTCATCTACTACATCTACTGACTGTTATCTACTGACTGTCATCTACTGACTGTCATCTACTGACTGTTATCTACTGACTGTCATCTACTGACTGTTATCTACTGACTGTCATCTACTGACTGTCATCTACTGACTGTCATCTACTGACTGTCATCTACTGACTGTTATCTACTGACTGTCATCTACTACATCTACTGACTGTTATCTACTGACTGTCATCTACTGACTGTCATCTACTGACTGTCATCTACTGACTGTCATCTACTACATCTACTGACTGTTATCTACTGACTGTCATCTACTGACTGTCATCTACTGACTGTCATCTACTGACTGTCATCTACTACATCTACTGACTGTTATCTACTGACTGTCATCTACTGACTGTCATCTACTGACTGTTATCTACTGACTGTCATCTACTGACTGTCATCTACTACATCTACTGACTGTTATCTACTGACTGTCATCTACTGACTGTCATCTACTGACTGTCATCTACTGACTGTCATCTACTACATCTACTGACTGTTATCTACTGACTGTCATCTACTGACTGTCATCTACTGACTGTCATCTACTGACTGTTATCTACTGACTGTTATCTACTGACTGTTATCTACTGACTGTCATCTACTGACTGTTATCTACTGACTGTCATCTACTGACTGTCATCTACTGACTGTTATCTACTGACTGTCATCTACTGACTGTCATCTACTGACTGTCATCTACTGACTGTTGTCTACTGACTGTCATCTACTGACTGTCGTCTACTGACTGTCATCTACTGACTGTTGTCTACTGACTGTCATCTACTGACTGTCGTCTACTGACTGTTGTCTACTGACTGTCATCTAGTGACTTTCGTCTACTGATTGTCATCTACTGACTGTCATCTACTGACTGTCATCTACTGACTGTCATCTACTACATCTACTGACTGTTGTCTATTGACTGTCATCTACTGACTGTTGTCTATTGACTGTCATCTACTGACTGTTGTCTATTGACTGTCATCTACTGACTGTTGTCTATTGACTGTCATCTACTGACTGTCATCTACTGACTGTTGTCTACTGACTGTCATCTAGTGACTTTCGTCTACTGACTGTCATCTACTGACTGTCATCTACTGACTGTCATCTACTGACTGTCATCTACTACATCTACTGACTGTTGTCTATTGACTGTCATCTACTGACTGTTGTCTATTGACTGTCATCTATTGACTGTTGTCTATTGACTGTCATCTACTGACTGTCATCTACTGACTGTTGTCTATTGACTGTCATCTACTGACTGTTGTCTACTGACTGTCGTCTACTGACTGTTGTCTACTGACTGTCATCTACTGACTGTCATCTACTGACTGTCATCTACTGACTGTCATCTACTGACTGTCATCTACTGACTGTTGTCTACTGACTGTTGTCTACTGACTGTTGTCTACTGACTCCATCTACTGACTGTTGTCTACTGACTGTCGTCTACTGACTGTTGTCTACTGACTGGCATCTACTGACTGTTGTCTATTGACTGTCATCTACTGACTGTCATCTACTGCTGTCATCTACTGACTGTTGTCTACTGACTGTCATCTACTGACTGTCGTCTATTGACTGTCGTCTATTGACTGTCATCTACTGACTGTCGTCTACTTACTGTCATCTACTGACTGTCATCTACTGACTGTCATCTACTGACTGTTGCCTATTGACTGTCATCTACTGACTGTTGCCTATTGACTGTCATCTACTGACTGTCATCTACTGACTGTCATGTACTGACTGTCATCTACTGACTGTCATCTACTGACTGTCATCTACTGACTGTTGTCTACTGACTGTTGTCTACTGACTGTTGTCTACTGACTCCATCTACTGACTGTTGTCTACTGACTGTCGTCTACTGACTGTTGTCTACTGACTGGCATCTACTTACTGTTGTCTATTGACTGTCATCTACTGACTGTCATCTACTGCTGTCATCTACTGACTGTTGTCTACTGACTGTCATCTACTGACTGTCGTCTATTGACTGTCGTCTATTGACTGTTGCCTATTGACTGTCATCTACTGACTGTTGCCTATTGACTGTCATCTACTGACTGTCATCTACTGACTGTCATCTACTGACTGTCATCTACTGACTGTCATGTACTGACTGTTGTCTATTGACTGTCATCTACTGACTGTCATCTACTGACTGTTGTCTACTAACTGTCATCTACTGACTGTCATCTACTGACTGTTGTCTACTGACTGTCATCTACTGACTGTCATCTACTGACTGTTGTCTACTGACTGTCATCTACTGACTGTTGTCTACTGACTGTCATCTACTGACTGTTGTCTACTGACTGTCATCTACTGACTGTTGTCTACTGACTGTCATTTACTGACTGTCATCTACTGACTATCATCTACTGACTGTCATCTACTGACTGTCATCTACTGACTGTTGTCTACTGACTGTCATCTACTGACTGTAGTCTATTGACATTCATCTACTGACTGTCGTCTACTGACTGTCATCTACTGACTGTTGTCTACTGACTGTCATCTACTGACTGTTGTCTACTGACTGTCATCTACTGACTGTTGTCTATTGACTTTCATTTACTGACTGTCGTCTACTGACTGTCATCTACTGACTGTTGTCTACTGACTGTCATCTACTGACTGTTGTCTACTGACTGTCATCTACTGACTGTCATCTACTGACTGTCATCTACTGACTGTTGTCTATTGACTGTCATCTACTGACTGTCATCTACTAACTGTTGTCTACTGACTGTTAGCTACTGACTGTCATCTACTGACTGTTGTCTACTGACTGTCATCTACTGACTGTCATCTACTGACTGTTGTCTACTGACTGTCATCTACTGACTGTCATCTACTGACTGTCGTCTACTGACTGTCATCTACTAACTGTCGTCTACTAACTGTTGTCTACTGACTGTCATCTACTGACTGCCATCAACTGACTGTCATCTACTGACTGCCATCAACTGACTGTTGTCTACTGACTGTCCTCTATTGACTGTCATCTACTGACTGTTGTCTACTGACTGATGTCTACTGACTGTCCTCTACTGACTGTCATCTACTGACTGTTGTCTACTAACTGTCATCTACTGACTGTCATCTACTGACTGTTGTCTACTGACTGTCATCTACTGACTGTCATCTACTGACTGTTGTCTACTGACTGTAATCTACTGACTGTTGTCTACTGACTGTCATCTACTGAGTGTCATCTACTGACTGTTGTCTACTGACTGTCATCTACTGACTGTTGTCTACTGACTGTCATCTACTGACTGTTGTCTACTGACTGTCATCTACTGACTGCCATCAACTGACTGTCATCTACTGACTGCCATCAACTGACTGTTGTCTACTGACTGTCCTCTATTGACTGTCATCTACTGACTGTTGTCTACTGACTGTCATCTACTGACTGTCATCTACTGACTGTCGTCTACTGACTGTCATCTACTAACTGTCGTCTACTGACTGTTGTCTACTGACTGTCATCTACTGACTGCCATCAACTGACTGTCATCTACTGACTGCCATCAACTGACTGTTGTCTACTGACTGTCCTCTATTGACTGTCATCTACTGACTGTTGTCTACTGACTGTTGTCTACTGACTGTCCTCTACTTACTGTCATCTACTGACTGTTGTCTACTAACTGTCATCTACTGACTGTCATCTACTGACTGTCATCTACTGACTGTCATCTACTGACTGTTGTCTACTGACTGTCATCTACTGACTGTCATCTACTGACTGTCATCTACTTTCTGTTGTCTACTGACTGTCATCTACTGACTGTCGTCTATTGACTGTCATCTACTGACTGTCATCTACTAACTGTCGTCTACTGACTGTCATCTACTGACTGTCGTCTACTGACTGTCGTCTACTGACTGTAATCTACTGACTGTTATCTACTGACTGTCATCTACTGACTGCCATCAACTGACTGTTGTCTACTGACTGTCATCTACTGACTGCCATCAACTGACTGTTGTCTACTGACTGTCCTCTATTGACTGTCATCTGCTAACTGTTGTCTACTCCTGTCGTCTACTGACTGTCATCTACTGACTGTCATCTACTGACTGTTGTCTACTGACTGTCATCTACTGACTGCCATCTACTTATTGTCATCTACTGACTGTTATCTACTGACTGTCATCTACTGACTGTCATCTACTGACTGTTTTCTACTGACTGTCATCTACTGACTGCCATCTACTTATTGTCATCTACTGACTGTTGTCTACTGACTGTCATCTACTGACTGTCATCTACTGACTGTCATCTACTGACTGTTGTATACTGACAGTCATCTACTGACTGTCATCTACTGACTGTTGTCTACTGACTGTCATCTACTGACTGTCATCTGCTGACTGTCATTTACTGACTGTCGTCTACTGACTGTCGTCTACTGACTGTCATCTACTGACTGTCATCTACTGACTGTCGTCTACTGACTGTCATCTACTGACTGTCATCTACTGACTGTCATCTACTGACTGTCATCTACTGACTGTTGTCTACTGTCATCTACTGACTGTCATCTACTGACTGTCATCTACTGACTGTCATCTACTGACTGTCGTCTACCGACTGTCATCTACTGACTGTCATCTGCTGACTGTCATCTGCTGACTGTCATCTACTGACTGACATCTACTGACTGTCATCTACTGACTGTCATCTACTGACTGTCGCCTACTGACTGTCATCTACTGACTGTCGCCTACCGACTGTCATCTACTGACTGTCATCTGCTGACTGTCATCTGCTGACTGTCATCTACTGACTGACATCTACTGACTGTCATCTACTGACTGTCATCTACTGAATGTCGTCTACTGACTGTCGTCTACTGACTGTCATCTACTGACTGTCGTCTACTGACTGTCATCTACTGACTGTCATCTACTGACTGTCATCTACTGACTGTTGCCTATTGACTGACATCTACTGACTGTCATCTACTGACTGTCATGTACTTACTGTTGCCTATTGACTGTCATCTACTGACTCTCATCTACTGACTGTCATGTACTGACTGTTGTCTATTGACTGTCATCTACTGACTGTCATCTACTGACTGTCATCTACTGACTGTTGTCTACTGACTGTCATCTACTGACTGTCATCTACTGACTGTCATCTACTGACTGTCATCTACTGACTGTTGTCTACTGACTGTCATCTACTGACTTTCGTCTATTGAATGCCATCTACTGACTGTCATCTACTGACTGTCATCTACTGACTGTCATCTACTGACTGTCATCTACTGACTGTCGTCTACTGACTGTCGTCTACTGATTGTCGTCTATTGAATGCCATCTAATGACTGTCGCAAGACTTGGTACTTGTTAGACAATTCGACGAAACAACCGTTTCTTGGTTTCTGGAATACCCTATATTTGACTGATTTCCAATTGTGTACAGATGTTATGTATCTCTAGAGTTTCAACCTCATGTGACTGATCCTCGCATGTTGATCTAGATCTATATCCAAAACATGTGGAGAAGTACCGTGCTGAATGTGTACACAGATCTCATACATGGACTGCTGTACCGTGTTGTATGTGTACACAGATCTCATACATGGATTGCTGTACCGTGCTGAATGTGTACACAGATCTCATACATGGACAGCTGTACCCTGCTGAATGTGTACACAGATCTCATACATGGACTGCTGTACCCTGCTGAATGTGTACACAGATCTCATACATGGACTGCTGTACCCTGCTGAATGTGTACACAGATCTCATACATGGACTGCTGTACCGTGTTGTATGTGTACACAGATCTCATACATGGACTGCTGTACCGTGGTGAATGTGTACACAGATCTCATACATGGACAGTGGTACAATGTAAATCACACAGGTATAACACACAGACGGCTGTACAATGTAGAGCACAGATATAACACACACACACACACACACACACACACAGAGCTGTACTGTGCCGATAAGACGGGTGCAGCAGATGGTTAGACAGGTGCCACAGATGGTCACGCAGACGCAACAGATGTTCAGACAGGTGACACATATGATCATACAGGTGCCATACATGATCACACAGGTGCCAAAGATGGTCAGACTGATAAAACAGATGGCCAGACAGGTGCCAAAGATGATCTAACAGGTGCCATAGAAGTGCAGACAGAAGCAACAGATGGCCAGACAGGTGCCGTAGATGGTCAGACATGTACCACACATGACCAGACAGATGAAACAGATGGTCAGACGGGTGCCACAGATGGTGAGACAGGTGCCACAGGTGGTCAGACAGGTGCCACACATAGCCGCCAGACAGATACAACAGCTGGTCAGACAGAAGTCACAGATGGCCAGACAGGTGCCACAGATGGTCAGACAGGTGCCACAGATGGTCAGACAGTCCGGTGTACCCAACCTCAGTTCCCAGAACGACTGCTTGAGCTCCTGGTGCCTGCTGTGTGTGGAACGTGAGCATGTCCGACAGCGGGAAATCCCCGCACACATCGGCGTAGAGTACAAAGAACATTCGAGGCGAGCCGGTCAGGATCTGGTCCCGGAAGTGGTACAGGCCGCCAGCGGTCCCCAGGGCCGTGTACTCCTGGAGGTATCTGCGGAAATGGCAACTCATTGGGTCATTGACACCGTCCAAACATTGGTCGTCATTGTACACACATCTACAAGGTCCATAGGTCATTGTCACAGTCAAATATTAGTCGTCAATGTGCAAACATCTACAAGGTCCATAGGTCATTGTCACAGTCAAACATTAGTCGTCAATGTAGAAACATCTACAAGGTCCATAGGTCATTGTCACAGTCAAACATTAGTCGTCAATGTACAAACATCTACAAGGTCCATAAGTCATTGTCACAGTCAAACATTAGTCGTCAATGTACAAACATCTACAAAGTCACTAGATCATTTTCACAGTCAAACATTCGTCAATGTACAAACATCTACGAGCGGGACGTGTGTGTGTGGTGTGAGGTTCTGCTCCAACAGTGGTACGTGTGTGTGTGTGTATGTGTGTGAGGTACTGCTCCAACAGTGGGACGTGTATGTGTGTGTGTATGTGTGGTGTGAGGTACTGCTCCAACAGTGGGACGTATGTGTGGTGTGAGGTACTACTCCAACAGTGGGACGTGTGTCTGTTTTGTGTGAGGTACTGCTCCAATAGTGGGACGTGTGTGTGGTGTGAGGTACTGCCCCAACAGTGGGACGTGTGTGTGTGTGGTGAGATATTGCTCCAACAGTGGGGCATGTGTGTGTGTGTGGTGTGTGAGGTATTGCTCCAACAGTGGGCGTGTGTGTGTGTGGTGTGAGGTACTGCTCCAACAGTTGGATGGGTGTGTGTGTGTGGAGTGGAGGAGACGGTGTTGAGTGGGCGTGGAGTGGAGGTGACGATGTAGAGTGTGTGTGTGGTGTAAAGAACACGTGGGAGAGTGGCAACATGTCACTGGCAGTTGTATTGAGAGAGGAATTACCTCATCTGGACGTGGAACTCCAGCTGTATTGAGAGAGGAATTACCTAATCTGGACGTGGAACTCCAGCTGTGTTGAGAGAGGAATTACCTCATCTGGACGTGGAACTCCAGCTGTATTGAGCGAGGAATTACCTAATCTGGACGTGGAACTCCAGCTGTGTTGAGAGAGGAATTACCTAATCTGGACGTGGAACTCCAGCTGTGTTGAGAGATGAATTACCTAATCTGGACGTGGAACTCCAGCTGTATTGAGCGAGGAATTACCTAATCTGGACGTGGAACTCCAGCTGTGTTGAGAGAGGAATTACCTAATCTGGACGTGGAACTCCAGCTGTGTTGAGAGAGGAATTACCTAATCTGGACGTGGAACTCCAGCTGTGTTGAGAGAGGAATTACCTAATCTGGACGTGGAACTCCAGCTGTGTATCATTGATGAACTTCTTCATGACGTCACTGGGCTGATAGAATCCGATGATCAAGATTTCTGCCAACTCGGGAATCTGGAAATATTCCATGGGTAATCAACATGGATCAGCATGGACAATACAAATAGCTGTTCCTAACATTTCACGTGGAATCAACATTCACAAAATTACTTATAACATTCCACATGGAATCAACATATACATGCAAACATTCAACGTGGATTCATAAATGGACACCGCAACCGTAATAATAACAACGTAACACGTTGTATGAAAGTGGAATCTTGTCAATATGTATCTGCCGACACCAACAAGAACTCTGTACTCCAGCCGGCATAGTTCACCGTTCAAGGCAGTCGAGACGGTAACAGACCTCCGTCACAGCTGCATGTGTGTCTCAGCTGCATGTGTATCACAGCTGTATGTGTATCTCAAGCTGTGTTTATATCTCAGCAGGGTGTGTATCTCAGCTGCATGTGTGTCACAGCTGCGTGTGTATCTAAGCTGGGTGTGTATCTCAGCTGGGTGTGTATCTCTGCTGTGTGTATCTCAGATGGGTGTGTATCACAGCTGGGTGTGTATCACAGCTGGGTGTGTATCACAGCTGCATATGTATCACAGATGCATGTGTATCACAGCTGGGTGTGTATCACAGCTGCATGTGTTTCACAGCTGGGTCTGTATCTCAGTTGTGAGTTATCTCAGCTGGGCGTATATCTCAGCTGGGCGTGTATCTAAGCTGGGTGTGTATGTCAGCTGGGTGTGTATCTCTGCTGTGTGGATCTCAGCTGGGCGTGTATCACAGCTGTGTGTGTATGTCAGCTGCATGTGTATCACAGCTGGGTGTGTATCTCAGCTATCCCGGTATTTTAATTTAACAACCACAGACACACTACACAACCCCAAATCTGACCTAGAAATGCCTACACACACCCGTCAACCTCTAACCCCCAAGTCTGACCTAGAAATACTACACACACTCCTCAGCCTCTGACCCCAATAATGATCTATAAGGTTAACAGCAGAAAAGTCCTTGAACTACAAGCAGTATCACAAGGTCAAAAGGAGACATGTCCTTGAACCACAAGCAGTATTTGCAATACCAACTGCCGACATGTCCTTGTTCTGTAGGAGTTCGGTGACGTATGAGTAATAACACAATCACAGTTATGAATGCACCAAAACCATGCAACAAGCATGTCGCATAAATTGTTCCCCGGGGCCTCACATAATGGTAGCTGTAATATCTGGCCATAAAATTTGGTGGAACTGCGGTAAAGCTGTGAAAGTTTAAACAATATATAATGACACAAAGTAGTGCAGCTTTACATAACAGAGTTACGACACATACAGAACGTTGCGGCGGTTAGCCTTCATCAGCAAACAAACACATTCACAAACACAACATACAGTCAAGGAGAATTCCTGTGACTACATTAGAAGGTGATGACAGGGCGAGAGGAACAAATGCATAGAAAAATGGAAGCAATGAAGAGAAAATGAGAATTGACAAAATGTTAATTGAAAAGAATGTTAGTCGAAGAAAATGTTTAATAGAAAAACTGTTTCTAGAGAAGAAAAAAACTGTATACTCACCTCACGTACGGACCTGCGAATGTCTACGGAAAACTCGGGTGTATTAGTATAACGGTGCTGGATGTTACGGTACAGTGAGCACATAGAAAGCTCTCTCTCTCTCTCTCTCTCTCTCTCTCTCTCTCTCTCTCTCTCTCTCTCTCTCTCTCTCTCTCTCTCTCTCTCTTCTTGCATGTCCACATACACTAGCATTTTGTCTGTTGAAGTGCGTCTATGTAAGTACACGTGTTCCTACACACCAGTCCACCCAGACCAACAACACAATGGGGTCGTGGTCAATTTTACACGCCTCCTACCCCGCCCCCTTCTTTCTATGTGCTCACTGTACCGTAACATCCAGCACCGTTATACTAATACACCCGAGTTTTCCGTAGACATTCACAGGTCCGTACGTGAGGTGAGTATACAGTTTTTTTCTTCTCTAGAAACAGTTTTTCTATTAAACATTTTCTTCGACTAACATTCTTTTCAATTAACATTTTGTCAATTCTCATTTTCTCTTCATTGCTTCCATTTTTCTATGCATTTGTTCCTCTCGCCCTGTCATCACCTTCTAATGTAGTCACAGGAATTCTCCTTGACTGTATGTTGTGTTTGTGAATGTGTTTGTTTGCTGATGAAGGCTAACCGCCGCAACGTTCTGTATGTGTCGTAACTCTGTTATGTAAAGCTGCACTACTTTGTGTCATTATATATTGTTTAATATCTGGCCAGCTTACCTGGCTGCAAGCCTCGATGTGGTGATAGATGATTGGAAACCCGGCCACCGGAAACAGAGGCTTGGGTAGGTCAAAGGACAATGGTCGGAACCTGGTACCTGGGGGGAATTCAGTGTCAGATATATTATTCCACAAGTTTCGACAGCATTCACATGTTCTGTCGTTAAATGTGTGGGGTAGAATCGTCCACACACTAATTATCCCAACACTCACAGCCTGTAAATTAACTCACAGTCTGTACAATAACTCACAGACTGCATAATAACTCACACACTCTACACTAACTCACAGTCTGTACAATAACTCTCGTGCTCTACAATAACTCACAGTCTGTACAATAACTCACATTATGTACAATAACTCACAGACTGCATAATAACTCACAGTCTCTACAATAACTCACATCTGTACAATAACTATTGACTTTACAATAACTCACAGTCTGTACAATAACTCACAGACTTTACAATAACTCACATCTGTACAATAACTCACAGTCTCTACAATAACTCACAGACTTTACAATAACTCACATCTGTACAATAACTCACAGTCTCTACAATAACTCACAGACTTTACAATAACTCACAGTCTGTACAATAACTCACAGACTTTACAATAACTCACATCTGTACAATAACTATTGACTTTACAATAACTCACATCTGTACAATAACTCACAGTCTCTACAATAACTCACAGACTTTACAATAACTCACAGTCTGTACAATAACTCACAGACTTTACAATAACTCACATCTGTACAATAACTATTGACTTTACAATAACTCACAGTCTGTACAATAACTCACAGACTTTACAATAACTCACAGACTTTACAATAACTCACATCTGTACAATAACTATTGACTTTACAATAACTCACAGTCTGTACAATAACTCACAGTCTGTACAATAACTCACAGACTTTACAATAACTCACAGTCTGTACAATAACGATTGACTTTACAATAACTCACAGTCTGTACAATAACTCACAGACTTTACAATAACTCACAGACTTTACAATAACTCACATCTGTACAATAACTATTGACTTTACAATAACTCACAGTCTGTACAATAACTCACAGACTGCATAATAACTCACACACTCTACACTAACTCACAGTCTGTACAAAAACTCAGTCTCTGCAATGATTCACAGTCTCTACAATAACTCTCATCTGTACAATAACTATTGACTTTACAATAACTCACAGTCTCTACAATAACTCACAGTCTCTACAATAACTCTCGTGCTCTACAATAACTCTCAGTCTCTGCAATAACTCTCAGTCTCTACAATAACTCTCGTGCTCTACAATAACTCTCGTGCTCTACAATAACTCTCGTGCTCTACAATAACTCTCAGTCTCTACAATAACTCTCAGTCTCTACAATAACTCTCAGTCTCTACAATAACTCTCAGTCTCTACAATAACTCTCGTGCTCTACAATAACTCTCAGTCTCTGCAATAACTCTCAGTCTCTACAATAACTCTCGTGCTCTACAATAACTCTCAGTCTCTACAATAACTCTCAGTCTCTGCAATAACTCTCAGTCTCTACAATAACTCTCGTGCTCTACAATAACTCTCAGTCTCTACAATAACTCTCAGTCTCTACAATAACTCACAGTCTCTACAATAACTCTCAGTCTCTACAATAACTCTCAGTCTCTACAATAACTCTCAGTCTCTACAATAACTCTCAGTCTCTACAATAACTCTCAGTCTCTACAATAACTCTCAGTCTCTACAATAACTCTCAGTCTCTACAATAACTCTCGTGCTCTACAATAACTCTCGTGCTCTACAATAACTCTCAGTCTCTACAATAACTCTCAGTCTCTACAATAACTCTCGTGCTCTACAATAACTCTCGTGCTCTACAATAACTCTCGTGCTCTACAATAACTCTCAGTCTCTACAATAACTCTCAGTCTCTACAATAACTCTCAGTCTCTACAATAACTCTCAGTCTCTACAATAACTCTCAGTCTCTACAATAACTCTCGTGCTCTACAATAACTCTCAGTCTCTACAATAACTCTCAGTCTCTACAATAACTCTCGTGCTCTACAATAACTCTCAGTCTCTACAATAACTCTCAGTCTCTACAATAACTCTCAGTCTCTACAATAACTCTCGTGCTCTACAATAACTCTCGTGCTCTACAATAACTCTCAGTCTCTACAATAACTCTCAGTCTCTACAATAACTCTCAGTCTCTGCAATAACTCTCGTGCTCTACAATAACTCTCAGTCTCTACAATAACTCTCAGTCTCTACAATAACTCTCGTGCTCTACAATAACTCTCAGTCTCTGCAATAACTCTCAGTCTCTACAATAACTCTCAGTCTCTACAATAACTCTCAGTCTCTGCAATAACTCTCAGTCTCTACAATAACTCTCGTGCTCTACAATAACTCTCAGTCTCTGCAATAACTCTCAGTCTCTACAATAACTCTCGTGCTCTACAATAACTCTCAGTCTCTACAATAACTCTCGTGCTCTACAATAACTCTCAGTCTCTACAATAACTCTCAGTCTCTACAATAACTCTCAGTCTCTACAATAACTCTCAGTCTCTACAATAACTCTCAGTCTCTACAATAACTCTCAGTCTCTACAATAACTCTCAGTCTCTACAATAACTCTCAGTCTCTACAATAACTCTCAGTCTCTACAATAACTCACAGTCTCTACAATAACTCTCGTGCTCTACAATAACTCTCAGTCTCTACAATAACTCTCAGTCTCTACAATAACTCTCGTGCTCTACAATAACTCTCAGTCTCTACAATAACTCTCAGTCTCTGCAATAACTCTCAGTCTCTACAATAACTCTCGTGCTCTACAATAACTCTCAGTCTCTGCAATAACTCTCAGTCTCTACAATAACTCTCGTGCTCTACAATAACTCTCAGTCTCTGCAATAACTCTCAGTCTCTACAATAACTCTCGTGCTCTACAATAACTCTCAGTCTCTACAATAACTCTCGTGCTCTACAATAACTCTCAGTCTCTACAATAACTCTCAGTCTCTACAATAACTCTCAGTCTCTACAATAACTCTCAGTCTCTACAATAACTCTCAGTCTCTACAATAACTCTCAGTCTCTACAATAACTCTCAGTCTCTACAATAACTCTCAGTCTCTACAATAACTCTCAGTCTCTACAATAACTCACATCTGTACAATAACTCACATCTGTACAATAACTCACATCTGTACAATAACTCACATCTGTACAATAACTCACATCTGTACAATAACTCACAGTCTCTACAATAACTCACATCTGTACAATAACTCACATCTGTACAATAACTCACATCTGTACAATAACTCACAGTCTCTACAATAACTCACATCTGTACAATAACTCACAGTCTCTACAATAACTCACAGTCTCTACAATAACTCACAGTCTCTACAATAACTCTCAGTCTCTACAATAACTCTCAGTCTCTACAATAACTCTCAGTCTCTACAATAACTCTCAGTCTCTGCAATAACTCTCAGTCTCTACAATAACTCTCGTGCTCTACAATAACTCACAGTCTCTACAATAACTCTCAGTCTCTACAATAACTCACAGTCTCTACAATAACTCTCGTGCTCTACAATAACTCTCAGTCTCTACAATAACTCTCGTGCTCTACAATAACTCTCAGTCTCTACAATAACTCACATCTGTACAATAACTCACATCTGTACAATAACTCACATCTGTACAATAACTCACAGTCTCTACAATAACTCACATCTGTACAATAACTCACATCTGTACAATAACTCACATCTGTACAATAACTCACAGTCTCTACAATAACTCACATCTGTACAATAACTCACAGTCTCTACAATAACTCACAGTCTCTACAATAACTCACAGTCTCTACAATAACTCTCAGTCTCTACAATAACTCTCAGTCTCTACAATAACTCTCAGTCTCTACAATAACTCTCAGTCTCTGCAATAACTCTCAGTCTCTACAATAACTCTCGTGCTCTACAATAACTCACAGTCTCTGCAATAACTCTCAGTCTCTACAATAACTCTCAGTCTCTACAATAACTCACAGTCTCTACAATAACTCTCAGTCTCTACAATAACTCTCAGTCTCTACAATAACTCTCAGTCTCTACAATAACTCTCAGTCTCTACAATAACTCACAGTCTCTACAATAACTCACAGTCTCTACAATAACTCACAGTCTCTACAATAACTCTCAGTCTCTACAATAACTCTCAGTCTCTACAATAACTCACAGTCTCTACAATAACTCTCGTGCTCTACAATAACTCTCGTGCTCTACAATAACTCTCGTGCTCTACAATAACTCTCGTGCTCTACAATAACTCTCGTGCTCTACAATAACTCTCGTGCTCTACAATAACTCTCGTGCTCTACAATAACTCTCAGTCTCTACAATAACTCTCAGTCTCTACAATAACTCTCGTGCTCTACAATAACTCTCAGTCTCTACAATAACTCTCGTGCTCTACAATAACTCACAGTCTCTACAATAACTCTCGTGCTCTACAATAACTCACAGTCTCTACAATAACTCACAGTCTCTACAATAACTCTCGTGCTTTACAATAACTTTCGTGCTCTACAATAACTCTCGTGCTCTACAATAACTCACAGTCTCTGCAATAACCCTCAGTCTCTACAATAACTTTCGTGCTCTACAATAACTCACAGTCTCTACAATAACTCACAGTCTCTACAATAACTCACAGTCTCTACAATAACTAACATAATAGCAGACAGACACACGCAGACACACGACAGACACACGCAGACACACGAGAGACACACGCAGACACACGAGACACACACGCAGACACACGAGAGACACACAACAGACACACAACAGACACACAGACACACGACAGACACACGCAGACACACGACAGACACACGCAGACACACGCAGACACTAGCCAACGTTTCCATACCACTCTTCTTCAACTGACATGCATGCTAAGCTGTAGAGAAGATATCACAGTGCCTAGCTGTAGAGAATATATCACAGTGCTTAGATGTAGAGAATATATCACAGTGCCTAGCTGTGGAGAATATATCACAGTGTTAAGCTGTAGAGAATATATCACAGTACCTAGCTGTAGAGAATATATCACAGTGCCTAGCTGTGGAGAATATATCACATTGCCTAACTGTAGAGAATATATCACAGTGTTAAGCTGTAGAGAATATATCACATTGCCTAACTGTAGAGAATATATTATGATGTTTAGCTGTGGAGAATATATCACATTGCCTAGCTGTGGAGAACATATCACATTACCTAACTGTAGAGAATATATCACAGTGCCTAACTGTGGAGAATATATCACATTGCCTAACTGTGGAGAATATATCACAGTGCCTAACTGTAGAGAATATATCACATTGCCTAACTGTAGAGAATATATCACAGTGTCTAGCTGTGGAGAATATATCACAGTGCCTAACTGTGGAGAATATATCACAGTGCCTAACTGTAGAGAATATATCACATTGCCTAACTGTAGAGAATATATCACATTGCCTAACTGTAGAGAATATATCACAGTGTTAAGCTGTAGAGAATATATCACATTGCCTAACTGTAGAGAATATATTATGATGTTTAGCTGTGGAGAATATATCACATTGCCTAGCTGTGGAGAATATATCACATTACCTAACTGTAGAGAATATATCACAGTGCCTAACTGTGGAGAATATATCACATTGCCTAACTGTGGAGAATATATCACAGTGCCTAACTGTAGAGAATATATCACATTGCCTAACTGTAGAGAATATATCACAGTGCCTAGCTGTGGAGAATATATCACAGTGCCTAACTGTGGAGAATATATCACAGTGCCTAACTGTAGAGAATATATCACATTGCCTAACTGTAGAGAATATATCACAGTGCCTAACTGTGGAGAATATATCACAGTGCCTAACTGTAGAGAATATATCACATTGCCTAACTGTAGAGAATATATCACAGTGCCTAGCTGTGGAGAATATATCACAGTGCCTAGCTGTGGAGAATATATCACATTGCCTAACTGCAGAGAATATATCACAGTGCCTAACTGTAGAGAATATATTACAGTGCCTAACTGTAGATAATATATCACAGTGCCTAACTGTGGAGAATATATCACAGTGCCTAACTGTAGAGAATATTTCACAGTGCCTAACTGTGGAGAATATATCACAGTGCCTAGCTGTGGAGAATATATCACAGTGCCTAGCTGTGGAGAATATATCACTGTGTTAAGCTGTAGAGAATATATCACATTGCCTAACTGTAGAGAATATATCACATTGCCTAACTGTAGAGAATATATCACAGTGCCTAGCTGTGGAGAATATATCACTGTGTTAAGCTGTAGAGAATATATCACATTGCCTAACTGTAGAGAATATATCACAGTGCCTAACTGTAGAGAATATATCACAGTGCCTAACTGTAGAGAATATATCACAGTGCCTAGCTGTGGAGAAGATATCACAGTGATAAGCTGTAGTGAAGATATCACAGTGCTAAGCTATAGAGTCTCCAGATCTGTTTTCCATGTACAGTGAAAGTATTTTTAGAAATATTGAAGATATGGAAGGAATCAACATTGGGTGACGATGCATCAATAACATTAGATATGCAGATGATACAGTCTTGATTGCAGACAATGAACAGGACCTGCAAAATTTAGTAGATGCGGTTGTTACACACAGGAACAACTAGGGTTAGAATTAAATTGTAAAAAGACACAGATTATGGTCGTCACTAGGAAGAACGAAATACCACAATGTAATATACAAGTAAATGGGAATATTCTTCAACAAGTGAATAGGTACAATTATCTCGCAACAGTAATAACATCTGATGGGAGATGCCTTGAAGAGATTAGAACAAGAATCGCCATGGCAAAAGTAGCCTTTAGCCAGATGAAAAACATACTGACCAATAAAAAGATGTCAATTGAAACGAGAAAAAGAGTGTTGATATGCGACATAGAAACTGTACTTTTATATGGATGTGAAGCTTGGACAATGAGCAGTCAGGCTGAAAAACATCAGATGGCTGTAGAAATGTGGTTTCTGAGGAAAATGCACAGAATACCACGGACAGCCAGAAAGACCAATGAACAAGTCCTTCAAAAAACAAATGAAGATTGTAAATTGATTAGAGAAATTAGATGTAGACAGTCACAATTTTTTGGGCATGTTGTGAGAAGAAATGATCTGGAGAACTTGGAGACAACTGGTAAGATCGAGTGGAACAGACCAAGAGGAAGACCTAGAAGCAAGTACCTGGATGGCTTGGCCTTGTGGCATGGTGGAGATAGAAACACGGAGCTGATCCACGACTCTGGTGATCGAGTGAGATAGTAAAACATGACCGCCCACGCTTTCCGGCATGGCTCATGATGGATGGATGGAAGCTATAGAGAAGATATGACAGTTCTAAGCTGTACAGAAGATATGACAGTGCTAAGCTGTGCAGAAGATATGACAGTGCTAAGCTGTACAGAAGATATGACAGTGCTAAGCTGTACAGAAGATATGACAGTGCTAAGCTGTACAGAAGATATGACAGTGCTAATCTGTAGAGAAGATATGACAGTGCTAAGCTGTACAGAAGATATGACAATGCTAAGCTGTACAGAAGATATGACAGTGCTAAGCTGTACAGAAGATATGACAGTGCTAAGCTGTACAGAAGATATGACAGTGCTAAGCTGTACAGAAGATATGACAGTGCTAAGCTGTAGCTGTACAGAAGATATGACAGTGCTAAGCTGTACAGAAGATATGACAATGCTAAGCTGTACAGAAGATATGACAGTGCTATGTTGTACAGAAGATATGACAGTGCTAAGCTGTACAGAAGATATGACAGTGCTAAGCTGTACAGAAGATATGACAGTGCTATGCTGTAGAGAGTCGGCTTCCTGGCCTAGAGGTTAGCGACTTTTCTCCGTAATCTCGTATACTCTCGTAAGTTACGTGACGACGGTGAGAATCAGCAGTGGTTCGAATCGCGTCGGTAAATTACTAGGTATGTGAGCCGGCCGCTCAGAAATCAATGGCAAACTACTGAGCGTAATCTTGCCAAGAAATCAACAATCAGCTGAAAGATGTTGACAGCGATGTCCTGTAAAAGGATATGGGAAAAAAAGCTGTAGAGAAGATATTATAGTGCTTAGCTTTAGAGAAGATATCACAGTGCTAAGCTGTAGAGAAGATATCACAGTGCTTAACTGTAGAGAAATCATACTAACACAAGGTATACACTGAAGTATATGATACTTATCTGGTTACAACATGGCAGGACTTGACACTACCAACAGAGACTGAGCTAACACAAGCTAGACACTGGAAGTCTGTGATACTTCTCAGTCTACGGAGAACAACTGCACTCCTGGCCTTACCTTTGACAGGGCCGCCGACCAGGATAACGGCTTTAATCATTTTGGTGATGCGAGCCAGTGTCAGCCAGCCAGATCTTTTATACAGATTGTTGCAAACTGAACGGGCGATCGAAGTCCAAGGTCAGCTCGCACTTGACGCCAACATCCAGGGTTATGTTGTAGGTGTTGGTGGGTCGAAGTATGTTCAACATCCAGGTGTGTGTTGCAGGTGTTGGTGGGTGGAAGTACGTTCAACATCCAGGGTTATGTTGCAGGTGTTGGTGGGTCGAAGTATGTTCAGCATCCAGGGTTATGTTGCAGGTGTTGGTGGGTCGAAGTATGTCCAACATCCAGAGTCATGTTGCAGGTGTTGGTGGGTGGAATATGTCCAACATCCAGGGTTATGTTACAGGTGTTGGTGGGTCGAAGTATGTTCAACATCCAGGTGTGTGTTGCAGGTGTTGGTGGGTGGAAGTACGTTCAACATCCAGGGTTATGTTGCAGGTGTTGGTGGGTCGAAGTATGTTCAACATCTAGGGTTATGTTGCAGGTGTTGGTGGGTCGAAGTATGTTCAACATCCAGGTGTGTGTTGCAGGTGTTGGTGGGTGGAATATGTCCAACATCCAGGGTTATGTTGCAGGTGTTGGTGGGTGGAATTATGCCCAACATTCAGGGTTATGTTGCAGGTGTTGGTGAGTCGAAGCATGTCCAACATCCAGGTGTATGTTGTAGGTGTTGGTGGGTCAACGTATGTCCAACATCCAGGTGTATGTTGTAGGTGTTGGTGGGTCGACGTATGTCCAACATCCAGGTGTATGTTGCAAGTGTTGGTGGGTCGAAGTATGTCCAACATCCAGGGTTATCTTGCAGGTGTTAGTGGGTCGAAGTATGTCCAACATCCAGGGTTATGTTGCAGGTGTTGGTGGGTGGAAGTATGTTTAACATCCAGGTGTGTGTTGCAGGTGTTGGTGGGTCGAAATATGTCCAACATCCAGGGTTATGTTGCAGGTGTTGGTGGGTCGAAATATGTCCAACATCCAGGGTTATAATGCAGGTGTTGGTGGGTCGAACAACATCCAGGTGTGTTGCAGGTGTTGGTAGGTCAAGATCCCCAATAAGGCCTTACTAAGGCAATAGGAGTTAATACTAGGCTAGTAGGGAGACACCAGACAGGAGAGACACCGAGCGCTATTAATAGCCTCACAAGGAGACACAATTGTGTCAGACCAGAGGTCGAGGAGTACAGCTGAGCGAGGGCTTTCCCCAAGCAATTGGGAAGCTTGTCCTTGCGAGTACCGTGAAGGGCCCCGTTACTCGTACTCACAGGCCAGCGTGCTGGCGAGACCATGCACGCAATAATAGCTACTGCACGGAGAAGAGTGTCCGTGCTGGTCCACGCAATGTGTAGCGTGTGGACAGACTGACTGGAGACGGTAGAGAGAGCAGACGTATCCTTGACCAATGCTATAGTTTCTAGGCAATAGGCAAACATAGGGCTGTTCATGTAGATTGTGAAATACTAGCATCATCTATCATTACGTCAATGCATTCATGTTGTATAATGATGATGAAGTATAACGCTCGTAGAGCCATTCAAATGTCGGCTCTGAATAAATTGCATTCCTTTCGCAAATGTCACGAGTTGTTATTTCGTGCAGTGCGAAAGTAGGGGAGTCCTATAATCTGCAGCGCACAAGTCGCTGACAGTCAGACCCCGAATTGATGTCAGAACACAGTGAACCAACGCCAGCAACACAATTGCTGTCAGATTACAGTGAAGCAACGCTTCTGAGCAGTCATAGCAGGCATTTGTTGTAATATTCAACGAACAGTTAACGCCAGCAGGCAAGTGGTATTATGAACCACTGAACGAACGCTAGCTACTGATTGATATTACAAAATTCTGAACCAGCATCAGTTCATTGCACGATTCGACATCATTGCTGTGTGATATATTTCAGAGTAATGCAAATTTGTTTCTATACATGCCATAGATAATTTTCTTTGGTAAATTATACGATCACCAATTTGTGGAGTGTGAACCACAATTGAGCCAAATTAAATCGCTTAAGTGTGAAATTCTACAAATATTAATTTGAAAGTGTGTTATTATACTAAAAGCAATTGAAATGTATATTATTATCAGTGAACATTACCATCGTAACCACGGTGTACATTTCATTGCGTGTGATACATCCATCAATGTCACCATTCTACGAAGTCATTAGATAGATGAGCGACAAACTGCAGCCTAGAACAAAGTTACGCCAGAGTCAAAAGAGAAGACAAGACGACATCGACGGTCATACGACTAATCATCTCACTTATCATCTAACAATCATTCAGTCGATCATATCATTCATCCATTAATACCATTTATCACTATCTATCACATTTTCGTTCATCATTCGCATGAAATATAAGATTGTGTTGACAACTTATTGAAATATGAAATATTTGATGAAATATGATGAAATATGAGCTTGTGTTGACAACTTAAGCTTGTGTCTAATTTTTGCTGCTCTAAAAACCAGAAGCAGTCCTTGTGTTATCAAGTCAAACCATTGTGTAAGTGTGAAAGACAGCGGTGGAACATCCCAAGTACCGAACTTTCCAAAGAATTAGATGAGTATATTTTCCGAATATTTTGGTATGCTCTAACTTAATCATGCATCTTCTTTTTCAGTAAAAGATGTACACTTACTAACACATTATTATAAACTATTGTGTGAATATTATTATATTATCATTTTGAACTAACATTACGCCACAAAATGGCGTCACTAAATGAATGTAACCAGGCGGGCATCGCAATGAGCCATACTGTTGAAAAATTAGAAAAATGGGCGGATGAAAAGTATAAAGAAGAGATAGCTCGACAGAGAGATGAAAGAGCAATAGAAAGGCAACATCAAAAAGAAATGAAAGAAATCGAGGAGGTTACCAAACAGAAACAATTAGAATTAGATCAAGTTATCAAACAGAAACAGTTAGACTTAGATCATGCCACCAAACAACAGCAAATACAATTAGAGTCAGAGACTAAATTAAAGATGAAGGAAATGAAGGTAGATTCTAACATACAAATAGCCTCTAGCAAACAAAAAAGCCAAGAAGAACAGAACAAATTTAGTAAGTACAAGGGCCTTATCAAACCATACAGTGTAGGTGATTCTATTAGCGCATGGACTGAAAACATAGAGTTCCAACTAAAAACACAGAAAATACCTTTAGAGGATTGGGCAATGATTTACATGAGGAACCTGAGTGGGGAGCCTTTAAAAGTAATAGAATCCATACCCACAGATCTTAGAAACAATTACCAGTACATACACGATAGGATAATGCAACATTTTCTTTTGGACGCTACTGGGTACCAAATTCAATTCTCACAGATTAAGCCAAAAGCAACTGAAACTTTCTTAGACTACATTTCTAACGTTCAGAGCACATTTAAAAAGTGGACTAGAGCTGCTAAAGTAGGAAACAGCTATGAAAAACTAGAAGAGCTGATGGTAATGGACAAAGTGATTTCTACCGTGCCTACCCCTTTTGCAAAGTTCTTACAACAGTCAGATATTGATTCCATTCAACAATTAGAGAAACGGGGGTCAGCTTATTTTGCATCTAATCGGGACATTTTTAAAACTACATCACATGACACAGAAATTACAGCTTTTGCAAATAAAGTCCCTGATAGATCCTACAACCAGAAAGATTACCGTAAAAAGGACAAACCATATCAGAAACCACCTCGATGTAATTATTGCAATCTTTTTCATCCAACTTATTCGATGTGTGATAAGAACCCCACATATCCGTCACACCTAGAAGCAGTGTTAAAGAAGCAAGAAAGCAGAAGATCATCCTTTAAACGTGCTGTAAAATGTTATTTTTGTTCAAGTTATGGCCACTATAGCAATAGGTGTCTTGGGAGACAGAGAATGAAGGCAAACAATGCAGCACTCATCGATACATCATCAGACGATGAGAGTGACATTGATCTAGAACTTGTGAATGTGTTGCCAACGAGTGAATGTCAGAATGTATCATCAGTAACCGATATTTTAGACTTTAAGACATGTAAAGTATGCCAGCAGTTTCATGCGGAGGGGAGATTAAAATGTGGACACGTAATATCATGTTCAAATGAAGACGCTAACGCAGCATGTGCCTCCAGAGGTAAACTTAAGTTCTACGATGCACTGGTCAATGGTAAACCATGCCAATGTTTAGTGGATAGCGGGAGCACTCTACTCGGTTTAAGGAGAGAACTTGCTAGACCAGAAGATTATACGGGTGAATTTGTCAAATGCCGTACTTTCTCTGGAACCATCGAGAAATATCCACTGGCAAAAGCGCATATCAATACCCCGTTCCTTACCGGCACATTTACGTGCGCGATCCTCCAAGATCCGTGTACGGATCTTATTTTGGGATGCCTAGATGCATTGAAAGAATGTACAGACGACAACATAAAAGCCTGGAAAGAAACACACATGCCAACGCTGTAACTAGGTCAGATACAGAAACAAACTATACTGACTTACAAAATGAAATGCTACAGCTATTAACACCAAGTGGTGCAGATACCAACACTACTCGACAAAAGTTGATCGAGGCACAAAGCACCGACCAAACAATCACACCATATTTTAACTTGTTGTGTGAGAGAAAGAAAGTTTCTAAAAATGCTTCTTGGTACTTTAAAAAGGTTAACGGAATTCTCATGCGTTATTACACATATAATAACCATGAAATTCAGCAGACGGTGTTACCTGTAACATACCGACAAAATGTGCTGAAAAGCGCACATGAATCACCGTTTGCTGGACATTTGGCCTACCATAAAACGCGAGCCAGAATTCTATCACAATTTTACTGGCCGAAATTCTGTTCGGAAATAAAAATGTTCTGTCGTTCTTGTACTGTTTGTCAACATCGTGTACGAAAGAAAAAGCATGTAAAGACCGAAGTGCAACGGTCAGTAATAGCAACTAGACCACTTGAGAGTATAGCGGTCGATATTGCTGGACCCCTAATGCAGGTGTCGAGTAATGGAAACCACAACTATCCAAACAAGGGTACTAAAACGATTCACCTTAAACCAAACCAGAAGGTTGTGATTCGACTACCTGATAAACATAATATGGTACTAACATCTTGCCAAGGGCCTCTCAACGTTGAACGCAAAATATCAGATGCGGATCATGAAATATCGATAAAAGGACACTTAGAGATATTTCATATCAACATCCTCAAACCATACTTTTCACAACAAGAACAACAGACAGACGAACAAATTGCACCAACACCAAGCAATGAGACGACAGACGTACACAACACAACTTCACTAGATAGGGCGACACACGACAGCGACAACGCAAACACACGTAGCCAGGTAACAGCACACACAGCTAGCAGCACAACAGTATTGGACGAGATGGAACTACCAGTTCCTACAATAAACGCGACAGCGACCAGTATTTCGACTTATAGAGATAACATATGCAGTCATACGGAAGACGGGACAAAACACCTACTGAAACGTCAAGTCTTCGACAGGTTGATAATGTTTAGGCTCACAGCGAAGCCGTCCAAAGTAGAGTTGGGCATGGAACAAATTGACTTCCTGGGTCATATCATCTGCAGGGGCCAATTGAAAACTGATGACAGAATCGTCACTAAGATTCTGAATTTGACAATGCCAACGACCAAGAAACAGGTCCGAAGTTTTCTCGGTCTAGTGAACTACTATAATAAATTCATTCTAAATCTGGCGGAAATCACCAGTGTTTTTTCTAACATCTTAAAAGCTTCGGCTAAGTTATCTGTAAAAGATGCAGGATTAATTAGTGCGTTATCGAAATTGAAACATTTTTTCAGCGTTCCACCTATCCTTCGTATGCCTAATCCAAAACTCACTTATTTCTTACGCACAGATGCGAGTGCCATATCCATATCTGGGATACGAGGACAGTTCTACGACGGGACGTTCCACCCCGTAATGGACGTAAGTCGCAAGATTACTCCTGCTGAATCAAAATACTCAGCATCAGAATTGGAGGGCCTCAGTTTGATCTATTGCGTGAGAAAGTTTCATAGATTTTTGGCAGGAGCACAGTTTGTAATCCAATCCGATAACTCTCCGTTGTCTGTGATGCAGTCTGGACTTCCTACCAACAATAGAATTTACAGGTGGGCTTTGATTCTCCAAAATTACACATTTACCATCCAGCACTTAAAAGGGAGATTAAATACGGTTGCAGACATTTTGAGTCGTCCATCATCCATTCAAATACCTGAGTTGCAGGAAGGGATCGACCATACACCACCAGAAACAGTGACCACTGTAATGTTAGATAACTCAGTGCCATATGTGGTGATTAAGACACATCGTTGGTGCGTTATCATCGCCAAATATATAACCTGTGTGGATATAACAGTGCTATAGGAAGTGTAACAAACAGACGCAGAATTAACATGCGCTGACACACACATAAGCTAGAGGAACATTCAAGTGTTAGCTATGAACCTACATAACGTAGGAGGGAACTATATTAATACACTATCCTTGAAGGAGAGCATAAGAGACTTTGTCGAAATGAACTATGTTAGAATAGTCTACAAAGAGTATTGCTCCATCTTCACAATGCAGAGGAGGACGTCGACTTAGTGTAATTAGAGATAGAAATGTAACTGTGATATATGTATATTATTATTTTATTAACAGTACCTATAACTTCATTTTTCTGTTAATTATTCAATTGCACATTGTGTAAATGCATATATAACTTTATTTTCTTATTTGGTAGTTAGAAATCACCATCATTTAAGTAATAACCCATTTCTTAGAACACCAATTATAGAAATACAATCGTTAGATCTTATATTAGTTTATTACCATGTAATCATAATCATCTATACATCCATTTATCTAAAATATCATTTCCAAACTAACACAACCATTTAGGAATTAATATCATTTTTTTTCACAAATAACTTTAAGGTAATTAACCCAATTCACTTAAATGAAAGTACTTATTAGATTATTTCCCTTGAGGGTAATTTAGGTCAGCACACCAAATTACGGAAGTTACTACGACAGGATCGGTAACAAACCATCCTCATAACTATGTATATTATGTATAGACATGACACGTGCAAACAAAACGCACAGTCATTTGGCGTGATTACTGTTGAAATTCAGCCAATCGTTTATTGTATATATATATAATATTTATCTGTTTGATGCTATGAAATATATTTTAATGACGAGAGAATGGTTGAGTGAAAGAACAGTATGAAAATGAATGAAAGAGGTATGCAAGAAGAATAAATGCGAGGGGAGAATGCAAAAACTTAGTAAACATTGAATGAAAGAGAGCGAGAGAGAAAAACAGCGAAAAAAATTTTTTTTTTCTTTCCACCGTTGCAAACGTCTTATTTGACTTGTCTGTGTCATCTGTGTAACCAGTGTGTTGTCGGGTTTTTATGTGTGTTACGGCCACACTGTAATAGAGTATATAGAGAACGTACTTTGAGCTTCAGAAAGCGGAGTTGTGGTCACAAATAATAATAACGAACGGTTGTAACCACAATATACCGATTTCCGGCGCTCGAAGGAACACACACATTTAGTACACTAACGCATACACATGTTAGAGAGTTAAGTACACTATAGTTTATTAGAAAACACGCAAACAAACAGGAAAACAAACACATAAAAGTTGCACACACCATTCATCTCAAAGAACAACAACTCTAAATTCAGGGGACACAATAACTATTAGAAACCTAAATGTAACAGTGAATATAGCTTTTCACATGCGGAAGCGACAAGGTGAACAGTAGAACTGTGTGTATAGAGTTGGAGGGGATATTAATGGGAACATGAACACTTTGTGCTCATGTGTTGTACTCAGAATAGAGTCAACTTGTGTGTGGGTTGTCATTTTGGGCAATTTGAGGACAGGTCGAGACAGAAGTCAATAGGTGAAAGTCAAAAGACATAGGGTCAAACGACAGAAGCCAGGACATAAGTCATAAGACAACGGGTTCCGGTTCACTACCAATCCCAAAGATATCTATAGAACCAACTATACTGATACATAGGCTACTGAATTAGCCAAGTGAAAAGATAAAACACTGTGAGTGAAAGAAGAAGACAGTTGTTCTATCCACAAACTAGAAAGTCATAACTTATTGGAGATTTGACAAAATTGGAAGTGTTACAAATATGAGAAAAGGGAAGTAACACTTCACAGAGAGGAGGGGACCCTGTCAAGATCCCCAATAAGGCCTTACTAAGGCAATAGGAGTTAATACTAGGCTAGTAGGGAGACACCAGACAGGAGAGACACCGAGCGCTATTAATAGCCTCACAAGGAGACACAATTGTGTCAGACCAGAGGTCAAGGAGTTCAGCTGAGCGAGGGCTTTCCCCAAGCAATTGGGAAGCTTGTCCTTGCGAGTACCGTGAAGGGCCCCGTTACTCGTACTCACAGGCCAGCGTGCTGGCGAGACCATGCACGCAATAATAGCTACTGCACGGAGAAGAGTGTCCGTGCTGGTCCACACAATGTGTAGCGTGTGGACAGACTGACTGAAGACGGTAGAGAGAGCAGACGTATCCTTGATCAATGCTATAGTTTCTAGGCAATAGGCAAACATAGGGCTGTTCATGTAGATTGTGAAATACTAGCATCATCTATCATTACGTCAATGCATTCATGTTGTATAATGATGATGAAGTATAACGCTCGTAGAGCCATTCAAATGTCGGCTCTGAATAAATTGCATTCCTTTCGCAAATGCCACGAGTTGTTATTTCGTGCAGTGCGAAAGTAGGGGAGTCCTATAATCTGCAGCGCACAAGTCGCTGACAGGAAGTATGTCCAACATCCAGGGTTATATTGCAGTTGTTGGTGGGTGGAAGTATGTCCAACATCCAGGGTTATGTTGCAGGTGTAGGTGGGTGGAAGTATGTCCAACATCCAGGGTTATGTTGCAGGTGTTGGTGGGTCGAAGTATGTCCAACATCCAGAGTTATGTTGCAGGTTTTGGTGGGTCGAAGTATGTCCAACATCCAGGGTTATGTTGCAGATTTTGGTGGGTCGAAGTATGTCCAACATCCAGGGTTATGTTGCAGGTTTTGGTGGGTCGAAGTATGTCCAATATCCAGGGTTATGTTGCAGGTGTTGGTGGGTGGAAGTATGTCCAACATCCAGGGTTATGTTGCAGGTTTTGGTGGGTCGAAGTATGTCCAACATCCAGGTTATGATGCAGGTGTAGGTGGGTGGAAGTATGTCCAACATCCAGGGTTATGTTGCAGGTGTTGGTGGGTCGAAGTATGTCCAACATCCAGAGTTATGTTGCAGGTTTTGGTGGGTCGAAGTATGTCCAACATCCAGGTGTATGTTGCAGGTGTTGGTGAGTCGAAGTATGTCCAACATCCAGGTTATGATGCAGGTGTTGGTGGGTGGAAGTATGTCCAATATCCAGGGTTATGTTGCAGGTGTTGGTGGGTGGAAGTATGTTCAAAATCCAGGGTTATGTTGCAGGTATTGGTGGGTGGAAGTATGTCCAACATCCAGGGTTATGTTGCAGGTTTTGGTGATACGAAGTATGTCCAACATCCAGATTATGATGCAGGTGTTGGTGGGTCGAAGTATGTCCAATATCCAGGGTTATGTTGCAGGTGTTGGTGGGTGGAAGTATGTCCAATATCCAGGGTTATGTTACAGGTGTTGGTGGGTGGAAGTATGTCCAACATCCAGGGTTATGTTGCAGGTTTTGGTGGGTGGAAGTATGTCCAATATCCAGGGTTATGTTACAGGTGTTGGTGGGTGGAAGTATGTCCAACATCCAGGGTTATGTTGCAGGTTTTGGTGGGTCGAAGTATGTCCAACATCCAGGTTATGATGCAGGTGTTGGTGGGTGGAAGTATGTCCAACATCCAGGGTTATGTTGCAGGTTTTGGTGGGTCGAAGTATGTCCAACATCCAGGGTTATGTTGCAGGTTTTGGTGGGTCGAAGTATGTCCAATATCCAGGGTTATGTTGCAGGTGTTGGTGGGTGGAAGTATGTCCAACATCCAGGGTTATGTTGCAGGTTTTGGTGGGTCGAAGTATGTCCAACATCCAGGGTTATGTTGCAGGTGTTGGTGGGTAGAAGCATATCCAACATCCAGGTGTATGTTGCAGGTGTTGGTGGGTGGAAGCATATCCAACATCCAGGTGTATGTTGCAGGTGTTGGTGGGTGGAAGCATATCCAACATCCAGGTGTATGTTGCAGGTGTTGGTGGGTGGAAGTATGTCCAACATCCAGGGTTATGTTGCAGGTTTTGGTGGGTCGAAGTATGTCCAACATCCAGGGTTATGTTGCAGGTGTTGGTGGGTGGAAGTATGTCCGCTGTCTGCCGACACAGCCGCCTTTTTGAGAACTGTGGATCCTTGGCCGTGTGGGTATTGATTGATGTTAGCTAGGGAATTAGTTAGTTAACACTTTGGCCCTGTGGGAATTGATTGATGTTAGCTAGGGAATTAGTTAGTTAGTTCACGTGTGTGTGGTGTGTGTGTGTGTGTGTGTGTGTGTGTGTGGTGTGTGTGTGTGTGTGTACCCACACTTTGGCCATGTGGGTATTAATTGATGTTAGCTAGGGAATTAGTTAACACTTTGGCCGTGTGGGTATTGATTGATGTTAGCTAGGGAATTAGTTAGTTAACACTTTGGCCGTGTGGGTATTGATTGATGTTAGCTAGGGAATTAGTTAGTTAACACTTCGGCCGTGTGGGTATTGATTGATGTTAGCTAGGGAATTAGTTAGTTAACACTTTGGCCGTGTGGGTATTGATTGATGTTAGCTAGGGAATTAGTTAGTTAACACTTTGGCCGTGTGGGTATTGATTGATGTTAGCTAGGGAATTAGTTAGTTAACACTTTGGCCGTGTGGGTATTGATTGATGTTAGATAGGGAATTAGTTAGTTAACACTTTGGCAGTGTGGGTATTGATTAATGTTAGCTAGGGAATTAGTTAGTTAACACTTTGGCCGTGTGGGTATTGATTGATGTTAGCTAGGGAATTAGTTAGTTAGTTCACGTGTGTGTGGTGTGTCTGTGTGTGTGTGTGTGTGTGTGTGTGTGGTGTGTGTGTGTGTGGTGTGTGTGTGTGTGTGTGTGTGTACCCACACTTTGGCCCTGTGGGAATTGATTGATGTTAGCTAGGGAATTAGTTAGTTAACACTTTGGCCGTGTTGGTATTGATTGATGTTAGCTAGGGAATTAGTTACTTAACACTTTGGCCGTGTGGGTATTGATTGATGTTAGCTAGGGAATTAGTTAGTTAACACTTTGGCCGTGTGGGTATTGATTGATGTTAGCTAGGGAATTAGTTAGTTAGTTCACGTGTGTGTGGTGTGTGTGTTTGTGTGTGTGTGTGTGTGGTGTGTGTGTGTGTGTGTACCCACACTTTAGCCGTGTGGGTATTGATTGATGTTAGCTAAAGAATTAGTTAGTTAACACTTTGGCCGTGTGGGTATTGATTGATGTTAGCTAGGGAATTAGTTAGTTAACACTTTGGCCGTGTGGGTATTGATTGATGTTAGCTAGGGAATTAGTTAGTTAGTTCACGTGTGTGTGTGGTGTATGTTTGTGTGTGTGGTGTGTCTGTGTGTGTGTGTGTGTGTGTGTGTGTGTGTGTACCCACACTTTGGCCCTGTGTTTATTGATTGTTGTTAGCTAGGGAATTAGTTAGTTAGTTCACGTGTGTGTGGTGTGTGTGTGTGTGTGTGTGTGTGTGTGGAGTGTGTGTGTGTGTGTACCCACACTTTGGCCCTGTGGGTATTGATTAATGTTAGCTAGGGAATTAGTTAGTTAACACTTTGGCTCTGTGGGTATTGATTGATGTCAGCTAGGGAATTAGTTAGTTAACACTTTGGCCGTGTGGGTATTGATTGAGGTTAGCTAGGGAATTAGTTAGTTAACACTTTGGCCGTGTGGGTATTGATTGATGTTAGCTGGGGAATTAGTTAGTTAGTTCACGTGTGTGGTGTGTGTGTGTGTGTGTGTGTTTGTGTGTGGTGTGTGTGTGTGTACCCACACTTTGGCCGTGTGGGTATTGATTGATGTTAGCTAGGGAATTAGTTAGTTAACACTTTGGCCGTATGGGTATTGATTGATGTTAGCTAGGGAATTAGTTAGTTAACACTTTGGCCGTGTGGGTATTGATTGATGTTAGCTAGGGAATTAGTTAACCCTTTGGCCGTGTGGGTATTGATTGATGTTAGCTAGGGAATTAGTTAGTTAGTTCACGTGTGTGTGTGTGGTGTGTGTGTGTGTGTGTGTGTGTGTGTGTGTGTGTGGTGTGTGTGTGTGTGTGTACCCACACTTTGGCCCTGTGGGTATTAATTGATGTTAGCTAGGGAATTAGTTAGTTTGTTCACGTGTGTGTGTGGTGTGTGTGTGTGTGTGTGTGTGTGTGTGTGTGTGTGTGTGTGTGTGTACCCACACTTTGGCCCTGTGGGTATTGATTGATGTTAGCTAGGGAATTAGTTAGTTAACACTTTGGCCGTGTGGGTATTGATTGATGTTAGCTAGGGAATTAGTTAGTTAACACTTTGGCCGTGTGGGTATTGATTGATGTTAGCTAGGGAATTAGTTAGTTAGTTCACGTGTGTGTGTGGTGTGTGTGTGTGGTGTGTGTGTGTGTGTGTGTGTGTGTGTGTGTGTACCCACACTTTGGCCCTGTGGGTATTGATTGATGTTAGCTAGGGAATTAGTTAGTTAACACTTTGGCCCTGTGGGTATTGATTGATGTCAGCTAGGGAATTAGTTAGTTAACACTTTGGCCGTGTGGGTATTGATGGATGTTAGCTAGGGAATTAGTTAGTTAACACTTTGGCCGTGTG
>OY992892.1:102236391-102238891 GCA_963921405.1 Cepaea hortensis | reverse complement strand
TGTGTGTGTGTGTGTGTGTGTGTGTACCCACACTTTGGCCCTGTGGGTATTGATTGATGTTAGCTAGGGAATTAGTTGGTTAGTTTACGTGTGTGTGGTGTGTGTGTGTGTGTGTGTGTGTGTGTGTGTGTGTGTACCCAAACTTTGGCCCTGTGGGTATTGATTGATGTTAGCTAGGGAATTAGTTGGTTAGTTCTCGTGTGTGTGTGGTGTGTGTGTGTGTGTGTGTGTGTGTGTATCCAAACTTTGGCCCTGTGGGTATTGATTGATGCTAGCTAGGGAATTAGTTGGTTAGTTCACGTGTGTGTGTACTGTGTGTGTGTGTGTGTGTGTGTGTGTACCCACACCTTGGCCCTGTGGGTATTGATTGATGTTAGCTAGGGAATTAGTTAGTTAACACTTTGGCCGTGTGGGTATTGATTGATGTTAGATAGGGAATTAGTTAGTTAACACTTTGGCAGTGTGGGTATTGATTAATGTTAGCTAGGGAATTAGTTAGTTAACACTTTGGCCGTGTGGGTATTGATTGATGTTAGCTAGGGAATTAGTTAGTTAGTTCACGTGTGTGTGGTGTGTCTGTGTGTGTGTGTGTGTGTGTGTGTGTGTGGTGTGTGTGTGTGTGGTGTGTGTGTGTGTGTGTGTGTGTACCCACACTTTGGCCCTGTGGGAATTGATTGATGTTAGCTAGGGAATTAGTTAGTTAACACTTTGGCCGTGTTGGTATTGATTGATGTTAGCTAGGGAATTAGTTACTTAACACTTTGGCCGTGTGGGTATTGATTGATGTTAGCTAGGGAATTAGTTAGTTAACACTTTGGCCGTGTGGGTATTGATTGATGTTAGCTAGGGAATTAGTTAGTTAGTTCACGTGTGTGTGGTGTGTGTGTTTGTGTGTGTGTGTGTGTGGTGTGTGTGTGTGTGTGTACCCACACTTTAGCCGTGTGGGTATTGATTGATGTTAGCTAAAGAATTAGTTAGTTAACACTTTGGCCGTGTGGGTATTGATTGATGTTAGCTAGGGAATTAGTTAGTTAACACTTTGGCCGTGTGGGTATTGATTGATGTTAGCTAGGGAATTAGTTAGTTAGTTCACGTGTGTGTGTGGTGTATGTTTGTGTGTGTGGTGTGTCTGTGTGTGTGTGTGTGTGTGTGTGTGTGTGTGTACCCACACTTTGGCCCTGTGTTTATTGATTGTTGTTAGCTAGGGAATTAGTTAGTTAGTTCACGTGTGTGTGGTGTGTGTGTGTGTGTGTGTGTGTGTGTGGAGTGTGTGTGTGTGTGTACCCACACTTTGGCCCTGTGGGTATTGATTAATGTTAGCTAGGGAATTAGTTAGTTAACACTTTGGCTCTGTGGGTATTGATTGATGTCAGCTAGGGAATTAGTTAGTTAACACTTTGGCCGTGTGGGTATTGATTGAGGTTAGCTAGGGAATTAGTTAGTTAACACTTTGGCCGTGTGGGTATTGATTGATGTTAGCTGGGGAATTAGTTAGTTAGTTCACGTGTGTGGTGTGTGTGTGTGTGTGTGTGTTTGTGTGTGGTGTGTGTGTGTGTACCCACACTTTGGCCGTGTGGGTATTGATTGATGTTAGCTAGGGAATTAGTTAGTTAACACTTTGGCCGTATGGGTATTGATTGATGTTAGCTAGGGAATTAGTTAGTTAACACTTTGGCCGTGTGGGTATTGATTGATGTTAGCTAGGGAATTAGTTAACCCTTTGGCCGTGTGGGTATTGATTGATGTTAGCTAGGGAATTAGTTAGTTAGTTCACGTGTGTGTGTGTGGTGTGTGTGTGTGTGTGTGTGTGTGTGTGTGTGTGTGGTGTGTGTGTGTGTGTGTACCCACACTTTGGCCCTGTGGGTATTAATTGATGTTAGCTAGGGAATTAGTTAGTTTGTTCACGTGTGTGTGTGGTGTGTGTGTGTGTGTGTGTGTGTGTGTGTGTGTGTGTGTGTGTGTGTGTACCCACACTTTGGCCCTGTGGGTATTGATTGATGTTAGCTAGGGAATTAGTTAGTTAACACTTTGGCCGTGTGGGTATTGATTGATGTTAGCTAGGGAATTAGTTAGTTAACACTTTGGCCGTGTGGGTATTGATTGATGTTAGCTAGGGAATTAGTTAGTTAGTTCACGTGTGTGTGTGGTGTGTGTGTGTGGTGTGTGTGTGTGTGTGTGTGTGTGTGTGTGTACCCACACTTTGGCCCTGTGGGTATTGATTGATGTTAGCTAGGGAATTAGTTAGTTAACACTTTGGCCCTGTGGGTATTGATTGATGTCAGCTAGGGAATTAGTTAGTTAACACTTTGGCCGTGTGGGTATTGATGGATGTTAGCTAGGGAATTAGTTAGTTAACACTTTGGCCGTGTGGGTATTGATTGATGTTAGCTAGGGAATTCGTTAGTTAGTTCACGTGTGTGTGTGGTGTGTGTGTGTGTGTGTGTGTGTGTGTGTGTGGTGTGTGTGTGTGTGTGTGTTTGTGTGTGTGTGTGTACCCACA
>OY992892.1:102231391-102233891 GCA_963921405.1 Cepaea hortensis | reverse complement strand
TTGGCCCTGTGTTTATTGATTGTTGTTAGCTAGGGAATTAGTTAGTTAGTTCACGTGTGGTGTGTGTGTGTGTGTGTGTGTGTGTGTGTGTGTGTGTGTGTGTGTGGTGTGTGTGTGTGTGTGTGTACCCACACTTTGGCCCTGTGGGTATTGATTGATGTTAGCTAGGGAATTAGTTAGTTAACACTTTGGCCCTGTGGGTATTGATTGATGTCAGCTAGGGAATTAGTTAGTTAACACTTTGGCCGTATGGGTATTGATTGATGTTAGCTAGGGAATTAGTTAGTTAACACTTTGGCCGTGTGGGTATTGATTGATGTTAGCTGGGGAATTAGTTAGTTAGTTCACGTGTGTGTGTGTGTGTGTGTGTGTGTGTGTGTGTGTGGTGTGTGTGTGTGTGTTTACCCACACTTTGGCCGTGTGGGTATTGATTGATGTTAGCTAGGGAATTAGTTAGTTAACACTTTGGCCGTATGGGTATTGATTGATGTTAGCTAGGGAATTAGTTAGTTAACACTTTGGCCGTGTGGGTATTGATTGATGTTAGCTAGGGAATTAGTTAGTTAACACTTTGGCGGTGTGGGTATTGATTGATGTTAGCTAGGGAATTAGTTAGTTAGTTCACGTGTGTGTGTGTGGTGTGTGTGTGTGTGTGTGTGTGTGTGGTGTGTGTGTGTGTGTGTGTACCCACACTTTGGCCCTGTGGGTATTAATTGATGTTAGCTAGGGAATTAGTTAGTTAGTTCACGTGTGTGTGGTGTGTGTGTGTGTGTGTGTGTGTGTGTGTGTGTGTGTGTGTGTGTGTACCCACACTTTGGCCCTGTGGGTATTGATTGATGTTAGCTAGGGAATTAGTTAGTTAACACTTTGGCCGTGTGGGTATTGATTGATGTTAGCTAGGGAATTAGTTAGTTAACACTTTGGCCGTGTGGGTATTGATTGATGTTAGCTAGGGAATTAGTTAGTTAGTTCACGTGTGTGTGTGGTGTGTGTGTGTGTGGTGTCTGTGTGTGTGTGTGTGTGTGTGTGTGTGTGTGTGTACCCACACTTTGGCCCTGTGGGTATTGATTGATGTTAGCTAGGGAATTAGTTAGTTAACACTTTGGCCCTGTGGGTATTGATTGATGTCAGCTAGGGAATTAGTTAGTTAACACTTTGGCCGTGTGGGTATTGATTGATGTTAGCTAGGGAATTAGTTAGTTAGTTCACGTGTGTGTGTGGTGTGTGTGTGTGTGTGTGTGGTGTGTGTGTGTGTGTGTTTGTGTGTGTGTGTGTACCCACACTTTGGCCCTGTGGGTATTGATTGATGTTAGCTAGGGAATTAGTTAGTTAACACTTTGGCCGTGTGGGTATTGATTGATGTTAGCTAGGGAATTAGTTAGTTAACACTTTGGCCGTGTGGGTATTGTTTGATGTTAGCTAGGGAATTAATTAGTTAGATCACGTGTGTGTGTGGTGTGTGTGTATGTGTGTGTGTGTGTGTGTGTGTGTGTGTGGTGTGTGTGTGTGTGTGTGTACCCACACTTTGGCCCTGTGGGTATTGATTGATGTTAGCTAGGGAATTAGTTAGTTAACACTTTGGCCGTGTGGGTATTGATTGATGTTAGCTAGGGAATTAGTTAGTTAACACTTTGGCCGTGTGGGTATTGATTGATGTTAGCTAGGGAATTAGTTAGTTAACACTTTGGCCGTGTGGGTATTGATTGATGTTAGCTAGGGAATTAGGTAGTTAGTTCACGTGTGTGTGGTGTGTGTGTGTGTGTGTGTGTGTGTGTGTGTGTGTGGTGTGTGAGTGTGTGTGTGTACCCACACTTTGGCCCTGTGGGTATTGATTGATGTTAGCTAGGGAATTAGTTAGTTAGTTCACGTGTGCGTGGTGTGTGTGTGTGTGTGTGTGTGTGTGTGTGTGTGTGTGTGTGGTGTGTGTGTGTGTGTACCCACACTTTGGCCGTGTGGGTATTGATTGATGTTAGCTAGGGAATTAGTTAGTTAGTTCACGTGAGTGTGTGGTGTATGTGCGTGTGTGTGTGTGGTGTGTGTGTGTGTGTGTACCCACACTTTGGCCGTGTGGGTATTGATTGATGTTAGCTAGGGAATAAGTTAGTTAGTTCACGTGTGTGTGTGGTGTGTGTGGTGTGTGTGTGTGTGTGTGTGTGTGTGTGTGTGTGTGTACCCACACTTTGGCCCTGTGGGTATTGATTGATGTTAGCTAGGGAATTAGTTGGTTAGTTCACGTGTGTGTGTGGTGTGTGTGTGTGTGTGTGTACCCACACTTTGGCCCTGTGGGTATTGATTGATGTTAGCTAGGGAATTAGTTGGTTAGTTCACGTGTGTGTGGTTTGTGTGTGTGTGTGTGTGTGTGTGGTGTGTGTGTGTGTGTGTGTGTGTGTGTGTACCCACACTTTGGCCCTGTGGGTATTGATTGATGTTAGCTAGGGAATTAGTTGGTTAGTTTACGTGTGTGTGGTGTGTGTGTGTGTGTGTGTGTGTGTGTGTGTGT
>OY992892.1:102193891-102196391 GCA_963921405.1 Cepaea hortensis | reverse complement strand
GTATTGATTGATGTTAGCTAGGGAATTAGTTAGTTAACACTTTGGCCGTGTGGGTATTGATTGATGATAGCTAGGGAATTAGTTAGTTAACACTTTGGCCGTGTGGGTATTGATTGATGTTAGCTAGTGAATTAGTTAGTTAACACTTTGGCCGTGTGGGTATTGATTGATGTTAGCTAGGGAATTAGTTAGTTAGTTCACGTGTGGTGTGTGTGTGTGTGTGTGTGTGTGTGTGTGTGTGGTGTGTGTGTGTGTGTACCCACACTTTGGCCCTGTGGGTATTGATTGATGTAAGCTAGGGAATTAGTTAGTTAGTTCACGTGTGTGTGTGTGTGTGTACCCACACTTTGGCTCTGTGGGTATTGATTGATGTTAGCTAGGGAATTAGTTAGTTAACACTTTGGCCGTGTGGGTATTGATTGATGTTAGCTATGGAATTAGTTAGTTAACAAATTGGCCGTGTGGGTATTGATTGATGTTAGCTAGGGAATTAGTTAGTTAACACTTTGGCCGTGTGGGTATTGATTGATGTTAGCTAGGGAATTAGTTAGTTAGTTCACGTGTGTGTGGTGTGTGTGTGTGTGTGTGTACCCACACTTTGGCCCTGTGAGTATTGATTGATGTTAGCTAGGGAATTAGTTAGTTAGTTCACGTGTGGTGTGTGTGTGTGTGTGTGTGGTGTGTGTACCCACACTTTGGCCGTGTGGGTATTGATTGATGTTAGCTAGGGAATTAGTTAGTAAGTTCACGTGTGTGTGGTGTGTGTGTGTGGTGTGTGAGTGTGTGTGGTGTGTGGTGTGTGTGTGTGTACCCACACTTTGGCCGTGTGGGTATTGATTGATGTTAGCTAGGGAATTAGTTAGTTAGTTCACGTGTGTGTGTGGTGTGTGTGTGTGTGGTGTGTGTGTGTGTGTGTACCCACACTTTGGCCCTGTGGGTATTGATTGATGTTAGCTTGGGAATTAGTTGGTTAGTTCACGTGTGTGTGTGGTGTGTGTGTGTGTGTGTGTGTGTGTACCCACACTTTGGCCCTGTGGGTATTGATTGATGTTAGCTAGAGAATTAGTTGGTTAGTTCACGTGTGTGGTGTGTGTGTGTGTGTGTGTGTGTGTGTACCCACACTTTGGCCCTGTGGGTATTGATTGATGTTAGCTAGGGAATTAGTTGGTTAGTTCACGTGTGGTGTGTGTGTGTGTGTGTGTGTGTGTGTGTGGTGTGTGTGTGTGTGTGTGTGTACCCACACTTTGGCCCTGTGGGTATTGATTGATGTTAGCTAGGGAATTAGTTGGTTAGTTCACGTGTGTGTGGTGTGTGTGTGTGTGTGTGTGTGTGTGTGTGTACCCACACTTTGGCCCTGTGGGTATTGATTGATGTTAGCTAGGGAATTAGTTGGTTAGTTCACGTGTGTGTGTGTGTGTGTGTGTATGTGTGTGTGTGTGTGTGTGTGTGTACCCACACCTTGGCCCTGTGGGTATTGATTGATGTTAGCTAGGGAATTAGTTGGTTAACACTTTGGCCCTGTGGGTATTGATTGATGTTAGCTAGGGAATTAGTTAGTTCACGTTTGTGTGTGGTGTGTGTGTGGTGTGTGTGTGTGTGTGTGTGTGTGTGTGTGTGTGTGTGTGTGTGTGTACCCACACTTTGGCCCTGTGGGTATTGATTGATGTTAGCTAGGGAATTAGTTAGTTAACACTTTGGCCGTGTGGGTATTGATTGATGATAGCTAGGGAATTAGTTAGTTAACACTTTGGCCGTGTGGGTATTGATTGATGTTAGCTAGTGAATTAGTTAGTTAACACTTTGGCCGTGTGGGTATTGATTGATGTTAGCTAGGGAATTAGTTAGTTAGTTCACGTGTGGTGTGTGTGTGTGTGTGTGTGTGTGTGTGTGTGTGTGTGTGTGTGTGGTGTGTGTGTGTACCCACACTTTGGCCCTGTGGGTATTGATTGATGTAAGCTAGGGAATTAGTTAGTTAGTTCACGTGTGTGTGTGTGTGTGTACCCACACTTTGGCTCTGTGGGTATTGATTGATGTTAGCTAGGGAATTAGTTAGTTAACACTTTGGCCGTGTGGGTATTGATTGATGTTAGCTATGGAATTAGTTAGTTAACAATTTGGCCGTGTGGGTATTGATTGATGTTAGCTAGGGAATTAGTTAGTTAACACTTTGGCCGTGTGGGTATTGATTGATGTTAGCTAGGGAATTAGTTAGTTAACACTTTGGCCGTGTGGGTATTGATTGATGTTAGCTAGGGAATTAATTAGTTAGTTCACGTGTGTGTGGTGTGTGTGTGTGTGTGTGTGTGTGTGTGGTGTGTGTGTGTGTGTGTGTACCCACACTTTAGCCCTGTGAGTATTGATTGATGTTAGCTAGGGAATTAGTTAGTTAGTTCACGTGTGTGGTGTGTGTGTGTGTGTGTGGTGTGTGTACCCACACTTTGGCCGTGTGGGTATTGATTGATGTTAGCTAGGGAATTAGTTAGTAAGTTCACGTGTGTGT
>OY992892.1:101334414-101478691 GCA_963921405.1 Cepaea hortensis | reverse complement strand
TACGGACAGACAGACAGACAGACAGACAGACAGACGGAGATCCTTTTTTATATATAAGATTACATGGTGCGTATATTTGTACATATGTTGTAATTGTTTGTTCTTTTATTCTCACTGTTATGATTCTTTCTGATATATATTTTATTTCTAGTATTCCTCTTGCTAGCCGTGATTCAGTGACTATTCCTACATCATGTCTTTCCCTTTCTTGCTGTTCCACTCTAGAGTAGACAAACGTGTAACTATGGCGGATCTCCTTGCATCCGTCCCCCTTTATTCTGGTGTCCGCTATTCTCATCAGTCTAATTTTACTCTGTGTCATTGTTTCTATAAGTTCTTCTTCTATACTGTTAAAACCGCAGACGTTCATTTTGCCTATTTTTTTTTTTTTTTTGTATTGCTGATCTGTCTCGTAGTCCATTAACATTGCTGGGTCTATATCCATTTGGGTCAGTCCGTTTATATTTCTTAGAATGCTCATTGTAGAATGGCTCACCTCGCTTCAGAGGTCACAGGTTGTGAGAAGTGTATGGATATTTTGCTTTGCCATGCGAGAGTGCGGGGGGAATGAACAGACTGAGAGGCTGGCAGAGAATATACATCTTGGTGGTAAATTACCTGTGGACTAGGGAGAGATGGTCGTATGCCTATGGGATCAGGTGAAGACGAAAGAGGGGGGGGGGGGGGGGAGGGAAACTGATTGAGAACTCGTATGTGGAAATAATGATTGCGGGGGATCGTGAAGGATTCTGGAAGTATCTCGAAACTGAGAGGGGATACCACGAGAACTTTCAATCAGATAGCGGTGGGAAATATTAGTAGTATGACTCTTCGTTGTCTGTTGAACGAGGGGACGGAGCCGGTATGGGAATGTCCTGAATGCAGTGATGTCGGTTCTTAGCCCAACTCAACTCAGCTCTCTGCATTCCGCTGTTATTGTTCTTTCACATCAGTTGTCAAGTTTTCGTATTTATGTCTACTTACAATGTGGTAACACAGTCATGGCTGTCTGTGTGTAATTTCTCTAAACAGTTCCTCTCATCTCATCTCATCTCATCTCATCTCATCTCATCTCATCTCATCTCATTTGGTTCCTCTTGCACCTTAAAGGCAATGAAGACGTATTTTCTGAGAAAAATACAAAGTTTTCCATCATCCTCATATGATATGCCGGTAAGAGTGGGCGGCCATGTTTCGGTATCTCAGACGATCACCGCGGCTCACTTCTGTGTCCCTGTCTCAACCATGCCCTGTGGCCAAGCCATCCAGGTATGTACTTCTATGCCTTCCCGTGTCGTTTTATCCTCCAACTTACCAGTCGACTGTTCATGTGACTGAAGTTTGTCTCCAATATCTGCAGACAGACATGTTATGAGCCAGGTTTCTATCGTCTCCGAAGTTGTAAAATATTAATTATGTATATTAATTATGTATATTAATTATGTTTATTATTGATGTATATTATGTAAATATGTATATAATTATGTGTCGTCTTCCTCTGTGTCATTCTTACGGTTCCACTACATCTGCACAGAGTGTCTCCCATTCCATTATATTCTCATAACACGTCTATATCCTCAAAGGTTTTTTTGTCCGCTCACTATATCCTCAAAAATTTATTCTCGTCTCACTGTATACTCAAGTTTCTTCTCTTCTCACTATATCCTCAAGTTTCTTCTCTTCTCACTATATCCTCAACAGTTTATTCTCGTCCCACAATATCCTCAATAGTTTCTTCCCGTCTAACTATATTCTCAAGTTTCTTCTCTTTTCACTATATCCTCAAGTTTCTTCTCTTCTCACTATATCCTTAAGTTTCTTCTCTTCTCACTATATCTTCAAGTGTCTTCTCTTCTCACTATATCCTAGGGGTTCTTCTCTTCTCACTATGTCCTCAAGTTTCTTCTCGTCTAACCATATCATCAACAGTTTCCTCTCGTCTTACTATATCCTCAAGTTTCCTCTCTTCTCATATATACTCAAGTTTCTTCTCGTCTCACTATATCCTCAATTCTTCTCGACTCATTATGTCTTCAAAAGTGTCTTTTTACCTCACTATTTCCTCATTTCTTATAGACTCACTATGTCATCAAAAGTATCTTTGTACCTCAATATATCCTCATTTCGTATCGACTCATTAATTCCTCATCTTCTTACCTCACTATATCCTCAAACCTTTGTTTCCGCTTCACTATAAGCTCTGGCAGTGTCTTCTGTTTCTCTTCTCCACTCTACTCTCACCAAGTTATCGTACGCTATTTAATTATCATAACATGTGGTCATGTCCTGATATTCAACGATATTCTTACAATGTTTCATTACATCTGAACGGTATTAATGTTACCAGGGCGAGTCAATAAGTAAGTCACACAGTTCAGTAGGATGGCAGGTAAATGTAGTTGGTGTTTTCTACAGGTGCCATTTAGTGACAGCAACATCGAACTTTATATTCCCGTTGTCAGGTGGCGCTAGGTCTCTCTTGCGCAAGCGCAGCGCACAAACAAATTGGCGACTGTGCTTACGGAGCGTGCAACCAATGGGCAACGTGCTGCTGTGCGTTCGGTTTTTGTGTGTGTGTGTGTGGACAAAAGGACTGCCTGCAAAAGACAATGATAAGGAAATGATTCTGAATCGTACTGCGAAGATCTGTCGATGCTTCATGATGTAATTCGAAGAAAACGTCCAGGAATGCTGACTAGAGGAGTGTTACTTCTTCATGACAATGCCAGACCACACACGGCTCGATTAACTCAGGAGAAAATTAACCAAGGTGGGAAGTTCTGGAACATTCACCTTACAGCCCCGATTTAGCCCTTAGCGATTTCCACCTTTTTGGTCCACTGAAAACCCACCTTGGTGGGAGACATTTCGCGAATGACGCCGAAGTTGAATGTGAAGTGAAAACGTGGTTTAGAAAACAGAGCACGCAGTTCTATGCAGCCGGTTTGGGAGAACTGATAAAACGATAGGATAAGTGCATCACTATTGGTGTAATTTATGCTGAGAAATAAAGGGACAATGTATGTATAAAAATAAACTGGTTTCGAGTTATCATATTTAGTTATTTTTTCTACAGCCATTTGTGAGTTACTTATTGACTTCCCCTTGTATCTTGGGAACTCAGAATTCATTAATCAGAAACCAAACAAATCAGCAACAAAACATATAACCACTCTTGACAAGAACAACACGCGTTTTTATTTGGTTTTTGAGAACAAGTATTGTCTTGCGCCAATGGCCGCAAGTCGTGTAAGAAATGTTTGTTGCACACGTCATCAACAAACCAGATGTGGATAGCAATGCAGTATTCCATCGCTAGCTGAGTTAAGTGTGATGTGCTGTTATTGTTAACTCCTGGAGGTTTTATATTCACAGGATGGTAAGATAATGATGTTTATAAAAATGAAAACATAATCTTCATTTGACAAAGTTAGCTCGCTCACTTAACAGAAAGAAGTACATATTAGTAAAGAGACAGATAAAAGCCTCGCCAGTTAATAGAATCTGCGTTGCGGATTGGGTGTTGAGGTGAATCTGGGTACAGGGAGCTCCTCCACATATGTGGCTATGTCTTGGGCAGTCAGTGAGGACCTGTACTGCAGCTCGCCCACCGATCTCCCATAACCATAGGCTTTGAACCTCGGTAGATAGTACATGACACACACCAGGCTACAACCATAGGGCAGTTGTGACAGTCTTATTACAATCTTAGTACATGTAATCGATAAAGAGCGAAAAAAAAGCACACAAAATAAAATAAACTTGAACACAGCTTCTTGTTGATAGGAGGGAAACAGAAATGGTGAATCTTTTTCAGTGCGGAATCTTTTTCAGTGAGGAAAACATCTATTTCGTTTCGGAGCTTGTAAAAACGAAGCAGATCTTTACCGCAGCTTAACCACCTGACTGATGTGTGATAAGGCAAGTCACAGAATTCAGAATCAATTTATTCAAGAAAAGCCTGGAACTGACGGTGATTGAGTGCATGTCCCCGAATGAAGTTCACGGCAGAAACGACTGGTTTCAGTACACAATAAATATCTAAGTCTTCCCACAGAGTACTTGCTGATGTATGATGCAGTGTATGAACACAGCGCCCGGAATTTGCAAATCTTCCAACTGAGTCCTGATCTACCCCACCAGACCCTTCCTCACTGTGACAGGTTGGCCCACCTCTCAGATCGTTTTGTTACTAGATGGAGATAGCCCTCAGTAAACCCCTCTATGTATCCTGTAGTATTTTTTATTTTTATCTATATTTTCAAATATTAGATAAAATCGTCTTTGGTTAGTGTATTTATATACATAAAACTATAGAGAGAGTTAAATACTATTTCTTCTTATAGTTAGAAGTAGATGTAGGGTAGAGTTCGTTTACAAGCCAAGAAATCAAGTCAGGCTGAATTTTATATTCAGATTTGGCTGTGAATAATAATTTGGCCACAGGAAGGGAACTCTCCTGGATGAGAAGTTAACTTCCGGTAGCACCCTAACCTCTGCCATTTTCTGACAGTCGACCCGAAGGAGAAGGAGCTATCACGTCAATTGGCTAAAATTGAACACCTGTCTGTGTTTAAACATATTTTATTGCTGGCTCTTGTTAAGCCGAAAAACCCCCTAAAACATAGAAAAGCCAATGATAGTCTCCACTCCCGATAGGCCAGTCAAAATCTAGTTGCAGGGTGAGTTAATAATAATTTTGTTAAATATTTTTCTGTGTGTCAATCTGCCGGCAAAATCTAAAGGCCATGCCGATCGATAATAGATACTATTAATTAAAACTAGGGTTAGTTAACTAATAGTAGAATTAGGACCATGTTTGTGCCATGTGGCTTGCCGACAAGGGTAAAACGCAAAGCTCGTCACATGTGGCATCAAAACCATGGATAAATTACATTACGTGATTCTCGAAATTAGGTATCCGCCTGCGGAAGGACACCTGAGTTAGTCAGTAGACGATTAGAGTTAAGATAATTTAATTATGTGCTTAAACTTCGGAACTAGCGTATGTCTCTAGATAAAATACTTATTAGTTGAAGGAATTAGTTCAGAGAGTGAATAGTTACAATTAATTATTCTTTATTAATCTCTTATCTTGCCCATAGTCAGATTACTACCATGTGGTCCAATATGGCCCACTTAACAAAGTTCAAACCTTGGGGGAATTCTCCAACCCGAATATTGTTCTTGTGTATAGAGAAAATAATCTTAAACCTAGCTAAGAAATCTTCTAGATAATTAATTAGGCTTAATAAAATATAAGGAAGAATATTGCTATTAGTACAACTCATAACTCTTTAAGTGAACTTGTGGTGGTTCATGGATGTAATGGTTCACTCGTGTACATCGTGACGTTATAGTTGTTGTGTGTGATTTCATTTCATTCTATGGAATTCATCAATATGTGATGTTAATTCATTGTGGGGAGTGTAGTTTGTGTGTTTCCATACTTGGACAATGATGTGTGGTGATTCATCGATTTAATGGTTTGTTAATGTATATGTGACGTCGGAGTTGTGGCGTCTGAGTTTCATTCCATTGAAGTCATCCTATATGTACTGTTAAGTCATTATGTGAATTGTGGTTCATGTTTCCATGATTAATCATGACTTAGAATATATATTTGGAATGTGGTCTTTGAAGTAGAGCATTGTGATTGTACATGTTTGATCTAAATATCAGCAGAGAGAATAGGATATCATTTGTGTGCTGTTTCCATTAGATCAGTGTGCTGTTGTGGATTTCAGATAAGGAATCGAAATATGTAAACTGAGATAATACATGCTATTGAAATTTATGAGACAAGCATGCCATGGGGGACATGGCCAAAAGAATTTACAATTCTGTCTTGAAGGATTATTCACTCCTTCTCACTGTCATTCACAGAGCCTGCACCCTGATCATCTGTAGCCGTAGTCACGACCGGTGATTGAGCTACGAACCACTCACTTGATGCAGCAGAGAGTGGAGTCCATACCACGATCCAGTCAGCACTGACAGATTACCATCCAGGAGGCTAAGGATTATCAGATGAGTGGCTACCCACCCGTTTGCCACTGCACAGCAATCCTAATTTGTCCGCTATTGGCTCGGAGTCTATGATTAGATCCTCTAGCTGAACATTATCTTGTAGAAATTTCAGGGATCTGCGTATCTCTTATGTGTCAGTGAGTTCCCAGTGGGGCTCACGTAGTGTTCTTTAGGATTAAACGTTATGTTATATTTGTAATTTTAACAGCTGCGTCTGTCAATATAGAATTAGAAGTAGCATCATCAGATTGTGTGACGAGTGAAAGGACTATATCTATACTTATCATTCTGTCTTATCTCCTGTTGTGTGAGAATACATTAGACAGTGGGGGCTCATTATTCATCCAGGCACGTTAGCAGGAATAACTTGACATACTGTCTTCATGTGTTAGTACAGTTAGTCGTCATAACTTTCCGCCTGGCACTGTTTAGAAGTAGTGATCCATTCTGGGACTTTGATAATCATTCTTCTAGAATTGCGAGCCATTTGATCGCTTCTTCAGCAGTGGTTAGATTCTCTATTCGTAGAAGTCTATTTAGTATCTACTTTGATCCAATTCCATCCTAGTAGTATACGTTACGCGACACTCACTCCAGCTATGTTTTTTTTTTTTTTTTTGCCTCCATCAACTGTAACACCTCGAAGCTGATTCCGCTGAAGGTTATAGTCCTGCAAAATTGTTTGCACTTCCACGAAAATGTCTTTCCCAGTTGTTGTTCCATGCATGCTGCAAACGGATGCCAACTCTTCCGTTATCTGAAAGTCCAAATTGACACCACGAATGAACACGAGAAGTTGTGACGTACTCGAGAGATCAGTAGACACATCCAGCGCCAGAGAATACCACAACAAGATCCTAGCTTTCTCGCGTATCTGTAGCACTATGTTCTCTCCAAGTTCTTCTGTTCTCCGCACAACTGAACTTGCCTAGAGGCTGATAGTTCCAAACAAATCGGCTTTCTCAGGACACAAGTCATTTGCTGCTTCCATCATATACTCTTTGATGAAGTTGTCATCAGTAACCGGCTGCCCTCGTTCTGCAATCTTATGCATTGTTTTGTAACTTGTACGAGTGGCAGATTTATTTTAAGCAAATTTTCTCGTGAAGAGATTTCTTTGTGTTTAAAAACCACGCTTAATGGACTCATTTTCCCAGAGCTTAACTTTCCAGAAAACTTTTAAAATATTGATAGATGTTTTGTTTCGTAGTGTAGCCGAAGATTGTAATCTTTCAAAACGGCAACACTTTCGCTGCATATTACGCAACTGGTTTTCTGGTCCTTTGTTTCCACAAAGAAGTACTTTACTCCCCATTCCTCATTGAAAAATCGACACTCGGAGTTCACTTTTGTTTTCCTAGTAGCCATAATTAAGGATGAAGTACGCGGGATCTGAAAATGAAAAAAGACATTAAATTAGAAACATCATTAAAATCTTATTGAAACAGAAGAAAAGCAGAGGACTAGGGGTCACTGGTGAAGCTACGGCGCATCAAAGGTACATATACAGTTTATAGGTACCTTTGTGTAACCGCACAGAGATGATAGAAATAAAAGCACAACGCTGACTGCTCATGGGCCGTAGAAGAAGAGAGGAAAAAGAAGACACAGAGAATCTCATTCTATTTCTACGGCTAACAAGAAAAGAAAAGATTTAGAAATATCAGAAGAAATTCAGGTCCGTGCACAGGGAATCAGAATAATGTAATTGAAAAGATCCAACAACATCTGATTAATAATGCCAATGCACAAATAAATAAAATTCATGATTAGATGCAATAACAAAATAGGCATCCCTATGAATAAACATACACATGATCATCCTTCACAGTATCAGTGATCTTCCATCACAGCATGAGTTGTCATCCAACACAGTACCAGTGATCTTCCATCACAACACTGTAACTGTAGTCTGATACACAACATAAGCAATTATCAGACAACAAGATGGAAAAAACGTCATTCATTCAGTTGCGTGTCCTTTGCAGAACCTCGCTCCCATAACAACCTTCCTGAAAACCTCTCGATCATAAGCAAGATGCCCCGCTTCAGATACATCCATCTGTAGATCACCCGCCAAATCCTGCACCCATCTTCTCTTTCGCCTTCCTCTTCCTCTCTTCCCAGGCATATACCCCTCCATTATTGTTCTCGGGTACAGACATAGCTTTCTATTCCTATATTCTCATTTAAACTATGAAGGTTCATTCAAAACTCACCCCGCAGCAGATAATAGTCAATCCACAATCAAGAACTTCTTGGATCTTTTGGATCTTCACAGAGCCTGTCTGCCCTCTCTGCTGCGGTCTAGAAAAACAGTGGCCACGCTCAGCCGTGCCTGGGGCACGTTCGCCCATCTACTTGGTAGTGGCTCAGAGGGATGTGTTCAAACCCTCTGCTGAAAGTTAGACATCAGCATCTCTTCGGCCTCAGTTGTACTCAAGGCCAAAGAGGCGGAACATGGCGTGACTGGGCTCTTACAGGCACGCCAACACAACATCCCAGCATCCTGTGAATTTTTTACCAGGGTACCATGGGATATGCTACTCCATACTCTTGTAGAGCCGCGGCAGGCGGCTTCATGTGGTAATAGAATATATCTCATAATAAGATTTGCAAAATATATAAATAGGGCCGCATAAATAAACAGCCTAGAGCAGCCAAGAGGTCTCCGCACGTGTGAAGATCTCCTATTATTCTAAAGATAATATTTACATTTAAATTGTATCACAACGTATCGTGTTTCATACGTTATATCAAGCAAGTTCAAGTACCGTCGGCGGGCCGGATGAAATGACGTCGCGGGCCGGATCCGGCCCGCGGGCCGTAGTTTGGTGACAACTGCCCTATAGTACGTCCACATTTGTTTGCCTTCATTCACGATCAATTATGTTGAAAACTGTCTGTTGCATCGTTATGAAATTTTTCCAGCCGTCTTATATTTACCCCCATAGATTTACGGGCGGGCGGGCGGGCGGACGGACGGACGGACGGACGGACGGACGGATGGATGGATGGATGGATGGATGGATAGATAGATAGATAGATAGATAGATAGATAGATAGATAGATAGATAGATAGATAGATAGATAGATAGATAGATAGATAGATAGATAGATAGATAGATAGATAGATAGATAGATAGATAGATAGATAGATAGATAGAACAAACTTTATTTTCAAAGGGTTAAGAATTGGGCACGCAGGCCCGTCTAACATTCTGCCTTTCTATCACTCTCTTTCATACATTATTTCATTCACACATCATTCAAGGCTAACAGAGAACAGCAACAATATAAAAGATATGCATTATAAAGGCATGGGCAAAATGCAAACATCAAAACTACACGACACAGTAATATTAGATAATGGTCTGACACTTGTTATTAGCCATGTGGAATATACTGGATGGTATCAGTAATAGAATTCTTCGTTGTGCTGCACCAGTCATTGGTGAGTCCTTAACGTTCATATATAACCAGTGCCTGGCCAAAAACTACTTTCCATCTGCATTTAAAATTGCTAAAGTGTTTCCGCTAATTAAAAATGGCTCAATCGATAATAGCGTTTTGGGTAATTATAGACCTATTTCCTTACTATCGTCGCTATCAAAACCACTAGAAAAACACATTCATAAAATAACGTTACACCATTTAATTAACAATGATCTAATAATTAACAGTCAATCTGGGTTTCGACCTAAATATTCTTGCCATAGTGCTCTAACAAAAATGACCGATAACTGGCACTTAAACATCAACAACGGTAGAATTTGTGGAGCGGTGTTTGTAGACTTTAAAAAAGCTTTTGATATGGTAGATCACGATATTTTAATTAGAAAACTAAAGCAAATGAAGACAAGCACCAACATGGTGAACATAATTACGTCATTTCTATCCGACAGGCAACAAGTCGTGTCCTTCAATAACTGTCTATCAAGACCCACACAGCTTAATATTGGTGTGCCTCAGGGCTCAATACTAGGTCCGCTGCTTTTTGCAGTTTATATTAATGATCTTCCTTTATATATCAATAAAACTTGTGATCTATTTGCAGACGACTGTACTATATATACTAGTCAAGAAAACCGTAGTGAATTAGAGAATTCTTTACAAAAGGAACTTGATAATCTTACTAGATGGAGCAATGAAAACCGCATGCAAATTAACATCGACAAAACCAAATCCATGCTAATAACGACCAGACAAAAACTACAGACACTAGCCATAACTGGATCACCGCTCGAACTCCGCATGGGCACGTTACCTATAGTTAATGTGACTGAACATAAAACACTAGGGCTTTTAATAGACAGCCATTTGAACTGGAGCTCTCATGTTCACGCTCTTACCAAGAAAATAGCACAAAAAGTTTACCAACTTGCTAAAATTCAGCACTTCCTGGACGAAAACACACAAAAAATATTCTATATATGCTATATCCAATCACATCTCGATTACTGTTCCACAGTTTGGGATGGTTGCCCTAAATCTAATTTAAAACGACTATGTTCTCTACAAAACCGCGCTATTCGTCTGGTTTCTGGCATAAAGCACGTTGAAAGTAATAATTTGTACAGTCATCTAAGACTTCTACCACTACAAAAGCGCTTCCTTTTCAACAAAGCCAAATTAGTGAATAAAATTATATCTCAAAATACCCCAGAGTATCTTCTGCCGCTGATTCAATCTAATGCAATGAACAGCAAGCGCCTAAATTTGTTACATATCTCAAAGCCTAGATTGGACCTATACAAAACATGTTTCGCCTATTCTGGTGCTCACTTATGGAATGATCTGCCTCCAGATCTGAAAACTCCAATGAGTCCCTACACATTTAACCGAAAACTCTTTCAATACTTAATCCATACCGACTATATGCCACCATAATTCATTTACTGGTATAATTGTTCAGTATAATTGTTCATTACAATTGTTTAACTATAATTGTTCACTATATATGTGTGTGCGTGTGGGAGCGAGAGAGAGAGAGAGAGAGAGAGAGAGAGAGAGAGAGAGAAAGAGAGAGAGAGAGAGAGAGAGAGAAAGAGAAAGTGATTGATAGAGGGAGAGAGTGTGTGCGCACGTGCGTGCGTGTGTGTGGAGAGAGTGATTGAGCGAGAAATGGTGGGGGAATGTGTCAGTGCATGCATTCGTACGTGTATGTATGAAAGTGAGTGAGGGAGTGTGTGCGTGCGTGCATGTGTTCATGTGCATGTGTATGTGTGAGAGAGTGTGATTGAGAGAGTGAGTGTGTATGTGAAGGATTGTGTGTTAGAGAGTGAGACAGTGGGAGAGTTGATGTGTTAGTGTGTGTGTGTGTGTGTGCGTGCGCATGCGTGTGAGTGTGTATTTATGAAAGAATACACAGAGAGAGAGAGAGAGAGAGAGAGAGAGAGAGAGAGAGAGAGAGAGAGCTGAGCAGATGCATGTCGTGTAACACGCATGTTATGTAACACGCGAATCCATATGTTTGTGTATTCTCATCTGTCATATTATCAGTTAAATACCATTTGATTTTATCATGCATAATATAAACTCATGTTCATTACTGTAGTTTGAGTGAGAGAGTCAGTGAGTGTGAATGAGAGACAGAACGAGTGAGCATGAGAGTGAATGAGTGAGCGGGAGAGTGAATGAGTGAGCGGGAGAGTGAATGAGTGAGCGGGAGAGTGAATGAGTGAGCAGGAGAGTGAATGAGTGAGCGTGAGAGTGAATGAGTGAGCGGGAGAGTGAATGAATGAGCGGAAGAGTGAATGTGTGAGCGTGAGAGTGAATGTGTGTGTCTGTGTGTGTGTGTGTGTGTGTGAGAGAGAGAGAGAGAGAGAGAGAGAGAGAGAGAGAGAGAGAGAGAGAGCATCACTATTTTTACGTCACATACATTTTATGTACACATTTTTCTCCATGTTTAACATTTTTATGAGACTGCTCATGACAAGTGTCAGTGTATGTGTGTGAATAAAGTGTGGGAGTTTGTTCATACTAGTTTCAATACTAACATGAGACATTTTGTATGTGTCTAGATGTGAGGAAGTGTGAGTTTATGTGGAGGATGTGTGTGAGTGTGGGGATATGTGTGGGTGGGGGTGTGGGTATGCGTTTGGATGGGTTGGGGTGTGTGGGTTTTGGTGGGTAGTGGTATTTGTGGGTGTTGGTGGGATGTGTGGATGGATGTGTGGGGGTGAAAGTAGGGGTGTTGGAATGGGTGTGGGGGGTGTGTGTATGGGTGGAGGATATGTGTATGGGATGGATGCGGGGGATGTGTGTTTATGTGGGTGGAGATGTGTGGATGGCTTGAGGAAGTATGTGTGGGAGGCGGGGTTGTGTGGGTAGGGGATTGTGTTGGGTGGATTGGGGATGCAAGGGCGGGTGGGGAGAAGTGTATGGTGTGTGGGTTTGAGATATGTGTGCGGTGTGTTGGTGGGGGATGTGTGAATGATGTGTGGGTGGAGGGTATGTTTGTGGTGGTATGGGTGGAGGATAGTGTGTGGTGTGGGGGATGTGTGTGATGGGTGCGGGGAATGTGCGTATGGGTGGGGTATATGTGTGGGTGAGTAGGGGATTGTGGTGGTTGGGGGAAGTATGTGGGGGTGTGTGGGTGGGAGATGTGTGTGTGTGTGTGTGGATGGGGAATGTGGGGGTGGGGGTGTGTGAGTGGCTTAGGGATGTGTAGGTGGGTGAGGGAGTTGTATGTGTCGGGGTGGGATGTGTGAGTGGGTGGAGGATGTGTGTGGGTATGGGTATTGTGATCGAGAGATGTTTGGTTGGGGGTGTGTGGGTGCGTAGTGGAGGATGTATGCGTGAGTGAGTGTCTGTTGGTGGACGGGTAGGGAATGCGTGTGTGGGTGGGGAGAGGTGTGTGGTGTGTTGGTTGGGGATATTGTGTGGGTGAGGTATGTGTGTGTGGGTGGGGGATTTTTGTGGTGTGTGAGTAGGGGTATGTGGGGTGGATGGGTAAGGGTATCTGTGTGGGTGTGGGTGGGAATATTGTGTGGTATCTGGGTGGGGGATATGTGTGTGGTGTGTAAGTGGGGATGTGTTGGTGAGGGATGTGTGTGTGGTGCGTGGGTTGGGAATAGTGCGTGGTAGGGGGTGTATGTGATGTGCGGGTGGGGGATTGTGTGGTGGGGGATTAGGTTATGGCATGTGTGGGTGGGTGGAAGTTGTATGTGTGGGTGTTGGGGTGTGTGTGAGTGGATTGGGGATGTATGGGTGGTTAGGGAGATGTGTGTGTGTGTGTGTGTGGTGGGGGGGGGGACATGTTAGTTGGTGGGGATGTGTGTGTATGGTTTGGGGATGTGTGAGTGGATGTGCGAGGTGTGGGTTGGTGGGGGATTGTGTGCATGGGTGGGGAATATGTTGTCGATGGAGATGTGGCTGGGGGATGGGTGGGTTGAGGTGTGGGTGGGGAGAGGATGTGTGGGTTAGGATGTGTATGTGGATGGGCGTGGGATGTGTGGGTTGGTGGGGGAATGTTTGTGGGTGGCGAGTGTGTTTTGGTTGGGGGATCAGGTGAGGGCAGTGTGTGTGGGTGGGGGATGTGCGGGAGGGGGGTGGGTCGGTTGGTGGGGTATGTATGTGTCCCTTGGTGTGCGTGTTTGTGGGTAGGTGGGGGTGTGTATGTGTCCCTTGGTGCGCGTGTGTGTGGGTAGGTGGGGGTGAGTGTGTGGGTGGGGTGATGTATGGATAGGTGGGAGATGGGCTTCATAACATGGTAATTAGCCTTGTTTATGTTTACAACATTCATTTCACAATGTTTATTTTTCTTCCTATGTGAATGTATAATACTCTTGGTGAACGAAAGACGAGTGATTGGAAGGGCCGAATGTAAGACGGGTCTGCGCGCCCAATTTGTGACCCTAATAAAGTTGATTTGATTTGATTTGGCCTACAAAAATGGGACTGGCTGTTATACTAGGGTTTTGTTATTATTATTATTATTATTATTATCTCATTTATTAAGGGGGAAAGTAATCCGTATTGAGATAGTGTTCGAATAATTTGCGATTATATGAATAGGGATTGGTGATGTCTTTGATTTCTTGTGGAAGATTGTTCCACAGCTGAGCTGCAGAGTACGTTAAGCTTGTTTTGTATAAGTCAATCCTAGGCTTCGGAATGTGTAGTATATTTAAACGTTTACTGTGTCTAGCATTATATTTAAAGGTAATTTGGGGCATTCCGATGCAGGATTTTGTGAATTAGTTTAGCTTTATTGAAAACAGGCGTTTGCGGAATGGTAGTAACTGAAGGCGTTTATACAGGCTAGGATTGTCAGATAAATGTTTGCTATAAATTAGACTCATGTCCCGTTTCTGGAGTGAGTAAAGTCGTATGGTGTTTGAATTAGAACAACCGTCCCAGATTGTAGAGCAGTAGTCAAAGTGTGTCTGTATATGAGAAGTATAGAATAGTTTCCTTGTGTCCTCATCAAGGAAGTTTTTAATCTTGGCGAGTTGGTAGACTTTTTTCGCTGTTTGTTTAATGAGCGCTTGAACATGGGAATTAAAGGTTAGGTTTCTATCAATGATTAGGCCTAATGTTTTGTGCTCAATTACACTTTCTACTGGCATGTTATCGATGTGAAGTTGAAGTGATGTGTGTGGACTTAGAGTTTGAAGTATTTGTCTGGTTGTTAATAACATTGCTTTTGTTTTAGTGATGTTAATTTGCATACGGTTTGAATAGCTCCACTTAACTACATTATTTAGTTCTTGTTGTAAAGACGACTCCAGTAAAATACAGTCTTCAGCGTTTGTGTACACCGTACAGTCATCTGCAAATATATCGCAGGACGACGAAAGATGCAAAGGTAGATCGTTAATATATATGGCAAATAATAGAGGGCCAAGAATAGACCTCCTAATCTTGTCTGTTAGAAGATGAGATGATAGATAGATAGATAGATAGACAGACAGACAGACAGACAGACAGACAGACAGACAGACAGACAGACAGACAGACAGACAGACAGACAGATAGATAGATAGATCCCCGCCAGAAGCTGGGCCTTGTCAGATAGTTTATTTATTTAATCACGTTTCATGAAAGAACCCCCATTTGGAGACACCTCTGAGTCTTCGCGCTGTTTGTTTCAAAACGGAAATCACGTGAAAATTTCAAAAAATGCCGAGACGTCTCTTGGTGAAGCTGTAATACTGTTAAAATCATGGTCGTAATTTCTAAGTCGTAATTAATATACCGCATATAAACTAACTTTGAAATCTGCTGTAAAATCTCCAGAACCAAAATTTTTTTGTTGGGTGGACATAATGATAAGGTTATATACTAAATCTCATCATTTCCCCTCAGTTGGTTACTGAGATATTTAATTTTATATTGAGGCAAAAAAAAAAAAAAAAAACACACACACACACACTATAACAACTATTCCAGAGCGAACTCCATGGAAAGATGAGCATAGACTATCATTACAAATCCAGAAAAAAGTGAGAGGAATATTTGACAAGCAAGAACAGAACAGTGTGCAGTGCAGAACAGCCACTCTCAGCTTCCTTGATGAAGAATACCCACAGGACCTCTGGATCCGAGTCTACACAGAAGGGTCAGCACAAAATGCTGTTCGAAATGGAGGAGCAGGAGTGTCCATAGAATACCCAAATAATACCAGGGACACAGCTAGAGTACCGACAGGAAAGTGCTGCCATAACTACGATGCTGAAATTGAGGCAATCAAGATAGCAACAGAGAAATTACTAAATACCAGCAATGGTACACAACCTGTGGTGCTACTGACAGATGCAAAATCAGTACTCGAGGCGCTCCTCTCTGGGAAATTGCCAGTACTAAGGACACTACTTTCTGAACTTAGCAGTCAGCATAAAGTCATCATACAGTGGATACCATCCCACTGTGGAGTACCCGGAAACGACAGAGCTGATCAAATGGCTAAGGAAGGAGCAGAAGAAGAGCAGCCTGATGTGCCCATTACATACCACCAAAAGAAAAGAATGATCAAATCAGTCAGAAAGCCACCAAAACCTGCTCAAGATGACTACCACATTATGGACAGACCAGAACAAGGCATTATTCTGCGCCTCAGAACAGGACACAATAGATTAAGCAACCACATGTATACAAAATTCAAGATTGGTGAAACAGCCATGTGCACATGTGGATTGGCGTCGCAGACAGCAGAGCACATACTCCAAGCTGCCCAAAATATAACATATCTAGGCAAACCTTCTGGCCTAGAGAGACGACAGTGGAAGATAAACTCTATGGACCGCTGTGTGAACTGAAAAATACAGTTCAATTCATGCAAGAGACGACATTGCAGATATAGACATATTTCAAGCGAACGAAAGAAGAAGAAGAAGAAGATATATAAATAATTCTTCTAGTAAGTTCTAGGTAGTTTACGTATATATATCAACGGGTTTAGTGCGCGGACACACATGTGTCCTCATGTCACTATGAACTAACTAATCACTAATCTATCGATCGTATCTGAGATCTCGGTCTGAAATAATTGGAAGTAAATTTGATAAATACCCGAATTACCTGTCACAGATTCAGTGCGTGCAGTGTCAAGTCCACGCAAGGATGACATGCTAACAACAGAGCAGTTATTGATAAGACAAATGACTAAATGTTTGACAGGGCTAGCTCCAGGCATCAGTACAACAAGTCAAACTGTTTGACAGGGCTAGCTCCAGGCATCAGTACAACAAGTACAACTGTTTGACAGGGCTAGCTCCAGGCATCAGTACAACAAGTACAACTGTTTGACAGGGCTAGCTCCAGGCATCAGTACAACAAGTCAAACTGTTTGACAGGGCTAGCTCCAGGCATCAGTACAACAAGTCAAACTGTTTGACAGGGCTAGCTCCAGGCATCAGTACAACAAGTACAACTGTTTGACAGGGCTAGCTCCAGGCATCAGTACAACAAGTCAAACTGTTTGACAGGGCTAGCTCCAGGCATCAGTACAACAAGTAAAACTGTTTGACAGGGCTAGCTCCAGGCATCAGTACAACAAGTAAAACTGTTTGACAGGGCTAGCTCCAGGCATCAGTACAACAAGTACAACTGTTTGACAGGGCTAGCTCCAGGCATCAGTACAACAAGTCAAACTGTTTGACAGGGCTAGCTCCAGGCATCAGTACAACAAGTCAAACTGTTTGACAGGGCTAGCTCCAGGCATCAGTACAACAAGTCAAACTGTTTGACAGGGCTAGCTCCAGGCATCAGTACAACAAGTACAACAAGTACAACAAGTACAACAAGTACAACAAGTACAACTGCAGTTTTGACTAGATGCTGACTAAGATTATTTATGGGAGGCGTTATTCGCAATTGAATTGCGAATAATACTGAGCGTTATTTGCAATTGCAGCTGGTCACATGACGTTTACTTCGCGCGCTGCGAATAATACTGAGCGTTATTCACAGACGTGACGTTTACTTCGAAAATGGTACTTTCTTGCTCTTGAGTCCGCCTATCTGTACTCTGGCTCATAGACATGGAGATGCTATTGCAGTACTTGGTCGCAAGTGGTCTCTACACTAACTTCAGTCCCAGAGATGCTATTGCAGTACTTGGTCGCAAGTGGTCTCTACACTAACTTCAGTCCCAGAGATGCTATTGCAGTACTTGGTCGCAAGTGGTCTCTACACTAACTTCAGTCCCAGAGATGCTATTGCAGTACTTGGTCGCAAGTGGTCTCTACACTAACTTCAGTCCCAGAGATGCTATTGCAGTACTTGGTCGCAAGTGGTCTCTACACTAACTTCAGTCCCAGAGATGCTATTGCAGTACTTGGTCGCAAGTGGTCTCTACACTAACTTCAGTCCCAGAGATGCTATTGCAGTACTTGGTCGCAAGTGGTCTCTACACTAACTTCAGTCCCAGAGATGCTATTGCAGTACTTGGTCGGAAGTGGTCTCTACACTAACTTCAGTCCCAGAGATGCTATTGCAGTACTTGGTCGCAAGTGGTCTCTACACTAACTTAAGTCCCAGAGATGCTATTGCAGTACTTGGTCGCAAGTGGTCTCTACACTAACTTCAGTCCCAGAGATGCTATTGCAGTACTTGGTCGGAAGTGGTCTCTACACTAACTTCAGTCCCAGAGATGCTATTGCAGTACTTGGTCGGAAGTGGTCTCTACACTAACTTAAGTCCCAGAGATGCTATTGCAGTACTTGGTCGCAAGTGGTCTCTACACTAACTTCAGTCCCAGAGATGCTATTGCAGTACTTGGTCGGAAGTGGTCTCTACACTAACTTCAGTCCCAGAGATGCTATAGCAGTACTTGGTCGCAAGTGGTCTCTACACTAACTTAAGTCCCAGAGATGCTATTGCAGTACTTAGTTGGGAGAGATCTCTACACTAACATACATCCCATAAATGGTATTGCGATAAACAAAAATGGGCACTCTTCTGAATAATGGACCCAAATTCTTTATTGTAAAAAGTATCCCTTATGGGACCTAATTAGGTGATTATTCTAGTTGCGATATGCTGATATAGGTGGCGGGGTAGGGGTATTCCCTATCAAAGGAGAGGTAAGGTGCCTCCTTCCCTCCGCTAGCCTACGGGACACCCTTGGGCAAGGTGGAGTACCCATTTAGCCCCCCAATCAGGGTTACGTGAAGCCATGTGAAAGGGGGGGGGGGTGTCCAACAGATGCCATCTTTGATTGTTAAATGGATGCCTGCCATTCTGCCCGAAGAATGCCCGTCTTCACCGTTCTCATCATACTGTGAGCCCGTTACAATCACAAGCATGTCTGTCTTCACCGTTGTCATCATACCGTGAGCCCGTTACAATCACGGCAAACATGCCTGTCTTCACCGTTGTCATCATACTTTGTGAGCCCCTTACAATCACAAACATGTCTGTCTTCACCGTTGTCATCATACCGTGAGCCCGTTACAATCACGGCAAACATGCCTGTCTTCACCGTTGTCATCATACTTTGTGAGCCCCTTACAATCACAAACATGTCTGTCTTCACCGTTGTCATCATATTTTGTGAGCCCGTTACAATCACGGCAAACATGCCTGTCTTCACCGTTGTCATCATACTTTGTGAGCCCCTTACAATCACAAACATGTCTGTCTTCACCGTTGTCATCATATTTTGTGAGCCCGTTACAATCACGGCAAACATGCCTGTCTTCACCGTTGTCATCATACCGTGAGCCCGTTACAATCACGGCAAACATGCCTGTCTTCACCGTTGTCATCATACTGTGAGCCCGTTACAATCACAAGCATGTCTGTCTTCACCGTTGTCATCATACTGTGAGCCCGTTACAATCACAAGCATGTCTGTCTTCACCGTTGTCATCATACCGTGAGCCCGTTACAATCACGGCAAACATGCCTGTCTTCACCGTTGTCATCATACCGTGAGCCCGTTACAATCACAAGCATGTCTGTCTTCACCGTTGTCATCATACCGTGAGCCCGTTACAATCACAAGCATGTCTGTCTTCACCGTTGTCATCATATTTTGTGAGCCCGTTACAATCACGGCAAACATGTCTGTCTTCACCGTTGTCATCATACTGTGAGCCCGTTACAATCACAAGCATGTCTGTCTTCACCGTTGTCATCATACCGTGAGCCCGTTACAATCACGGCAAACATGCCTGTCTTCACCGTTGTCATCATACCGTGAGCCCGTTACAATCACGGCAAACATGCCTGTCTTCACCGTTGTCATCATACCGTGAGCCCGTTACAATCACAAGCATGTCTGTCTTCACCGTTGTCATCATACCGTGAGCCCGTTACAATCACGGCAAACATGCCTGTCTTCACCGTTGTCATCATACTGTGAGCCCGTTACAATCACAAACATGCCTGTCTTCACCGTTGTCATCATACCGTGAGCCCGTTACAATCACAAGCATGTCTGTCTTCACCGTTGTCATCATACCGTGAGCCCGTTACAATCACAAGCATGTCTGTCTTCACCGTTGTCATCATACCGTGAGCCCGTTACAATCACGGCAAACATGCCTGTCTTCACCGTTGTCATCATACTGTGAGCCCGTTACAATCACGGCAAACATGCCTGTCTTCACCGTTGTCATCATACCGTGAGCCCGTTACAATCACAAGCATGCCTGTCTTCACCGTTGTCATCATACCGTGAGCCCGTTACAATCACGACAAACATGCCTGTCTTCACCGTTGTCATCATACTGTGAGCCCGTTACAATCACAAGCATGTCTGTCTTCACCGTTGTCATCATACTGTGAGCCCGTTACAATCACAAGCATGTCTGTCTTCACCGTTGTCATCATACTGTGAGCCCGTTACAATCACGGCAAACATGCCTGTCTTCACCGTTGTCATCATACCGTGAGCCCGTTACAATCACGGCAAACATGCCTGTCTTCACCGTTGTCATCATACCGTGAGCCCGTTACAATCACGGCAAACATGCCTGTCTTCACCGTTGTCATCATACCGTGAGCCCGTTACAATCACGACAAACATGCCTGTCTTCACCGTTGTCATCATACCGTGAGCCCGTTACAATCACGACAAACATGCCTGTCTTCACCGTTGTCATCATACTGTGAGCCCGTTACAATCACAAGCATGTCTGTCTTCACCGTTGTCATCATACCGTGAGCCCGTTACAATCACAAGCATGCCTGTCTTCACCGTTGTCATCATACTGTGAGCCCGTTACAATCACGACAAACATGCCTGTCTTCACCGTTGTCATCATACTGTGAGCCCGTTACAATCACAAACATGCCTGTCTTCACCGTTGTCATCATACCGTGAGCCCGTTACAATCACAAGCATGCCTGTCTTCACCGTTGTCATCATACCGTGAGCCCGTTACAATCACGACAAACATGCCTGTCTTCACCGTTGTCATCATACTGTGAGCCCGTTACAATCACAAGCATGTCTGTCTTCACCGTTGTCATCATACTGTGAGCCCGTTACAATCACAAGCATGTCTGTCTTCACCGTTGTCATCATACCGTGAGCCCGTTACAATCACGACAAACATGCCTGTCTTCACCGTTGTCATCATACCGTGAGCCCGTTACAATCACGGCAAACATGCCTGTCTTCACCGTTGTCATCATACCGTGAGCCCGTTACAATCACGACAAACATGCCTGTCTTCACCGTTGTCATCATACTGTGAGCCCGTTACAATCACAAGCATGTCTGTCTTCACCGTTGTCATCATACCGTGAGCCCGTTACAATCACGACAAACATGCCTGTCTTCACCGTTGTCATCATACCGTGAGCCCGTTACAATCACAAACATGCCTGTCTTCACCGTTGTCATCATACCGTGAGCCCGTTACAATCACGACAAACATGCCTGTCTTCACCGTTGTCATCATACTGTGAGCCCGTTACAATCACAAGCATGTCTGTCTTCACCGTTGTCATCATACCGTGAGCCCGTTACAATCACGGCAAACATGCCTGTCTTCACCGTTGTCATCATACTGTGAGCCCGTTACAATCACAAGCATGTCTGTCTTCACCGTTGTCATCATACCGTGAGCCCGTTACAATCACGGCAAACATGCCTGTCTTCACCGTTGTCATCATACTGTGAGCCCGTTACAATCACAAGCATGTCTGTCTTCACCGTTGTCATCATACCGTGAGCCCGTTACAATCACGGCAAACATGCCTGTCTTCACCGTTGTCATCATACCGTGAGCCCGTTACAATCACGGCAAACATGCCTGTCTTCACCGTTGTCATCATACCGTGAGCCCGTGTCGTGAAATACTGAGAGTTAATGATTCCCAGATGGACGACTGCATACATCGACTGCCCACGTAGGAGAAGGGTTAAAAAAACCAGGCAGGTGAACGGTTAATTCCCGAGTTAATGAAACAGAAGGATAACCACAAAGGATTGACCAGCGCATGTGTATGTAGGTCAAGTCGGGAGAGTCGACTACAACACAGGTAACTGTCGAGTGGAAAATTTGGTTAGCGACCAAGAGAGACAGCATCATGGACCAGTCTATTGCGTTCTGGAGGTAGGGATATACAGAAAAGCCCCAGATCTGGAATTTTCCACAAACTAGGACAATGAAGTCTGAATTTGCTTTGTCCAGCAATGTCAAGGACGATGGGACAAAGATGATCTAAAGAGAGTGGCCACTTCTTTGTGTCAGTTGAGTGTGTGTTCCCCAACTGGACGGAAAGATAGAATTATGTGTCCTGTAATGAAAAGAAATATCCTCCCTGATAATGGGATAAAGTGCTTGGCTGCGGATTAATTTCAATTCGTGGATCTACATTAATTCTATAAAGGAACATAGATGCCTAAATAAGGTATAAAGATATTAGATATAGTTTAGGATATGAATATAGATGTGCGTGAATAGCATTTATCATTGATTTCTATTAGTAGGAATAGTATAGACGATTAGGTGAATCTTCTATCCTATGTCAGAGTGGGTTTTTTCGGAAGCCTTTTCATTTCGGCTGGAGGAAGAGACACTCACATAGGAGAGAAGAGGAAGCAGACACAGATCTCATTATTAAATGTATATCACACAGGTTTCCATACCAGTGCTGGACTTATCAACTAAGAGATTACGCAGATGGCTGTGGTCAAGATCACCCAGTGTTGATAACCCACGAGAAAGCACTTTAAAGTCATAACGCACGACACTTGTGCATAAGAAAGGAAGGAAAAGAAGTGTCATCTTAATAAGTCAGGAGGACAGAGAATGGAAAATAGAGATCATACAAACTAAAGGAAAAAGACCCAAATTACTCAGTATCAAAGAGTTGCAAAGTGCGTACCAAGTGCATATATCAAGTACAAAATATCAAGTGTAGAACGTTTTACAGAACACTAATAGAACACTCTAGAAAGTCGATGTGTTTTCCAGAATGGATTAAAGAACGCTATAAGAAAGCAACGAACATTCATTTTAAGCGGACAGCAAATAGTGAGCAGGTTAAGTACATTTGATACAGTGGTGAACATTTTCATTACAAAGAACGGATTTATCTACCGACTCAAGCAGACGGAGCTGTCAGGGTGAGACCGTTCTGTATCTATGTCATGTCCTGTACTCTAGCTGAGAGAAGAGACGAGAGAAACCACGGAGACTATCTATCAACATCTTATCTGGCAGCCACACTAGAAGAACATACAAACTACATAGACAATATCCATACATACACCAGACATAGTTTTTTATAATAAATCTTTTATCTTATCGTTGAAAGGAACTGTTGTCGGAGTGTGTGTTGAGGGAATAATCGAGAGAGTAAAAGAAATAGATATATGGAAGGGAAGACAGAAGAGAAGAGTGTAGACGAAAAGTCAGTCAATAATCCCAACAGATAATCAGTTTAAAGATGTGCATGTTGATCCCAATCTCTTCTCGGGGAAACAACATCACATAAATGGTGGAGCAGCGGGATACGTACATACATTATACCCATATGACCTGCATATTGGCACAGGCATAGCGGAGTACCTACATGTTGGGACATACTGATTGGAATAAGAAGAAGTATATATTGATGACTTTTAATGGAAGGACGTCCATTGGATATATGGTGCCATTACATTTCTGGTAGAAACATTTCATTAATGCTGGTGACTTTACAGTGAGAAAGTTCCAGACAGAGTGAATGTGGATAGGTGGTAAGACACATTACATACCTAGTCACACAGTCACACGTCTACATAAGTCTTTATCCTATATCGCCTTTTGTGGATGAGAGAGTGGTTGTGATGTACTGTGTGGTGTTGTAGATTTATTATATTAAATAGACATAGATTAAGGATATAGGTTCTAGGTAGATTATCTGTTTATAGTAGTATTCTTTTCTGCCTTGGGGTGTCTTTACTCAACGTGCTGACTTATCTGCTGTAACTATGGCAACTCCTAAAGTAACTACAGCCGAACTGAAGGCCAACGGGGAGGAAATTGGGTTAGCTGGTTCAGAGCTAACTGATTACATACAAGAACGAGAGAGAGAGATTCGTCAAGCGGAAAGAGAAGACCGTAAGACTGAGTTGGAATTGAAACGAATGGAACTGGAACAGGACAACAAGAGGTTGCAAGCAGAGGAAGCCAACAAGATCAGAGAACATGAATATCGCATGAAAGAGCTAGAACTCAAGACACAAACTAAGGGAGAGATAGATGGAGCGGAAGGAAATTCTTCTTCACCGGGTGCAACCCATATGAGTGGACATGGTTACCATGCCATGAAGTTTCCCTTAGCTGTCTACGATCAGTCTAAAGAAAGATTTGATCAATACGCATCTCGTTTCGAAGCAATGTCAATCGCTATGGGGCTGGATCGGACCAGATGGGCTCTTAAACTATCACAGGGATTAGTCGGTTCGGGATTTGAAGTGTACACACGCTTACCACCAGGACAGGAAAATAATTACCAGGAATTAAAAGCCGCTTTGTTGAAACATTTTGACATCACAGCACAAACGTATAGGAAGAAGTTTAGATCGGCTAGACGAGAGCCGGGAGAACTATTCGCCGCCTACAGTCTAAGGCTGAAATCCTATCTCCAGAAATGGATGGACTTGGCAGAATTCAAGAGGGATTATGAGAGTCTCGAAGAGATGATGGTGGTAGACCAGATGCGAAAGCAAATGTCGAAACCTCTCAGAACCTTCTTGGGAGAACAAGGGGCGGAACGGATTGATGTTGTGAATAAGCTGGCGGAACGATTCGTGGAAGTACATGGTGAAACTGAGGAACTAAGTACACAAACCAAAAGTCAGGAGAAACCAGAAAAAAAGAAACCTAAAAACTGGGAAGGAGAAAAAGTGGAACCTTATATAAAGCACACAGAGGAGAGTTCCGAGAAGGTGAAGGAAGGAACCAAGAACACCTCGAATTCTCCAGCGAAACGACCGTGGTCCGAGAAATGGTGTTCGTTTTGTAGGGCGGCCTCCCACAACACAAAAGACTGCAGATCGAAACCTAAAAGTTCTTACTTCGCAGCATGCAAAGTGATTCCTACATCGGTGATCACAGACAAGGCTGAGGTCGGCGAAGGAGAAAGGAACAAAAAGGACACACGGAAACCTAGGAAAGGAACAGGATGCACACAATGCCAGTCGATAACACATAATACTGTGGACTGCAGATGCAAGGCAAAACACGCCAATTGCATAACCAACCTCGAGGAATCAAAAGAGGAAGGGAAGGAAAAGGTCAAGGAGATGAAAGACACTCAGGACCAAGAGAGACCACCTGTGGTGGAACTGATTGAGGTGAATGGACAACCAGTCCAATGTTTATACGATACAGGATTGGATGGGGAAGCGGTGGTGGACGCCAGCTTAGTAAGCCCAGACCAACTTACAGGGGAGACCATAGAGCTAAAGCCGGCAATGAGGAGTGCTGTTACCATGACGCTGCCAATCGCCAAGGTGGAGATTAAATCCAGGTACGTCACGGGCATTATTCCTGCGGCGGTATTAGCTGACTCCCTATTCCCAATGATCATTGGCACGAAATATGTCTTTTTGGGGATGCCCAAACAGCCAGCCTACAAGGGAACCGTAGTCAGTGGATCTCAAGGGAAGGAAAAAGAGGCAGAGACACTATGCGACAACTCAGAGATAGGAGAATTGCATACTGCCCAGAGGAAGGATACTACGTTGCATCCTTGCTACAGGAAGCTGCAAAGAAGTGCTGAGCTACCAGAACGGGGACAGTACTTTCTGAAGAATCAACTACTCTATCGGAGAGCTGGGAGGGGAGATAACCTGCATGAGCAGTGGGTGGTTCCAGAGACCCACCGTCCTCACATTCTTCAGAGTGGACACATCATAGGCGAGAATCGACATATGGGTGTCCGAGAGACCTTGCAGAAAATATCCGGCCATTATTGCTGGCCAGGAATGACCGGAGATGTACGCCGGTGGGTGAAGTCTTGTTCGGAGTGCCAGAGAGCACCACCCAACAAGCGAATTAAGAGGAAAGTAGCTCTTAAAGTGGAAGACAAAGTGGAAGTGTGGAGTCCAGCAGAGACCAATATACTCCAAGTAGGATGGAAAGGACCTTATCCTGTGGAAAAGGTGGTGTCCAAGAACATCTACAAAATACGGATCGGGGAAGAGAAGAAAAATCTCCCTAGACATCTCATTAGGAAATATGAAGAGAGATCCGGGAGCAAAGCTTCGCACTTTATGGTGATGGCAGCCATTGGGACAAAGGTTACCAGTCCAGACGAAGACCAGAGATCGCCAGTACAACCTAGGAGGGCCTATGGGACAGTACGTGATAGGTCAGATTTACCCAACGACAGGAGGAGGGAAATCACAAGTCAGGGAAAGGACAAGAGTGAAAGTTTCACCGGTAACCAAGTTCAGAAGGGGCAGGTAACGTCGGGAAAGGCGAGAATTACCCAGGACTCCAACCAAAGATTGGCTGACCAGGTACCATATCGCCCAAGATGGTCCTGGAAACAAAAGTCCAGGAGGTTTGGGAAAGACGACTCGGTCCGACGAGGACGAGGCGGAGCATCCCCAGAGGCAAAGCCGGGGGAAACTAAGAGGACATGGAAGCAGTGTTACAATCAGGATGGGACAATCCGTTTGTATTGTGAGCCGTCGCTGACGCAAGTCGAAAGGAGGTCGACTGGACGTACAGGAGCGAGGAGCCAACACTAGTTTCAGTCGTTAGTAGTATAGTAGGGTGTCAATTAGAGCGCCTACTGGATAATGAGATGAGCCATGTGAGGATCCAATCATATCATCAACACGTGATGTTAATAGCGACTTAGCAGAAGCTCAACGCACGGTGGGTGTGATGGACGTTGTTGCTACAACTGGACTTCACAATGGAATACATCCTTGGTAAGGAGAATGTAGGAGCAGATTTCTTATCCAGACATCCAGCTCCGGAGGAAGAAGCCTAGGGTTGTGGATCATGGGAATCAAACCTACAGTGAGAAAGATTCGACGCGGTCTAATCTCTTAAGAGGGGGCCTATGTCGTGAAATACTGAGAGTTAATGATTCCCAGATGGACGACTGCATACATCGACTGCCCACGTAGGAGAAGGGTTAAAAAAACCAGGCAGGTGAACGGTTAATTCCCGAGTTAATGAAACAGAAGGATAACCACAAAGGATTGACCAGCGCATGTGTATGTAGGTCAAGTCGGGAGAGTCGACTACAACACAGGTAACTGTCGAGTGGAAAATTTGGTTAGCGACCAAGAGAGACAGCATCATGGACCAGTCTATTGCGTTCTGGAGGTAGGGATATACAGAAAAGCCCCAGATCTGGAATTTTCCACAAACTAGGACAATGAAGTCTGAATTTGCTTTGTCCAGCAATGTCAAGGACGATGGGACAAAGATGATCTAAAGAGAGTGGCCACTTCTTTGTGTCAGTTGAGTGTGTGTTCCCCAACTGGACGGAAAGATAGAATTATGTGTCCTGTAATGAAAAGAAATATCCTCCCTGATAATGGGATAAAGTGCTTGGCTGCGGATTAATTTCAATTCGTGGATCTACATTAATTCTATAAAGGAACATAGATGCCTAAATAAGGTATAAAGATATTAGATATAGTTTAGGATATGAATATAGATGTGCGTGAATAGCATTTATCATTGATTTCTATTAGTAGGAATAGTATAGACGATTAGGTGAATCTTCTATCCTATGTCAGAGTGGGTTTTTTCGGAAGCCTTTTCATTTCGGCTGGAGGAAGAGACACTCACATAGGAGAGAAGAGGAAGCAGACACAGATCTCATTATTAAATGTATATCACACAGGTTTCCATACCAGTGCTGGACTTATCAACTAAGAGATTACGCAGATGGCTGTGGTCAAGATCACCCAGTGTTGATAACCCACGAGAAAGCACTTTAAAGTCATAACGCACGACACTTGTGCATAAGAAAGGAAGGAAAAGAAGTGTCATCTTAATAAGTCAGGAGGACAGAGAATGGAAAATAGAGATCATACAAACTAAAGGAAAAAGACCCAAATTACTCAGTATCAAAGAGTTGCAAAGTGCGTACCAAGTGCATATATCAAGTACAAAATATCAAGTGTAGAACGTTTTACAGAACACTAATAGAACACTCTAGAAAGTCGATGTGTTTTCCAGAATGGATTAAAGAACGCTATAAGAAAGCAACGAACATTCATTTTAAGCGGACAGCAAATAGTGAGCAGGTTAAGTACATTTGATACAGTGGTGAACATTTTCATTACAAAGAACGGATTTATCTACCGACTCAAGCAGACGGAGCTGTCAGGGTGAGACCGTTCTGTATCTATGTCATGTCCTGTACTCTAGCTGAGAGAAGAGACGAGAGAAACCACGGAGACTATCTATCAACATCTTATCTGGCAGCCACACTAGAAGAACATACAAACTACATAGACAATATCCATACATACACCAGACATAGTTTTTTATAATAAATCTTTTATCTTATCGTTGAAAGGAACTGTTATCGGAGTATGTGTTGAGGGAATAATCGAGAGAGTAAAAGAAATAGATATATGGAAGGTGTCAGAGCCTAACATGGTATAGCTGTGCAGCAACATCGTTGCGACACCCGGCTGACAAGATTGTTACCTGACACGCGACCAGCGGTCAGGCTGACGACAGACGCACGCAGGACACGTGACACCACTAGAGGCAGTGGGCAGTTGGCGTGCTAAGGTCAGACCGAGCTGGGACTGGAGACCGGACGGACATGTGCGATGAGAGCAAGGCGTTTGTATGAATCTCCGTGATTGAAAGCCGAACGACTGATATCTTGAGCGTCAAACCTATGAGCTGTATTGTGGTTGTGAGCGTCGTGAGTTATATATTGTAGATTGCTGTAATTATCGTTCTGTATTTAATGTGGCAATAAATCCATAGAACTTGTGTTACTGTGTCTTACGTCGAATCACGTTATACTTGTACTGTCTCACACGTGTTAGCCAACGAGCCAATTATAAGACCCTGACATGTGTGGACGTGGGTTGCTCGTCCTTGTTTAAGAACCTAATATATGTAGACGTGTGTTGCTCGTCTTTCGTATTTAAAACTATAATTCTTGAACTTGTGAAATTTGTCAAGGTTATAGCTATGTAAATGTGATCGTGAAAGTCTCAGTATGATCCATTATTACATTGTTTAAATATGTGTAAAACCATTAGTAAATGTGCAGTACATATTGTTTGATCCTGTAAACGTGTAAAACATTTGTGATTTGTGAAACTTGTCACCGTTTGACCTTGTCGACATTGTTATTTTGTCGCCATTTTGACCTTGTCGCCATCTTGTAAACTTGATGTCTATGTCCTTACTGAATGTCATCTTGATGTAAGTGATGTGTCATCAATGTTATTGAGTGTTCAAATACAGATAGATTGTCTTTGTGCATTGAGTTTGTGGAACGCAAAGAGTTTTGGAAAGAGTGTAACTTCTGTTGAAACTGTTGACGACAAATTTACGACATACAATTACACTCGACGCCATCCAAACCTAGTCAACACTTAGTGACTTGCAGGCACACACCAACAAATAGACGCTAACTTATTTTCTTCCAAAAATAAAGCAGGTTTTTCCGTACCATCCATAACCTTGCCGTAGAGGTCATTAGTGGTTCCGAAGTAACGACCCTACAGTTTTCTAGCCCGAGTGTCCAACCATTCTTCACCATATCCAGGGCACTTGAGTATATTTTTCTATACTTTAACTTTACGTATGCAATAGTAGGCACGCATCGTATAGTAAAATAAATTGTAAATTGTTTATTACTAACCATTTATAACATATTTTGTGTGGTTGATTTGCATTGACGTATTTTCTCCATCATGTCGTCACTATTTGATTTCATCGATATGGGTATTAAATTACATCTAACAGGTGATGAATTAACAAAATGGAGCGAAGACAAATACGCTGAATACCTGCTGGTACAGGAGAAAAATAATGAACGCGAAGAAAGAGCAGCGGAGAGAGCTCTAAAACAAGCAGAAATGGCTGCCAAGCAAGCAGAGGCTGAAACAGCCTTGAAACAGGCAGAGATTGAAACAGCCTTGAAACAGGCAGAGATTGAAACAGCCTTGAAACAGGCAGAGATTGAAAAAGCTGCCAAGCAAATAGAGGCAGAAACAGCATTAAAGCAAGCCGAAGTAGAAATGGCTGCAAAGACAAAGCAAGCTGAGATAGACAGTGAACTTAAGAAAGCAGAAATAGCAGCGCAGAGTAAGAAAGAAGAACTAGAGTTACAGTTGAAGATGAAACAACTTGACACTGAGACTGCGATGAATAAAGAATCAAAGAAATCTGAAAGACTGGAAAAAGAAAACCAGTATAAGAAGTATCAAGGTATCGTCCGTAACTATACCTCGGGTGACTGCATAGCAGCCTTTACTCAAAATTTTGAGACTTTAATGGAACATTACCAAGTTCCACTTTCTGAATGGAATATTCTTTATATGAGGAGTCTATCTGGGGAACCTCTTAAAGTCATTGAAACCATCCCCAAAGACCTAAGGAAAGAGTACCATTATATTAAATCTAAGATAATGGCACATTTCATGTTAGACGAGGCAGGTTACAGAGAACAATTCAGTAAATTGAGTCCAAAATCAACTCAAACGTTCTCTGACTACCTCTGTTTAGTCCGAGATGTTTTCAGCAAATGGACTTCAGCAGCCAAAATTAATAAAAGTTATGATAGATTAGAAGATCTCATCATTCGAGATAAAATCATTTCTTCTATCCCATCATCGTTTTCTAAGTTCTTACAGGAGAATGAATGCACAAGTGTGGAAGAAATTGAAAGACGTGGGTCGGCCTATTACACGGCCAACAAACAATGCTTTGCCACTGAAGCTACTGACAGTAACTGGGTAGCAGCAGCCAACTATGAGAAAAACTATAGTAGGCAAAAACCAAACAGGCCTACCTCTGAAAAATTTAGACAGTGCAGATTTTGTAAATTTTCTCACCATTTGAACGAGATGTGCGATCAAAACCCAGGATACCAGACATACTTGCAAAATATAGTAAACAGTCAAGACAGAGAACGTAAATTGTTCAAAAATAAACGTAAATGTTTTCTCTGCAAGGCTTTCGGGCACCATCGCATGGAGTGTAGAGGCAGGCATATGACCAACAAAGCCAATGCCGCCTTGTTCGATAGCTCAGCTTCAGAAGACGAAAATCCAGAGAAACATCCTGTGAATGCAGCACAGGCTTGTGATGTATTTAATGCTAACAAATGCACTGTCTGTAACACCTTCTATGAAGATGGTATCTTAACATGCGGGCACGCCATCCCTATTGCCAGTGAGGAAGCTAACTTGGTAATAGACTCAAAAGGCAGATTAGACATCCATCACGGGTATGTTAATGGCAAGTTTGCTACAGTACTTCGCGACACCGGAAGTACACTTATTGGCCTGAAAACAACATTCATAACGCCTACAGACTATACAGGCAGACACATCACATGTAGAACATTTTCAGGCAATATTGAAAAATATCCATTAGCATGGGCATACATTGAAACACCATTCCTCACCGGGAAAGTAAAGGTCGCGGCACTTACAAACCCAGTGTGCGATATAATCATAGGAAATTTACCTGAGGTGAATGACAAACCTCATAATCATGACATAACATCACTATGTATTGATGATAACACATCACCACCAAATGTCATCACTGAAAATGTCATATCACCTATTGAATGTATGTTAGCTAATGCAGCACTAAGTTCTCATCACATCATTGACGATATCATTCCATCATCATCTGATGTCATTGAGTGTGTGAACGCAGTAACAAGAGCTACTGCTAGAGTGCAAGATGAAAGTAACCAAACTGAGGCTATACAAATGCTTAGCCCAGAATTACCACCTAGTGACTCTATGAAGGAAACATTCATAACAGCTCAAAAAGCTGATCCTTCACTGTCAAAGTACTTTGACCTGATCGGCAAAAAGGCAAGAGTAACCAAAAATGCGAAATGGCATTTTGCTTTACACAATGATATACTCACCAGGTACTACACCAGAGGTGACATTACAACAAAGCAAACTGTTTTGCCAACTACTTATCGCAAGCAAGCTTTACATCTTGCTCACGATATACCTTTTGCAGGTCATATGGCATATGTTAAAACCAGGTCAAGACTTTTGACACAGTTTCATTGGCCAAAATTTTGCAATGACATAAGAACATATTGCAGAAGTTGCGATACATGCCAGAAACTAGTAAAAAAAGGTAAACACCCACAGGCAAAGTTACAAGTCACTGACTTAGCCAGTCGACCCTTTGAAAAATTATCAGTTGACATTGTGGGCCCTCTTAGTCATACAACTACTAGAGGGAATAAATATATTCTAACTTTTGTTGATCAATGTAGTAGATGGCCAGAAGCGATCCCGCTAAAGAACATTACTGCCAACGACATCATGGAAGTGTTCTTCCATATTTTCTCCCGAATTGGATTTCCAGATACTATCCAGTCTGATAGAGGCACTCAGTTTATTGCCGCATCCACCCAAGCTTTCACTAAAATGTTAGGAGTGAAGCAAGTTTTCAATACCCCCTATCATCCTCACTCTAGCGGTATTATAGAAAAGCTTAATGGGGACCTGAAGCACATGCTTGCCAAAGTAACTCAAGATCACCCCAACAACTGGGATGTATACTTACCAGCAGTCCTTTTTGCTTATCGCGAGGTACCACATTCTAGTACCGGTTTCTCTCCTTTTGAACTAATCTATGGTGCCAAACCACGAGGCCCATTAACAATTTATCACCAAATGTTAACTGATTCTACTCCAATACTGAAACCCATATCATCATTTGTGTATGTAACATCATTGCGTGAAAGGATTATTAAATCATGTGAAATTGCTAAAAATGCGCTTAAACTATCTGGTGCTACTTACAGACAGTACGCAGACAAAGGTAACAGGACTATAACATTGACACCTGGACAGGACGTCCTACTACTACTACCTAGTGACAGAGAGCTACTGACTGATTCTTGGCAGGGACCTTTTAAAGTGACAAGACAAATCTCACCTGTAGACTACGAAATCCTAATAAAAGACAAACACAAAATATTTCACATAAATATGCTAAGACCATACCACAACAGAGACAACGAACAAGACGATACGACAGCTTGCACCGTGATAATAGATCACGAAGATGACGATTCTAGCGACGAGATTCCAACACCTACATTAGACACGACAAACTGCTTGAAGGAAATCAAGATCAATCCAAACTTAAGTCAAGCAGAGACAAACAGTTGCAAACAGTTGATACAACAATACAACACCATCTTTTCAGACAACCCAGGACAAACAGAATTAGTACAGCATCACATCACACTCACATCAAACACACCAATAAGATGTAGACCATACACAATACCATTACACTACAAAGAACAGTTACATCAAGAAATTATCAACTTAGAAAAAAACAACATCATCAGACGATCCTTATCAGACTTCTCTTCACCCATGGTCATTGTACGCAAAAAGGACAAGACAATACGACTTTGCATCGACTACAGAAAACTGAATAAAATAACTGTTTTAGATCTTGAACCAATGGCAAACACTGACGATCTTCTGACAGAACTGACTGACGCTAAGTTCTTTACGACGCTTGACATGTCTAAAGGTTACTGGCAGATAGCTGTACATGAAGACAGCAGACATCTAACAGCTTTTGCCACGCCTTGGGGACTGTACGAATGGTGCAAACTTCCATTTGGGCTAGTCAATGCCCCAGCCACATTCGTACGCATGACACGACTCCTCCTATCTGACATTCCTAATATCATTTGCTATATTGACGACATCTGTGTCCATACAGAGACAATGACGGAACATATAAAGACACTAGAACAGACACTAGAACGTATCAGACAGCACGGACTGACAGTGAAGCCTTCAAAGGTGAACATGGCTTACCAAGAGATATCATTTTTGGGGTACAGAATATCCAATGGCTTTGTCATGACAGACAACAAAATTGTCTCCAAAATTCTGAAACTGTCACTCCCGACTAATAAGAAACAAGTCCGGAGTTTGTTGGGACTGATCAATTATTACAGGCAATTCATTCCTGATTTTTCAGAACTGACCGAGGTTTTTTCTAACTTACTAACCAAGGATAAGCCTGAAAAAGTTGTACACGATGAATGCCTACGAAATGCATTTCATAAAGTTTTGACATACTTTTCTGATAAGAATTCGAATAATCTCATCCTTAAATTGCCCAACATTCGTTTACCTTTCAGATTGAGAACAGATGCTAGCTCCGTTGCGATTGGGGCAGTCCTATTGCAGGAATACAACAACATCCTGCATCCCATTTGTTTCATATCAAGAAAACTAAGGCCTAGAGAACGGGCTTGGTCCATTCCGCAATTAGAGGCACTTGCCTTAGTAGAAAGTGTGACGAAACTATCCAGATATCTTCTAGGACGTCACTTTATCATCGAAACTGACAACAGTCCATTACGGTATATAAATGCCGGAGTACCATCCAACAATATGATTGCTCGCTGGTCCTTGAAGCTTCAAAATTACAGTTTCGAGGTTCGTCACATTTCTGGCAGAATCAATACAATTGCCGATCTTTTGTCCCGTTGTCCAACCGACCCAGTAAGCAATGTCTGAGTGCAGAGTGTACTAATACACTCAGAACAACACAGCCACCAATGAGTGAATGTTTTCTATTCACCTACTGTGTAAGGTCTATAATTGTAATTGTGATACGGTTAAAAAACCGACATGTATAATATACTTATTTTAATCAAGCCATGTAATGAGTGTAGTATAATTGTATAGTGTGTGTTAGAAAGAGAACATTATTAATTGTAAATATACACCAAGAACAGTGTCACGGACGCTTAACCACTTACCAGAAGCGAACTTTACCAGTTAACAGTGACAGCTGTGAGTGACTTTCTTCACCGTGATATTTTAACGACGTGTGCAAATGTGGACTGAACAATGACTTCTACACCACCTCTGCATCGAATTTAATCCAAAATGTTCGACAATTGAACATCGGAAATAAGAACATTCAATCTTTATCCAGAAGTTGTGAACACATCGGAAATAAGAACATTCCATCATAATCCGATAGTTGTGATACTAGAACATCAAACACGAACTTTGAGAACATTTAACTATCCGTTACAAAAGAAAACGGGAACATTTGTGGTCAAACAGCAACTAAATTTTGCGTTTCGTGTGTACTTCCTGTGTAATTTAAAAAGTATAGCAAAATTAGCAGACGATATACAAATATTCAAAAACTTATGACGATTGTAAAATCCTTTTGAATCTATAAAATATAATACACCAATTGGGTCCTTATTTAAATTGATTAGTGTAATCTTAGAATCATATCTTGATTAATGTATTCATATTACCGACTTTTTCTCGTTAATATGAAGAAACGTCAAGCAATGACGCTAAGAAATTAAATAATTATTGTCATTTATTGAATTTCTTGATTGTCAAAATTACTTCCCTTGCATTTACGAATTACACCAAGGGCCATAATTTGAAACATATTCATTAATGTGTATTGTATAAATAGACATTTTGTTGCTCAAATGGTTAACACACCGGGTAGGCGTCCACCAAGCATGGCAGATAGCTGCCAACATTGCAAACCAACATAAGAGCTCCTGGCCAAATGAGGTCAGAGTTTGAGTGTTTAATGCGACTTATGTAAAGTCGTATTTCAGTCTGGCTAGATGGCTGTTGCAAGACAACCATATTATTACGTTTTTTTCAAATTGCTGCGAAGTAGATGCGTGAAGCTGGTAACTACTGATCTGACTGGGTATTATTGCAATGGAGGTAACCAGCCATCAGGGGGATGAAACCTAAGTTGTGTTAAAAGTTGTACTTCATTTGTCATTTCAATGCAACTTACATTTTTTGTATATATTTCCATGCCATATATGTATTTTCATGCATAACACTGGGAAAGAGTAGTCTCTGACATGAAGTTAACACTACCCCAGTATATACAGACATCATGAATGAAAGATGACATCTTTCATTGAGGTACCCGGGGAGAATGTCAGAGCCTAACATGGTATAGCTGTGCAGCAACATCGTTGCGACACCCGGCTGACAAGATTGTTACCTGACACGCGACCAGCGGTCAGGCTGACGACAGACGCACGCAGGACACGTGACACCACTAGAGGCAGTGGGCAGTTGGCGTGCTAAGGTCAGACCGAGCTGGGACTGGAGACCGGACGGACATGTGCGATGAGAGCAAGGCGTTTGTATGAATCTCCGTGATTGAAAGCCGAACGACTGATATCTTGAGCGTCAAACCTATGAGCTGTATTGTGGTTGTGAGCGTCGTGAGTTATATATTGTAGATTGCTGTAATTATCGTTCTGTATTTAATGTGGCAATAAATCCATAGAACTTGTGTTACTGTGTCTTACGTCGAATCACGTTATACTTGTACTGTCTCACACGTGTTAGCCAACGAGCCAATTATAAGACCCTGACAGAAGGGAAGACAGAAGAGAAGAGTGTAGACGAAAAGTCAGTCAATAATCCCAACAGATAATCAGTTTAAAGATGTGCATGTTGATCCCAATCTCTTCTCGGGGAAACATCACAGCCCGTTACAATCACGACAAATATGCCTGTCTTCACCGTTGTCATCATACCGTGAGCCCGTTACAATCACGGCAAACATGCCTGTCTTCACCGTTGTCATCATACCGTGAGCCCGTTACAATCACGGCAAACATGCCTGTCTTCACCGTTGTCATCATACTGTGAGCCCGTTACAATCACGACAAACATGCCTGTCTTCACTGTTGTCATCATATTTTGTGAGTCAGTTACAGTCACGGCATGCGTGCGCTGTTTGTCCTCCAGCCAGCAGAACGATGCCGTGACTATTTCAACCTCCATTCTCAGACTGGATGTTGTGATATCATACCCCAGGCTCTCATGCACCAAACCCCAAGTTACTTCTGTTACCTCTTAGCACAGAACCATCCATGTAGATGATTACATCACCTGGTCGCCAGATGTCACGGATCATTTGTCCCACCTCTCATTCAGTGCAACCTGTCGGCCAAACCCTACATTCCCGACCAATGTTACTACAACCCTGTACAGTCTGACTTTTCCACCAGCATCCCGACCCACTCTGCCAATGTTATTACGACCCTGTACAGTCTGACTTTTCCACCGGCATCCCGACCCACTCTCCCAATGTTATTCCAACCCTGTACAATCTTGACTTTTCCACCAGCATCCTGACCCACTCTCCCAATGTTATTATGACAATGTACAGTCTGACTTTTCCACCGGCATCCCGACCCACTCTGTAAATGTTATTACGACACTGTACAGTTTGACTTTTCCCACCGGCATCCCGACCCACTCTGTAAATGTTATTACTACACTCTACAGTCTGACTTTTCCACCGGCATCCTGACCCACTCTCCTAATGTTATTACAACCCTGTACAGTCTGACTTTTCCACCGGCATCCCGACCCACTCTGTAAATGTTATTATGACCCTGTACAGTCTGACTTTTCAACCAGCATCCTGACCCACTCTGCCAATGTTATTACGACCCTGTACAGTCTGACTTTTCCACCAGCATCCCGACCCACTCTTCCAGTGTTATTGCGACCCTGTACAGTCTTGACTTTTCCACCCGCACCCTGACCCACTCTCCCATTGTTATTACGACACTGTACAGTCTGACTTTTCCACCGGCATCCTAACCCACTCTCCCCAAGCATGCACACTTCTCTGATTGTCCCCTCTACCTAAGCCATCCTTGATTTTTCTCTCAGCAGCCTGTGACACGTATCTGTGTCCAGGGCTTCATTTTGTGGGGGGGGGGGGGGGGGGGGGGGGGGGGGGGTTGTTGTTGTTGTTGTTGTTCTGTAGCCACTCGGAGATATGATTTAGCCAGCAGGATCTTGGATCTGCGTGCAATTGTGGGTAAGGCTAGTTCATTCTGCATGCACTATAGTTTCACCAGCTTCTTCTTCTTTCGTTCGCTAGACGTTTTGTTTCACCAGCTGACTCTTTGACGCTGTGAGCAGTCCCAATCTATGCCCAATCCCACGGAGAATCAGATGTTGCTAGAGTATGAACAACGTTCTTTGCCCCATGTCCATTGCTGCCATGATCTTCAGCACACAGTCCCTTCTTAGATCTCCTAACAGCCTCTTCCAAACGATGCCTGAAATATAGGCTTATGTGGATGGTATTCCCAGGTTTCTGTCAACATTTATTGAGGCCTGGGATGTTAGCCCTCACAATCCTGTTCTACTGTAAGGTGGGGTACAACAGGACACTGCCGTCTCATATCTCTCCCTTCTTACAAGAGATTATGTAGAACGTGAGCCTGTCACCTCAGATTTCTGACACAAACACACATTCACATGTCATTGGCACACAAACACACATTCACATGTTATTGGCACACAAACACACATTCACACGTTTTGACAATCCAGCTCATGAAGTCAGCAAACCACAAAAAAGTGCAGCAAATGAGAAATTATGAACACAGTACCATAGAGATGCCATCATATTTATTATCGTAAGTTTGAAAAATGTGAAACAATCCAATAAATCAAAAGTGACTGCCTGTAGGTCACAAAAAAAAATGTTTTACCAGGGTCAAACAGGAAGTTGTCACCTGGCAATCTAACAAAGTAATGTTTTGGCTCTCTTTCTATCTGGCATCTCAAAAAATATAAAAACCTGACAATTTAAGTGTATTATAATTTCAAAAGTAAAGAAACATAAAAAAAAAAATACCATTAATGAATTCATACAGCAAATAATGACAAAATGATATAAAATCAACACTTTCCGTAATAAAATGATAAAATATATCTACTGTATTTGTGAACCCAAGAGACTGGCGGACAACTGCTGACCCAGCTCCTTGATGTGGGTCACGGATCATATAAAGCACAGGTATATATGTGCACACAGGCCATGCCTTCAGTCAGGCCATGACTTCAGTCAGGCCATGACCAGGTCAGGTGCGGCACTGCAGTCACTGCCAGGGCCACCCTGTGATAGAGACTACACTGTTCACTGCCAAACGTGTGGCAGGACATTCCAACTCAATGCAACTTGGGAAACAGAATACTTCAGCCAATGGTGATTGTGTCATGAAGAGAAATATGACTGATGCACAATTAGAATGGCTATTTACAGTTGTCATCTAGGACAACCTGCACAGACTGCAGACAACAGGCTGCCACAACCTGCAGACAACAGGCTGCCACAACCTGCAGACAACAGGCTGCCACAACCTGCAGACAACAGGCTGCCACAACCTGCAGACAACAGGCTGCCACAACCTGCAGACAACAGGCTGCCACAACCTGCAGACAACAGGCTGCCACAAGATTCACAATGCCCACATCTGTTTCTCCCTGTTCTCCCTGTACATTTTTTTATTTCTTTTGTTGACTGCCTGACGTCCACATGGACTCCTCTACCCTGGTGCATACAGCTACCTGACGTCCCCATGGACTCCTCTACACTTGTATATCTATCTTAATTTACCAGGCCAGGAAGGAAACATGGAGGATCAAACTAGCTCTAACAGAGACACAGCAAACAGTCATAGATAGCAGCATGAAGAAGCAATCTCCCAGAGACGCACCTCAAACTGCCTGCCACCCACAAGCTGATCTGATGTACAGGATAGAGCGACTATGTACACGGCAATGACACACGTCCACACAAACATGCCCACATCACACACTAGTCCACACAAACACGCCCACAGAGCGTGGCAAGCATATACACAATGTATAAATAAATAATACTACACCCAATACCTCCCCCACGTGGGCTTCAACCGGGCATCTCCACGCCAACAAATGGGCAACAATCATTCTGTACCACACCCAATATCTCCCCCACGTGGGGTTCAACCGGGCATTTCCATGCCAACAAATGGGCAACAATCATTCTGTACCACACCCAATACCTCCCCCACGTGGGCTTCAACCGGGCATTTCCATGCCAACAAATGGGCAACAATCATTCTGTACCACACCCAATATCTCCCCCACGTGGGGTTCAACCGGGCATTTCCATGCGAACGATTGGGCAACAATCATTCTGTACCACACCCAATATCTCCCCCACATGGGGTTCAACCGGGCATCTCCAGGCGAAGTTGGGCAACTATCATTCTAGGACATATGACTGAGAATGCGTTTGGTAAACGTATGTAAAATGTGGTTCTAGTTATCTCAAGCACACCATGCAGCCGGTCACCTGACACGTCTCCAGCACACGTGTAGTCTTGACACATGCTGTTTCTAGCGCACTGTGTAGTCTCAGACACATTACTCCATTCTGGTACCCATTTTTAGGCTGGGTCAACCTGAGATTAAAAAAAAAAGGTAGCCCACACAACCTCTGTCTCTCAGACACACACAGAGTGAAGGGGCTCTGGTCAGGCCAGACAGGTAGCCCACACAACCTGTCTCTCAGACACAAAAAGAGTGAAGGGGCTCTGGTCAGGCCAGACAGGTAGCCCACACAACCTGTCTCTCAGACACACACAGAGTGAAGGGGCTCTGGTCAGGCCAGACAGGTAGCCCACACAACCTGTCTCTCAGACACAAAAAGAGTGAAGGGGCTCTGGTCAGGCCAGACAGGTAGCCCACACAACCTCTGTCTCTCAGACACACACAGAGTGAAGGGGCTCTGGTCAGGCCAGACAGGTAGCCCACACAACCTCTGTCTCTCAGACACACACAGAGTGAAGGGGCTCTGGTCAGGCCAGCACATGTGTGGGGTATACGGAGCTAGCCCTACTACATGTGTCACTGGCAGTCAATATCACATCCCCATCACTGTGGTCAATATCACATCCCCTGACTTGACTGCCCAGAATCATTTCTGGCAACCATTTTTAGGCTGGGTCAACCTGAGATTTAAAAAAAAAAAAAAAAAGGTACCCCATTTCAAAGGGGTAATATGAGCTGAGCATCTGGCCGGCAGGTTCCCAGCTCACTGGCTACTCATGTATCACCACACCTGTCTCAAGGCAACTGACAACTGTGGTCCTCCCAGATGATGCTGCCAGCAGTGTGACTACTTGCCTGACAGAAAGTCAACCACTCGCTAACCCCCGGCTGGTTTTTCAGATCCTGCCATGGTGACTCTGACAGCCGGTGCATCTGAGGTTTCATGGACTGCCCACACACATCACATCCCACGATAACTGATGCTGGCTTGCTGTTGAACCCATTCCCATAGTGGCATGCACACAGAGCCAGCTTTCCTCCATAAATAAATAAAATCACAGTCCCTGGATACATCGGCGGACCTATTCCAGACCCGAATAGCAGAACTGGCTAGCAACTACATCAAGCACTTTCTTGTGGACCAGCCACATAAAACCAAGTCAACATGGATAGAGGAGCAACCATACACCGTCTTCAGCACACACAGAGCTGCAACAATGAGCCAATTTCTGCTCACATCACATGTCAGGGTCTCTCCCCAGGTATAAGCAAGATGTTCCATGCCACCAGTCAGGATCAGGATGGAGGATCATCTGAAGTGGCACCCTCCTGGGGGCCTGTTGTATGGACGCCCATGTCTGTACAACTCTTCTGGCCCGCCCTGTTCATTGTCCTTTCTTGTTCCTACATGACTTGTCACTACACCTGCCAGACACTAGCAAGTTGTCCTGCCTCATTCCTTCATCACCTGACAGACACTAGCAAGTTGTCCTTATTCCTTCATCACCTGACAGACACTAGCAAGTTGTCCTTATTCCTTCATAACCTGACAGACACTAGCAAGTTGTCCTTATTCCTTCATCACCTGACAGACACTAGCAAGTTGTCCTTATTCCTTCATAACCTGACAGACACTAGCAAGTTGTCCTGCCTTATTCCTTCATAACCTGACAGACACTCGGAAGCTGTCCTTTCTTATTCCTTCATCACCTGACAGACACTCGGAAGCTGTCCTTTCTTATTCCTTCATCAACTGCCACATACTGGCAAGCTGTCCTTTCTTATTCCTTCATCAACTGCCATATACTGGAAAGTTATCCTGTCTTATTCCTTCATCAACTGCCACATACTGCCAAGCTGTCCTTTCTTATTCCTTCATCAACTGCCACATACTGGCAAGCTGTCCTTTCTTATTCCTTTATCACCTGCCACATACTGGGAAGTTGTCCTGCCTTATTGCTTTATCACCTGCCACATACTGGGAAGTTGTCCTGCCGTATTCCTTTATCACCTGCCACATACTGGGAAGTTGTCCTGCCGTATTCCTTCATCACCTGCCACATACTGGGAAGTTGTCCTGCCTTATTCCTTTATCACCTGCCACATACTGGGAAGTTGTCCTGCCTTATTCCTTCATCACCTGCCACATACTGGGAAGTTGTCCTGCCGTATTCCTTCATCACCTGCCACATACTGGGAAGTTGTCCTGCCGTATTCCTTCATCACCTGCCACATACTGGGAAGTTGTCCTGCCGTATTCCTTTATCACCTGCCACATACTGGGAAGTTGTCCTGCCGTATTCCTTTATCACCTGCCACATACTGGGAAGTTGTCCTGTCTTATTCCTTCATCACCTGCCAGACACTGGGAGCGGTGCCTTCTACACAGTAGTGAGGCAAGCCGTATATATTATATATATATCACCCCATGGAAGCAGTTAGACCAAATGTAGTGCTTGCTAGCTAGTACATGATCAAACACACAAACATGCACATCTATGAATTGTATGTACCACTGTCCCCATCTGTTTGATGAACATACCAGAAATCCCCACAGAACCCTTCAATGCATGCATCTGTACAGCAGAGAATGACAATCATATACAGAAACAATAGACCGACAGACACCAGCAGGGCTTCACAATCTGATCCTTGTGGGTGTGGAAGCCTCCAAAGGACAACAAGTCCTGTATGATCATCCACTCACTGACATACTGGCTCACAGCAGGCACACAGATCAGACTACACACCTGGTGTATTGTGTGGAGGTGTGGCGACAGCAATCACCACACTACCTCACTGTCTGTTCCACAAGATTATATGTACAAGAATATATTTACATCTGACAAGATACAAACACAATGTTACCTTCACACATCTGCCAACTGAAATATCCATACAATAACTTACTAATTAGCTGTGTCTTGTCAAACTGTACACATATAGGTTATATGGACCAGGTTGTTGCATTCTTTAACAAACATTTCATAAAACAACAGAAGTGTTGCAATTTATATTAAATATCTCAAATAAACATTAAATTAAATTGTTGCATTATATCATTAAAACATCAATCACTCACCTACCAGATATTTTTTTCACTGAAATCTAACATTTCAGCCATTTTATGCATTGTGCTCCCAATAGGAGTCTTTTCCACACACTCACAAAATAGCATAATCGTATGTACAGTGTGTCCATTCAATCCAACCAAGCAAGACACACATAAAACATTGACAAAACTGTATGTACAATGTGTCCATTCAACCAACTAAGACAAAAAACATTGGCTTAATCGTATGTACAAGGTGTCCATTCACCCACCAAGACAAAACATAACACAGGGCAACCAACGGACCAAAGCATGCACACAAGAATGTGGCAAGTTAATTATCTAAGACAAATAAATTGAAATATCAATAACCAAAATAGGACCTAGAAAATGCAAACTCCCACCACCCTCTCAGTGACCACACACCCCACACAACAAGACTTGTCTCTCAGTGACCACACACCCCACACAACAAGACATGTCTCTCAGCACCCTCTCAGTGACCACACATAAGACATGTTTCTCAGCACCCTCTCAGTGACCACACACCCCACACAACAAGACATGTCTCTCAGCACGACAAACAGATTGGTGGCTGGGGACATCTACAAAGTACGATTCACTCAGACCTCACAAGGCATACAATCACAGCAGACCCACTCTCACTAAGCATCAGTGAGACGTTTCCAGGGGTTAACCAAGTGTCAAATGCAATTCATGATGCCTGAACTAAACAAACACATTCCATCCACACAGCATGAAAACAACGAAGCAGTCAACGTGCCAGCTGCTACAGAGACTGGCAGATGCCCAGTGCTACACCCAGGCCAGCAGACTGCCAGCTGCAATGCTACAACATCTATATTACATATTATGCCGCATCAATGTTAAAAATACAGAATTAATCCACAAGTTCCAAGCGTGTAACAAAATCAACTTGGAAACACTTAATTCTGGCTTACAACAAATCTTTAAAAAAAACTAATTATCTAAATAATTCTATATTTAATACAAAAACAATATTAAAATCCAGGGAATTACTGTAGCTCACATCCCAACGGAATAACTGACACTCACATAATCCCAGAGGAATTACTGACACTGACATGAAGCCCAAGGGAAGCTGACACAATCCCAAGGACATTCATGAATTTTACACAATCCTCAAGAGAATTCATAAACTTGACAATTCCCAACAGAATTCATGAAGCGCACATGAGGAAATCTGCTGAGCACACAAGACGATGCGAGACACAAGTTTCCCCACACAGCCCATCACACAATGTGTGTGCAACAGGCAACAATGTGGCTGTCGAGCCGGTGTTCAACAATCGTCGGAGATGTATCACATGAGATCCTGACCTGCAGTGTAATGTATGAGAATGATGGCCTGATTAACTCATGTCTGACTTCGTATCTAGCTCATGTCTGACTTGACATAACAAATCCCAACGAGGGAAGATTCCAACAACAAAAGATGACTAGAATTATTTCTGGCGTAAGTCAGGTTTCCTTCTGTCGAATTTGTTATTGACTCTGTTTTCTTTAGAATTTCTGCGGCCACCATTTGGCTGCCGAGCAGGTGGTGGTCCATCAGGTCTGGGCAAACTGTCTTTAGAGGATCCACGTTGGGACGGGCGGTGGCCATACTGCTGGCCACCCCCCTGATAATTGCCATGCTCTCGAAATGCATGCGCAGACTGAGCCGACAGCCGACTGTTGGATGTGTTGCTTGCATGGTTGCAGTTGTGCAGGTTTGGCTCAGTAGAAGCTCCTGAGGTAGAGATTGGGGGTACTGCCCCCGGTGAAGGACCTTCGCCGTTTCCAGGGTTGCTAGCAGCCTCCCGGTTCTTATGTGCTAGAATTTGTGCGTATGAGAGTTTTGGCGTCTCCTAAAAAATATTGAGAAAAACACTGAATGAATGATCAAAGATAAGTATTAACACAACAGTCAATCTGTAACTGTTGATACAACAAATGTGACAACAGATTATGTTTAATCATCTTGTTATCTGAATGACATCTCTCACTTGACCAGAGGGAAATTGGAATGTTACCACCCAATGGGAGAATCTACACATTCAGCATTTCTGGATCTAAGGACAGCCATCCTTCTGATGATACAGATCTTCTGATGTTGGTATACATCATCTGCTTATACCATACTGGGTCTTATTTCTGAAAATAATCCTTCTGTTGATATATTTATCTGCTGCTACTGTATGTCATCAAGATCATCCAGCAATTGGCCCACCTTTGGAGACGTATAGCATAATAATGAGGCATGGCATCCATGGAGACGTATAGCATAATAATGAGGCATGGCATCCATGGAGACGTATAGCATAATAATGAGGCATGGCATCCATGGAGACGTATAGCATAATAATGAGGCATGGCATCCATGGAGACGTATAGCATAATAATGAGGCATGGCATCCATGGAGACGTATAGCATAATAATGAGGCATGGCATCCATGGAGACGTATAGCATAATAATGGCATCCATGGAGACGTATAGCATAATAATGAGGCATGGCATCCATGGAGACGTATAGCATAATAATGAGGCATGGCATCCATGGAGACGTATAGCATAATAATGAGGCATGGCATCCATGGAGGTGTATAGCATAATAATGAGGCATGGCATCCATGGAGGCAAACACCCATACCATCACCCACCTTTGGAGACGTATAGCATAATAATGAGGCATGGCATCCATGGAGACGTATAGCATAATAATGAGGCATGGCATCCATGGAGGCGTATAGCATAATAATGAGGCATGGCATCCATGGAGACGTATAGCATAATAATGAGGCATGGCATCCATGGAGACGTATAGCATAATAATGAGGCTTGGCATCCATGGAGGCGTATAGCATAATAATGAGGCATGGCATCCATGGAGGCAAACACCCATACCATCACCCATGCAGATAATGCTGTCAACACACCTTCCTCTAACACACACATCCATGCAGATATCAATGCTGCCCCCTGAGCAGTCAACACACCTTCCTCTAACACACACATCCATGCAGATAATGCTGCCCCCTGAGCAGTCAACACACCTTCCTCTAACACACACATCCATGCAGATATCAATGCTGCCCCCTGAGCAGTCAACACACCTTCCACTAACACACACATCCATGCAGATATCAATGCTGCCCCCTGAGCAGTCAACACACCTTCCTCTAACACACACATCCATGCAGATATCAATGCTGCCCCCTGAGCATTCAACACACCTTCCTCTAACACACACATCCATGCAGATATCAATGCTGCCCTCTGAGCAGTCAACACACCTTCCTCTAACACACACATCCATGCAGATATCAATGCTGCCCCCTGAGCATTCAACACACCTTCCTCTAACACACACATCCATGCAGATATCAATGCTGCCCCCTGAGCAGTCAACACACCTTCCTCTAACACACACATCCATGCAGATATCAATGCTGCCCCCTGAGCATTCAACACACCTTCCTCTAACACACACATCCATGCAGATATCAATGCTGCCCTCTGAGCAGTCAACACACCTTCCTCTAACACACACATCCATGCAGATATCAATGCTGCCCCCTGAGCAGTCAACACACCTTCCTCTAACACACACATCCATGCAGATATCAATGCTGCCCCCTGAGCAGTCAACACACCTTCCTCTAACACACACATCCATGCAGATATCAATGCTGCCCCCTGAGCAGTCAACACACCTTCCTCTAACACACACATCCATGCAGATATCAATGCTGCCCCCTGAGCAGTCAACACACCTTCCTCTAACACACACATCCATGCAGATATCAATGCTGCCCCCTGAGCATTCAACACACCTTCCTCTAACACACACATCCATGCAGATATCAATGCTGCCCCCTGAGCAGTCAACACACCTTCCTCTAACACACACATCCATGCAGATATCAATGCTGCCCCCTGAGCAGTCAACACACCTTCCTCTAACACACACATCCATGCAGATATCAATGCTGCCCCCTGAGCATTCAACACACCTTCCTCTAACACACACATCCATGCAGATATCAATGCTGCCCTCTGAGCAGTCAACACACCTTCCTCTAACACACACATCCATGCAGATAATGCTGCCCCCTGAGCAGTCAACACACCTTCTCCTGACACACACACCCAAGCAAGACTCATACAATGGAGTAAATATGTGAGAGGATATGGGATAGGTATGCAAGGGGATATGTGGTATGTGAGGGGATATGGGATAAGTATGCGAGGGGATATGGGATAAGTATGTGAGGGGGATATGAGGTAAGTATGTGAGGGGGATATGAGGTAAGTATGTGAGAGGATATGAGGTAAGTATGAAAGGGGATATGAGGTAAGTATGTGAGAGGATATGAGGTAAGTATGTGAGGGGATATGAGGTAAGTATGTGAGGGGATATGAGGTAAGTATGTGAGGGGATATGAGGTAAGTATGTGAGAAGATATGAGGTAAGTATGTGAACGAACGAACAAACTTTATTTTCAAAGGGTTAAGAATTGGGCACGCAGTCCCGTCTAACATTCTGTCCTTCTATCACTCTCTTTCATACATTATTTCATTCACACATCATTCAAGGCTAACAAAGAACAGTAACAATATAAAAGATATGCATTATAAAGGCATGGGCAAAATGCAAACATCAAAACTACACGACACAGTAATATTAGATAATGGTCTGACACTTATTAGCCATGTGGAATATACTGGAATATATGTGAGAAGATATGAGGTAAGTATGTGAGGGGATATGAGGTATGTGAGGGGATATGAGGTAAGTATATGAGGAGATTTGAGGTATGTGAGGGGATATGAGGTATGTGAGGGGATATGAGGTATGTGAGGGGATATGATGGGAAAGACATTAGACTTATAAAAAACATATATTGGAAACAACAAGCTGCAATAAGGATTGATAATGAAGTGGGACAGTATCAGCCAATTAAGAGAGGTGTTAGGCAGGGATGTGTGATGTCTCCAGATCTTTTTTCCCTATACAGTGAAAATATTTTCAGAAATGTAGAGGATATAAATGGAATCAGCATTGGAGGACGAAACATCAATAACATTAGATATGCAGATGATACAGTATTAATTGCAGACAATAAGCAGGACCTGCAACAATTAGTAGATGCGGTTGTTGTACACAGTGAGCAACTGGGGTTAGAATTAAATTGTAAAAAGACTCAGGTTATGGTCGTCAGTAGGAAGGAAGAAGTGCCACAATGTAATATACAAGTAAATGGAAATATTCTTCAACAAGTGAATCGGTACAATTATCTTGGAACAGTTATAACATCTGATGGGAGATGCCTTGAAGAGATTAGAACAAGAATCGCCATGGCGAAAGTAGCCTTTAGCAAGATGAAAAACATTCTGACCAATAAGAAGATGTCAATTGAAACGAGAAAAAGAGTGTTGAGGGGATACATAGAGCCTGTTCTTTTGTATGGATGTGAAACTTGGACAATGAGCAGTCAAGCTGAAAAGCATCTGATGGCTGCAGAAATGTGGTTTCTGAGGAAAATGCAAAGAATACCATGGACAGACAGAAAAACCAATGACCAAGTACTACAGGAGACAAATGAACATCGTAAACTGATTAGAGAAATTAGACGTAGACAGTCAAAATTTTTTGGACACGTTATGAGAAGAAATGGATTGGAGAACTTAGTGACAACTGGCAAGATCGAGGGGAACAGACCAAGAGGAAGACCGAGAGGAAAATACCTGGATGGCTTGGCCACATGGCATGGTCGAGACAGGAACACTGAGCTGATCCACGACACTGGTGATCGAGTGAAATGGCGAGTCATGACCGCCCACGCTTTCCGGCATGGCACATGATTGATTGATTGAGGGGATATGAGGTATGTGAGGGGATATGAGGTAAGTATGTGAGGGGGATATGAGGTAAGTATGTGAGAAGATATGAGGTAAGTACGTGAGGGGATATGAGGTAAGTATGTGAGAAGATATGAGGTAAGTATGTGAGGGGATATGAGGTAAGTATGTGAGGGGATATGAGGTAAGTATGTGAGGGGATATGAGGTATGTGAAGGGATATGAGGTAAGTATGTGAGGGGATATGAGGTAAGTATGTGAGAGGATATGTGGTAAGTATGTGAGGGGATATGAGGTAAGTATGTGAGGGGATATGAGGTAAGTATGTGAGGGGATAGGTAAGTATATGAGGGGATATGAGGTAAGTATGTGAGGGGATAGGTAAGTATGTGAGGGGATAGGTAAGTATGTGAGGGGATATGAGGTAAGTATGTGAGGGGGATATGAGGTAAGTATGTGAGGGGGATATGAGGTAAGTATGTGAGGGGGATATGAGGTAAGTATGTGAGGGGATATGAGGTAAGTATGTGAGAGGATATGAGGTAAGTATGTGAGGGGATATGAGGTATGTATGTGAGGGAATAGGTAAGTATGTGAGGGGATATGAGGTAAGTATGTGAGGGGGATATGAGGTAAGTATGTGAGGGGGATATGAGGTAAGTATGTGAGAGGATATGAGGTAAGTATGTGAGAGGATATGAGGTAAGTATGTGAGGGGATATGAGATAAGTATGTGAGGGGATATGAAGTAAGTATGTGAGGGGATAGGTAAGTATGTGAGGGGATATGAGGTAAGTATGTGAGGGGATAGGTAAGTATGTGAGGGGATAGGTAAGTATGTGAGGGGATATGAGGTAAGTATGTGAGGGGATATGAGGTAAGTACGTGAGGGGGATATGAGGTAAGTATGTGAGGGGATATGAGGTAAGTATGTGAGGGGATATGAGGTAAGTATGTGAGGGGATAGGTAAGTATGTGATGGGATAGGTAAGTATGTGAGGGGATATGAGGTAAGTATGTGAGGGGATATGAGGTAAGTATGTGAGGGGGATATGAGGTAAGTATGTGAGGGGATATGAGGTAAGTATGTGAGGGGATATGAGGTATGTGAGGGGATATGTGGTAAGTATGTGAGGGGATATGTGGTAAGTATGTGAGGGGGATATGAGGTAAGTATGTGAGGGGGATATGAGGTAAGTATGTGAGGAGAATATGAGGTAAGTATGTGAGGGGGATATGAGGAAAGTATGTGAGGGGGATATGAGGTAAGTATGTGAGAGGGATATGAGGTAAGTATGTGAGGGGGATATTAGGTAAGTATGTGAACGAACGAACGAACATACTTTATTTTCAAAGGGTAACAAATTGGGCACGCAGGCCCGTCTTACATTCGGCCCTTGTGAAGGGATATGAGGTAAGTATGTGAGGGGATATGTGGTAAGTATGTGAGGGAATATGAGGTATGTGAGGGGATATGTAGTAAGTATGTGAGGGGATATGTGGTAAGTATGTGAGGGGGATATAAGGTATGTGAGGGGATATGTGGTAAGTATGTGAGGGGATATGTGGTAAGTATGCGAGGGGATATGTGGTAAGTATGTGAGGGGGATATGAGGTAAGTATGTGAGGGGATATGAGGTAAGTATGTGAGGAGAATATGAGATAAGTATGTGAGGGGGATATGAGGAAAGTATGTGAGGGGGATATGAGGTAAGTATGTGAGGGGGATATGAGGTAAGTATGTGAGGGGGATATGAGGTAAGTATGTGAGAAGATATGTGGTAAGTATGTGAGAGGATATGAGGTAAGTATGTGAGGGGATATGAGGTAAGTATGTGAGGGGATATGAGGTAAGTATGTGAGGGGAAATGAGGTAAGTATGTGAGGGGAAATGAGGTAAGTATGTGAGGGGATGGGGTAAGTATGTGAGGGGATATGTGGTGAGTATGTGAGGGGATATGTGGTAAGTATGTGAGGGGGATATGAGGTAAGTATGTGAGGGGGATATGAGGTAAGTATGTGAGGGGGATATGAGGTAAGTATGTGAGAAGATATGAGGTAAGTATGTGAGGGGGATATGAGGTAAGTATGTGAGAAGATATGTGGTAAGTATGTGAGAAGATATGAGGTAAGTATGTGAGAAGATATGAGGTAAGTATGTGAGGGGATATGTGGTATGTGAGAGGATATGAGGTAAGTATGTGAGGGGATATGAGGTAAGTATGTGAGCGGATATGAGATAAGTATGTGAGAAGATATGAGGTAAGTATGTGAGGGGATATGAGGTAAATATGTGAGGGGATATGAGGTAAGTATGTGAGGGGATATGAGGTAAGTATGTGAGGGGATATGAGGTAAGTATGTGAGGGGATATGAGGTAAGTATGTGAGGGGATATGAGATAAGTATGTGAGAAGATATGAGGTAAGTATGTGAGGGGGATATGAGGTAAGTATGCGAGGGGATATGAGGTAAGAATGTGAGGGGATATGAGGTAAGTATGTGAGGGGGATATGAGGTAGCCACGCACAGCAATTGAGTTCACCCCGTGAACCGTGCAGGGGACACCAGCTGACATGTGCGTGTAAGCGTGTAGGAACTGGCAGACGGGCTGAGATCGTTGAAAGGACAGGTCGCAAGGGAATGCGAGTCGAGTTTGAATCTGCCTTGAGAGCTAGCCTGTACGACAGTGGGAGACTGAGTCGAATGCTTGTATAAGTTTAACTGTAAGTGAGATGTTTATTGCTTGCATGTATTATTATGTATTGTAGTGATCTTGTTCATGTTGAAATGATTGCTATAGATTGTCAGTGCGCGATGTTTGTGCGATAATTAATGCAACGCGTCAATAAAGCGTGTGAATAATACTTTCGGATATTCACTTCGTGTGATTTGATAGTTTGATATTACTTCACACTTGCCAGAAAACGAGCTACTAGTCTTGTGTTATGCAAGACTCTGACAGTAAGTATGTGAGGGGATATGAGGTAAGTATGTGAGGGGGATATGAGGTAAGTATGTGAGGGGATATGAGGTAAGTATGTGAGGGGATAGGTAAGTATGTGAGGGGATAGGTAAGTATGTGAGGGGATATGAGGTAAGTATGTGAGGGGGATATGAGGTAAGTATGTGAGGGGGATATGAGGTAAGTATGTGAGAGGATATGAGGTAAGTATGTGAGGGGGATATGAGGTAAGTATGTGAGGGGGATATGAGGTAAGTATGTGAGGGGGATATGAGATAAGTATGTGAGAGGATATGAGGTAAGTATGTGAGAGGATATGAGGTAAGTATGTGAGGGGATATGAGATAAGTATGTGAGGGGATATGAGGTAAGTATGTGATGGGATAGGTAAGTATGTGAGGGGATATGAGGTAAGTATGTGAGGGGATAGGTAAGTATGTGAGGGGATAGGTAAGTATGTGAGGGGATATTAGGTAAGTATGTGAGGGGGATATGAGGTAAGTATGTGAGGGGATATGAGGTAAGTATGTGAGGGGATATGAGGTATGTGAGGGGATATGTGGTAAGTATGTGAGGGGATATGTGGTAAGTATGTGAGGGGGATATGAGGTAAGTATGTGAGGGGGATATGAGGTAAGTATGTGAGGAGAATATGAGGTAAGTATGTGAGGGGGATATGAGGAAAGTATGTGAGGGGGATATGAGGTAAGTATGTGAGGGGGATATGAGGTAAGTATGTGAGAAGATATGTGGTATGTTAGAAGATATGAGGTAAGTATGTGAGAAGATATGAGGTAAGTACGTGAGGGGATATGAGGTAAGTATGTGAACGAACGAACGAACATACTTTATTTTCAAAGGGTAACAAATTGGGCACGCAGGCCCGTCTTACATTCGGCCCTTGTGAAGGGATATGAGGTAAGTATGTGAGGGGATATGTGGTAAGTATGTGAGGGAATATGAGGTATGTGAGGGGATATGTAGTAAGTATGTGAGGGGATATGTGGTAAGTATGTGAGGGGGATATGAGGTATGTGAGGGGATATGTGGTAAGTATGTGAGGGGATATGAGGTATGTGAGGGGATATGTGGTAAGTATGTGAGGGGGATATGAGGTAAGTATGTGAGGAGAATATGAGGTAAGTATGTGAGGGGGATATGAGGAAAGTATGTGAGGGGGATATGATGTAAGTATGTGAGGGGGATATGAGGTAAGTATGTGAGAAGATATGTGGTAAGTATGTGAGAAGATATGAGGTAAGTATGTGAGGGGATATGAGGTAAGTATGTGAGGGGATATGAGGTAGGTATGTGAGGGGATATGAGGTAAGTATGTGAGGGGATATGAGGTAAGTATGTGAGGGGAAATGAGGTAAGTATGTGAGGGGATGGGGTAAGTATGTGAGGGGATATGTGGTGAGTATGTGAGGGGATATGAGGTAAGTATGTGAGGGGGATATGAGGTAAGTATGTGAGGGGGATATGAGGCAAGTATGTGAGGGGGATATGAGGCAAGTATGTGAGGGGGATATGAGGTAAGTATGTGAGGGGGATATGAGGTAAGTATGTGAGGGGGATATGAGGTAAGTATGTGAGGGGGATATGAGGTAAGTATGTGAGGGGGATATGAGGTAAGTATGTGAGGGGGATATGAGGTAAGTATGTGAGGGGGATATGAGGTAAGTATGTGAGGGGGATATGAGGTAAGTATGTGAGGGGGATATGAGGTAAGTATGTGAGGGGGATATGTGGTAAGTATGTGAGGGGATATGAGGTAAGTATGTGAGGGGGATATGAGGTAAGTATGTGAGAGGATATGAGGTAAGTATGAAAGGGGATATGAGGTAAGTATGTGAGAGGATATGAGGTAAGTATGTGAGGGGATATGAGGTAAGTATGTGAGGGGATATGAGGTAAGTATGTGAGGGGATATGAGGTAAGTATGTGAGGGGATATGAGGTAAGTATGTGAGGGGATATGAGGTAAGTATGTGAGAAGATATGAGGTAAGTATGTGAACGAACGAACAAACTTTATTTTCAAAGGGTTAAGAATTGGGCACGCAGGCCCGTCTAACATTCTGTCCTTCTATCACTCTCTTTCATACATTATTTCATTCACACATCATTCAAGGCTAACAAAGAACAGTAACAATATAAAAGATATGCATTATAAAGGCATGGGCAAAATGCAAACATCAAAACTACACGACACAGTAATATTAGATAATGGTCTGACACTTATTAGCCATGTGGAATATACTGGAATATATGTGAGAAGATATGAGGTAAGTATGTGAGGGGATATGAGGTATGTGAGGGGATATGAGGTAAGTATATGAGGAGATTTGAGGTATGTGAGGGGATATGAGGTATGTGAGGGGATATGAGGTATGTGAGGGGATATGATGGGAAAGACATTAGACTTATAAAAAACATATATTGGAAACAACAAGCTGCAATAAGGATTGATAATGAAGTGGGACAGTATCAGCCAATTAAGAGAGGTGTTAGGCAGGGATGTGTGATGTCTCCAGATCTTTTTTCCCTATACAGTGAAAATATTTTCAGAAATGTAGAGGATATAAATGGAATCAGCATTGGAGGACGAAACATCAATAACATTAGATATGCAGATGATACAGTATTAATTGCAGACAATAAGCAGGACCTGCAACAATTAGTAGATGCGGTTGTTGTACACAGTGAGCAACTGGGGTTAGAATTAAATTGTAAAAAGACTCAGGTTATGGTCGTCAGTAGGAAGGAAGAAGTGCCACAATGTAATATACAAGTAAATGGAAATATTCTTCAACAAGTGAATCGGTACAATTATCTTGGAACAGTTATAACATCTGATGGGAGATGCCTTGAAGAGATTAGAACAAGAATCGCCATGGCGAAAGTAGCCTTTAGCAAGATGAAAAACATTCTGACCAATAAGAAGATGTCAATTGAAACGAGAAAAAGAGTGTTGAGGGGATACATAGAGCCTGTTCTTTTGTATGGATGTGAAACTTGGACAATGAGCAGTCAAGCTGAAAAGCATCTGATGGCTGCAGAAATGTGGTTTCTGAGGAAAATGCAAAGAATACCATGGACAGACAGAAAAACCAATGACCAAGTACTACAGGAGACAAATGAACATCGTAAACTGATTAGAGAAATTAGACGTAGACAGTCAAAATTTTTTGGACACGTTATGAGAAGAAATGGATTGGAGAACTTAGTGACAACTGGCAAGATCGAGGGGAACAGACCAAGAGGAAGACCGAGAGGAAAATACCTGGATGGCTTGGCCACATGGCATGGTCGAGACAGGAACACTGAGCTGATCCACGACACTGGTGATCGAGTGAAATGGCGAGTCATGACCGCCCACGCTTTCCGGCATGGCACATGATTGATTGATTGAGGGGATATGAGGTATGTGAGGGGATATGAGGTAAGTATGTGAGGGGGATATGAGGTAAGTATGTGAGAAGATATGAGGTAAGTACGTGAGGGGATATGAGGTAAGTATGTGAGAAGATATGAGGTAAGTATGTGAGGGGATATGAGGTAAGTATGTGAGGGGATATGAGGTAAGTATGTGAGGGGATATGAGGTATGTGAGGGGATATGAGGTAAGTATGTGAGGGGATATGAGGTAAGTATGTGAGGGGATATGAGGTAAGTATGTGAGGGGATAGGTAAGTATATGAGGGGATATGAGGTAAGTATGTGAGGGGATAGGTAAGTATGTGAGGGGATAGGTAAGTATGTAAGGGGATATGAGGTAAGTATGTGAGGGGGATATGAGGTAAGTATGTGAGGGGGATATGAGGTAAGTATGTTAGGGGGATATGAGGTAAGTATGTGAGGGGATATGAGGTAAGTATGTGAGAGGATATGAGGTAAGTATGTGAGGGGATATGAGGTATGTATGTGAGGGGATAGGTAAGTATGTGAGGGGATATGAGGTAAGTATGTGAGGGGGATATGAGGTAAGTATGTGAGGGGGATATGAGGTAAGTATGTGAGAGGATATGAGGTAAGTATGTGAGAGGATATGAGGTAAGTATGTGAGGGGATATGAGATAAGTATGTGAGGGGATATGAAGTAAGTATGTGAGGGGATAGGTAAGTATGTGAGGGGATAGGTAAGTATGTGAGGGGATATGAGGTAAGTATGTGAGGGGATAGGTAAGTATGTGAGGGGATATGAGGTAAGTATGTGAGGGGATATGAGGTAAGTACGTGAGGGGGATATGAGGTAAGTATGTGAGGGGATATGAGGTAAGTATGTGAGGGGATAGGTAAGTATGTGATGGGATAGGTAAGTATGTGAGGGGATATGAGGTAAGTATGTGAGGGGATATGAGGTAAGTATGTGAGGGGATATGAGGTAAGTATGTGAGGGGGATATGAGGTAAGTATGTGAGGGGATATGAGGTAAGTATGTGAGGGGATATGAGGTATGTGAGGGGATATGTGGTAAGTATGTGAGGGGATATGTGGTAAGTATGTGAGGGGGATATGAGGTAAGTATGTGAGGGGATATGAGGTAAGTATGTGAGGAGAATATGAGGTAAGTATGTGAGGGGGATATGAGGAAAGTATGTGAGGGGGATATGAGGTAAGTATGTGAGAGGGATATGAGGTAAGTATGTGAGGGGGATATTAGGTAAGTATGTGAACGAACGAACGAACATACTTTATTTTCAAAGGGTAACAAATTGGGCACGCAGGCCCGTCTTACATTCGGCCCTTGTGAAGGGATATGAGGTAAGTATGTGAGGGGATATGTGGTAAGTATGTGAGGGAATATGAGGTATGTGAGGGGATATGTAGTAAGTATGTGAGGGGATATGTGGTAAGTATGTGAGGGGGATATGAGATATGTGAGGGGATATGTGGTAAGTATGTGAGGGGATATGAGGTATGTGAGGGGATATGTGGTAAGTATGCGAGGGGATATGTGGTAATTATGTGAGGGGGATATGAGGTAAGTATGTGAGGGGATATGAGGTAAGTATGTGAGGAGAATATGAGATAAGTATGTGAGGGGGATATGAGGAAAGTATGTGAGGGGGATATGAGGTAAGTATGTGAGGGGGATATGAGGTAAGTATGTGAGGGGGATATGAGGTAAGTATGTGAGAAGATATGTGGTAAGTATGTGAGAGGATATGAGGTAAGTATGTGAGGGGATATGAGGTAAGTATGTGAGGGGATATGAGGTAAGTATGTGAGGGGAAATGAGGTAAGTATGTGAGGGGAAATGAGGTAAGTATGTGAGGGGGTGGGGTAAGTATGTGAGGGGATATGTGGTGAGTATGTGAGGGGATATGTGGTAAGTATGTGAGGGGGATATGAGGTAAGTATGTGAGGGGGATATGAGGTAAGTATGTGAGGGGGATATGAGGTAAGTATGTGAGAAGATATGAGGTAAGTATGTGAGGGGGATATGAGGTAAGTATGTGAAAAGATATGTGGTAAGTATGTGAGAAGATATGAGGTAAGTATGTGAGAAGATATGAGGTAAGTATGTGAGGGGATATGTGGTATGTGAGAGGATATGAGGTAAGTATGTGAGGGGATATGAGGTAAGTATGTGAGCGGATATGAGATAAGTATGTGAGAAGATATGAGGTAAGTATGTGAGGGGATATGAGGTAAATATGTGAGGGGATATGAGGTAAGTATGTGAGGGGATATGAGGTAAGTATGTGAGGGGATATGAGGTAAGTATGTGAGGGGATATGAGGTAAGTATGTGAGGGGATATGAGATAAGTATGTGAGAAGATATGAGGTAAGTATGTGAGGGGGATATGAGGTAAGTATGTGAGGGGATATGAGGTAAGAATGTGAGGGGATATGAGGTAAGTATGTGAGGGGGATATGAGGTAGCCACGCACAGCAATTGAGTTCACCCCGTGAACCGTGCAGGGGACACCAGCTGACATGTGCGTGTAAGCGTGTAGGAACTGGCAGACGGGCTGAGATCGTTGAAAGGACAGGTCGCAAGGGAATGCGAGTCGAGTTTGAATCTGCCTTGAGAGCTAGCCTGTACGACAGTGGGAGACTGAGTCGAATGCTTGTATAAGTTTAACTGTAAGTGAGATGTTTATTGCTTGCATGTATTATTATGTATTGTAGTGATCTTGTTCATGTTGAAATGATTGCTATAGATTGTCAGTGCGCGATGTTTGTGCGATAATTAATGCAACGCGTCAATAAAGCGTGTGAATAATACTTTCGGATATTCACTTCGTGTGATTTGATAGTTTGATATTACTTCACACTTGCCAGAAAACGAGCTACTAGTCTTGTGTTATGCAAGACTCTGACAGTAAGTATGTGAGGGGATATGAGGTAAGTATGTGAGGGGGATATGAGGTAAGTATGTGAGGGGATATGAGGTAAGTATGTGAGGGGATAGGTAAGTATGTGAGGGGATAGGTAAGTATGTGAGGGGATATGAGGTAAGTATGTGAGGGGGATATGAGGTAAGTATGTGAGGGGGATATGAGGTAAGTATGTGAGAGGATATGAGGTAAGTATGTGAGAGGATATGAGGTAAGTATGTGAGGGGGATATGAGGTAAGTATGTGAGGGGGATATGAGGTAAGTATGTGAGAGGATATGAGGTAAGTATGTGAGAGGATATGAGGTAAGTATGTGAGGGGATATGAGATAAGTATGTGAGGGGATATGAGGTAAGTATGTGATGGGATAGGTAAGTATGTGAGGGGATATGAGGTAAGTATGTGAGGGGATAGGTAAGTATGTGAGGGGATAGGTAAGTATGTGAGGGGATAGGTAAGTATGTGAGGGGATATTAGGTAAGTATGTGAGGGGGATATGAGGTAAGTATGTGAGGGGATATGAGGTATGTGAGGGGATATGTGGTAAGTATGTGAGGGGATATGTGGTAAGTATGTGAGGGGGATATGAGGTAAGTATGTGAGGGGGATATGAGGTAAGTATGTGAGGAGAATATGAGGTAAGTATGTGAGGGGGATATGAGGAAAGTATGTGAGGGGGATATGAGGTAAGTATGTGAGGGGGATATGAGGTAAGTATGTGAGAAGATATGTGGTATGTTAGAAGATATGAGGTAAGTATGTGAGAAGATATGAGGTAAGTACGTGAGGGGATATGAGGTAAGTATGTGAACGAACGAACGAACATACTTTATTTTCAAAGGGTAACAAATTGGGCACGCAGGCCCGTCTTACATTCGGCCCTTGTGAAGGGATATGAGGTAAGTATGTGAGGGGATATGTGGTAAGTATGTGAGGGAATATGAGGTATGTGAGGGGATATGTAGTAAGTATGTGAGGGGATATGTGGTAAGTATGTGAGGGGGATATGAGGTATGTGAGGGGATATGTGGTAAGTATGTGAGGGGATATGAGGTATGTGAGGGGATATGTGGTAAGTATGTGAGGGGGATATGAGGTAAGTATGTGAGGAGAATATGAGGTAAGTATGTGAGGGGGATATGAGGAAAGTATGTGAGGGGGATATGATGTAAGTATGTGAGGGGGATATGAGGTAAGTATGTGAGAAGATATGTGGTAAGTATGTGAGAAGATATGAGGTAAGTATGTGAGGGGATATGAGGTAAGTATGTGAGGGGATATGAGGTAGGTATGTGAGGGGATATGAGGTAAGTATGTGAGGGGATATGAGGTAAGTATGTGAGGGGAAATGAGGTAAGTATGTGAGGGGATGGGGTATGTATGTGAGGGGATATGTGGTGAGTATGTGAGGGGATATGAGGTAAGTATGTGAGGGGGATATGAGGTAAGTATGTGAGGGGGATATGAGGCAAGTATGTGAGGGGGATATGAGGCAAGTATGTGAGGGGGATATGAGGTAAGTATGTGAGGGGGATATGAGGTAAGTATGTGAGGGGGATATGAGGTAAGTATGTGAGGGGGATATGAGGTAAGTATGTGAGGGGGATATGAGGTAAGTATGTGAGGGGGATATGAGGTAAGTATGTGAGGGGGATATGAGGTAAGTATGTGAGGGGGATATGAGGTAAGTATGTGAGGGGGATATGAGGTAAGTATGTGAGGGGGATATGTGGTAAGTATGTGAGGGGATATGAGGTAAGTATGTGAGGGGGATATGAGGTAAGTATGTGAGAGGATATGAGGTAAGTATGAAAGGGGATATGAGGTAAGTATGTGAGAGGATATGAGGTAAGTATGTGAGGGGATATGAGGTAAGTATGTGAGGGGATATGAGGTAAGTATGTGAGGGGATATGAGGTAAGTATGTGAGAAGATATGAGGTAAGTATGTGAACGAACGAACAAACTTTATTTTCAAAGGGTTAAGAATTGGGCACGCAGGCCCGTCTAACATTCTGTCCTTCTATCACTCTCTTTCATACATTATTTCATTCACACATCATTCAAGGCTAACAAAGAACAGTAACAATATAAAAGATATGCATTATAAAGGCATGGGCAAAATGCAAACATCAAAACTACACGACACAGTAATATTAGATAATGGTCTGACACTTATTAGCCATGTGGAATATACTGGAATATATGTGAGAAGATATGAGGTAAGTATGTGAGGGGATATGAGGTATGTGAGGGGATATGAGGTAAGTATATGAGGAGATTTGAGGTATGTGAGGGGATATGAGGTATGTGAGGGGATATGAGGTATGTGAGGGGATATGATGGGAAAGACATTAGACTTATAAAAAACATATATTGGAAACAACAAGCTGCAATAAGGATTGATAATGAAGTGGGACAGTATCAGCCAATTAAGAGAGGTGTTAGGCAGGGATGTGTGATGTCTCCAGATCTTTTTTCCCTATACAGTGAAAATATTTTCAGAAATGTAGAGGATATAAATGGAATCAGCATTGGAGGACGAAACATCAATAACATTAGATATGCAGATGATACAGTATTAATTGCAGACAATAAGCAGGACCTGCAACAATTAGTAGATGCGGTTGTTGTACACAGTGAGCAACTGGGGTTAGAATTAAATTGTAAAAAGACTCAGGTTATGGTCGTCAGTAGGAAGGAAGAAGTGCCACAATGTAATATACAAGTAAATGGAAATATTCTTCAACAAGTGAATCGGTACAATTATCTTGGAACAGTTATAACATCTGATGGGAGATGCCTTGAAGAGATTAGAACAAGAATCGCCATGGCGAAAGTAGCCTTTAGCAAGATGAAAAACATTCTGACCAATAAGAAGATGTCAATTGAAACGAGAAAAAGAGTGTTGAGGGGATACATAGAGCCTGTTCTTTTGTATGGATGTGAAACTTGGACAATGAGCAGTCAAGCTGAAAAGCATCTGATGGCTGCAGAAATGTGGTTTCTGAGGAAAATGCAAAGAATACCATGGACAGACAGAAAAACCAATGACCAAGTACTACAGGAGACAAATGAACATCGTAAACTGATTAGAGAAATTAGACGTAGACAGTCAAAATTTTTTGGACACGTTATGAGAAGAAATGGATTGGAGAACTTAGTGACAACTGGCAAGATCGAGGGGAACAGACCAAGAGGAAGACCGAGAGGAAAATACCTGGATGGCTTGGCCACATGGCATGGTCGAGACAGGAACACTGAGCTGATCCACGACACTGGTGATCGAGTGAAATGGCGAGTCATGACCGCCCACGCTTTCCGGCATGGCACATGATTGATTGATTGAGGGGATATGAGGTATGTGAGGGGATATGAGGTAAGTATGTGAGGGGGATATGAGGTAAGTATGTGAGAAGATATGAGGTAAGTACGTGAGGGGATATGAGGTAAGTATGTGAGAAGATATGAGGTAAGTATGTGAGGGGATATGAGGTAAGTATGTGAGGGGATATGAGGTAAGTATGTGAGGGGATATGAGGTATGTGAGGGGATATGAGGTAAGTATGTGAGGGGATATGAGGTAAGTATGTGAGGGGATATGAGGTAAGTATGTGAGGGGATAGGTAAGTATATGAGGGGATATGAGGTAAGTATGTGAGGGGATAGGTAAGTATGTGAGGGGATAGGTAAGTATGTGAGGGGATATGAGGTAAGTATGTGAGGGGGATATGAGGTAAGTATGTGAGGGGGATATGAGGTAAGTATGTGAGGGGGATATGAGGTAAGTATGTGAGGGGATATGAGGTAAGTATGTGAGAGGATATGAGGTAAGTATGTGAGGGGATATGAGGTATGTATGTGAGGGGATAGGTAAGTATGTGAGGGGATATGAGGTAAGTATGTGAGGGGGATATGAGGTAAGTATGTGAGGGGGATATGAGGTAAGTATGTGAGAGGATATGAGGTAAGTATGTGAGAGGATATGAGGTAAGTATGTGAGGGGATATGAGATAAGTATGTGAGGGGATATGAAGTAAGTGTGTGAGGGGATAGGTAAGTATGTGAGGGGATATGAGGTAAGTATGTGAGGGGATATGAGGTAAGTATGTGAGGGGATAGGTAAGTATGTGAGGGGATATGAGGTAAGTATGTGAGGGGATATGAGGTAAGTACGTGAGGGGGATATGAGGTAAGTATGTGAGGGGATATGAGGTAAGTATGTGAGGGGATAGGTAAGTATGTGATGGGATAGGTAAGTATGTGAGGGGATATGAGGTAAGTATGTGAGGGGATATGAGGTAAGTATGTGAGGGGGATATGAGGTAAGTATGTGAGGGGATATGAGGTAAGTATGTGAGGGGATATGAGGTATGTGAGGGGATATGTGGTAAGTATGTGAGGGGATATGTGGTAAGTATGTGAGGGGGATATGAGGTAAGTATGTGAGGGGATATGAGGTAAGTATGTGAGGAGAATATGAGGTAAGTATGTGAGGGGGATATGAGGAAAGTATGTGAGGGGGATATGAGGTAAGTATGTGAGAGGGATATGAGGTAAGTATGTGAGGGGGATATTAGGTAAGTATGTGAACGAACGAACGAACATACTTTATTTTCAAAGGGTAACAAATTGGGCACGCAGGCCCGTCTTACATTCGGCCCTTGTGAAGGGATATGAGGTAAGTATGTGAGGGGATATGTGGTAAGTATGTGAGGGAATATGAGGTATGTGAGGGGATATGTAGTAAGTATGTGAGGGGATATGTGGTAAGTATGTGAGGGGGATATGAGATATGTGAGGGGATATGTGGTAAGTATGTGAGGGGATATGAGGTATGTGAGGGGATATGTGGTAAGTATGCGAGGGGATATGTGGTAAGTATGTGAGGGGGATATGAGGTAAGTATGTGAGGGGATATGAGGTAAGTATGTGAGGAGAATATGAGATAAGTATGTGAGGGGGATATGAGGAAAGTATGTGAGGGGGATATGAGGTAAGTATGTGAGGGGGATATGAGGTAAGTATGTGAGGGGGATATGAGGTAAGTATGTGAGAAGATATGTGGTAAGTATGTGAGAGGATATGAGGTAAGTATGTGAGGGGATATGAGGTAAGTATGTGAGGGGATATGAGGTAAGTATTTGAGGGGAAATGAGGTAAGTATGTGAGGGGAAATGAGGTAAGTATGTGAGGGGGTGGGGTAAGTATGTGAGGGGATATGTGGTGAGTATGTGAGGGGATATGTGGTAAGTATGTGAGGGGGATATGAGGTAAGTATGTGAGGGGGATATGAGGTAAGTATGTGAGGGGGATATGAGGTAAGTATGTGAGAAGATATGAGGTAAGTATGTGAGGGGGATATGAGGTAAGTATGTGAAAAGATATGTGGTAAGTATGTGAGAAGATATGAGGTAAGTATGTGAGAAGATATGAGGTAAGTATGTGAGGGGATATGTGGTATGTGAGAGGATATGAGGTAAGTATGTGAGGGGATATGAGGTAAGTATGTGAGCGGATATGAGATAAGTATGTGAGAAGATATGAGGTAAGTATGTGAGGGGATATGAGGTAAATATGTGAGGGGATATGAGGTAAGTATGTGAGGGGATATGAGGTAAGTATGTGAGGGGATATGAGGTAAGTATGTGAGGGGATATGAGGTAAGTATGTGAGGGGATATGAGATAAGTATGTGAGAAGATATGAGGTAAGTATGTGAGGGGGATATGAGGTAAGTATGTGAGGGGATATGAGGTAAGAATGTGAGGGGATATGAGGTAAGTATGTGAGGGGGATATGAGGTAGCCACGCACAGCAATTGAGTTCACCCCGTGAACCGTGCAGGGGACACCAGCTGACATGTGCGTGTAAGCGTGTAGGAACTGGCAGACGGGCTGAGATCGTTGAAAGGACAGGTCGCAAGGGAATGCGAGTCGAGTTTGAATCTGCCTTGAGAGCTAGCCTGTACGACAGTGGGAGACTGAGTCGAATGCTTGTATAAGTTTAACTGTAAGTGAGATGTTTATTGCTTGCATGTATTATTATGTATTGTAGTGATCTTGTTCATGTTGAAATGATTGCTATAGATTGTCAGTGCGCGATGTTTGTGCGATAATTAATGCAACGCGTCAATAAAGCGTGTGAATAATACTTTCGGATATTCACTTCGTGTGATTTGATAGTTTGATATTACTTCACACTTGCCAGAAAACGAGCTACTAGTCTTGTGTTATGCAAGACTCTGACAGTAAGTATGTGAGGGGATATGAGGTAAGTATGTGAGGGGGATATGAGGTAAGTATGTGAGGGGATATGAGGTAAGTATGTGAGGGGATAGGTAAGTATGTGAGGGGATAGGTAAGTATGTGAGGGGATATGAGGTAAGTATGTGAGGGGGATATGAGGTAAGTATGTGAGGGGGATATGAGGTAAGTATGTGAGAGGATATGAGGTAAGTATGTGAGAGGATATGAGGTAAGTATGTGAGGGGGATATGAGGTAAGTATGTGAGGGGGATATGAGGTAAGTATGTGAGAGGATATGAGGTAAGTATGTGAGAGGATATGAGGTAAGTATGTGAGGGGATATGAGATAAGTATGTGAGGGGATATGAGGTAAGTATGTGATGGGATAGGTAAGTATGTGAGGGGATATGAGGTAAGTATGTGAGGGGATAGGTAAGTATGTGAGGGGATAGGTAAGTATGTGAGGGGATAGGTAAGTATGTGAGGGGATATTAGGTAAGTATGTGAGGGGGATATGAGGTAAGTATGTGAGGGGATATGAGGTATGTGAGGGGATATGTGGTAAGTATGTGAGGGGATATGTGGTAAGTATGGGAGGGGGATATGAGGTAAGTATGTGAGGGGGATATGAGGTAAGTATGTGAGGAGAATATGAGGTAAGTATGTGAGGGGGATATGAGGAAAGTATGTGAGGGGGATATGAGGTAAGTATGTGAGGGGGATATGAGGTAAGTATGTGAGAAGATATGTGGTATGTTAGAAGATATGAGGTAAGTATGTGAGAAGATATGAGGTAAGTACGTGAGGGGATATGAGGTAAGTATGTGAACGAACGAACGAACATACTTTATTTTCAAAGGGTAACAAATTGGGCACGCAGGCCCGTCTTACATTCGGCCCTTGTGAAGGGATATGAGGTAAGTATGTGAGGGGATATGTGGTAAGTATGTGAGGGAATATGAGGTATGTGAGGGGATATGTAGTAAGTATGTGAGGGGATATGTGGTAAGTATGTGAGGGGGATATGAGGTATGTGAGGGGATATGTGGTAAGTATGTGAGGGGATATGAGGTATGTGAGGGGATATGTGGTAAGTATGTGAGGGGGATATGAGGTAAGTATGTGAGGAGAATATGAGGTAAGTATGTGAGGGGGATATGAGGAAAGTATGTGAGGGGGATATGATGTAAGTATGTGAGGGGGATATGAGGTAAGTATGTGAGAAGATATGTGGTAAGTATGTGAGAAGATATGAGGTAAGTATGTGAGGGGATATGAGGTAAGTATGTGAGGGGATATGAGGTAGGTATGTGAGGGGATATGAGGTAAGTATGTGAGGGGATATGAGGTAAGTATGTGAGGGGAAATGAGGTAAGTATGTGAGGGGATGGGGTATGTATGTGAGGGGATATGTGGTGAGTATGTGAGGGGATATGAGGTAAGTATGTGAGGGGGATATGAGGTAAGTATGTGAGGGGGATATGAGGCAAGTATGTGAGGGGGATATGAGGCAAGTATGTGAGGGGGATATGAGGTAAGTATGTGAGGGGGATATGAGGTAAGTATGTGAGGGGGATATGAGGTAAGTATGTGAGGGGGATATGAGGTAAGTATGTGAGGGGGATATGAGGTAAGTATGTGAGGGGGATATGAGGTAAGTATGTGAGGGGGATATGAGGTAAGTATGTGAGGGGGATATGAGGTAAGTATGTGAGGGGGATATGAGGTAAGTATGTGAGGGGGATATGTGGTAAGTATGTGAGGGGATATGAGGTAAGTATGTGAGGGGGATATGAGGTAAGTATGTGAGAGGATATGAGGTAAGTATGAAAGGGGATATGAGGTAAGTATGTGAGAGGATATGAGGTAAGTATGTGAGGGGATATGAGGTAAGTATGTGAGGGGATATGAGGTAAGTATGTGAGGGGATATGAGGTAAGTATGTGAGAAGATATGAGGTAAGTATGTGAACGAACGAACAAACTTTATTTTCAAAGGGTTCAGAATTGGGCACGCAGGCCCGTCTAACATTCTGTCCTTCTATCACTCTCTTTCATACATTATTTCATTCACACATCATTCAAGGCTAACAAAGAACAGTAACAATATAAAAGATATGCATTATAAAGGCATGGGCAAAATGCAAACATCAAAACTACACGACACAGTAATATTAGATAATGGTCTGACACTTATTAGCCATGTGGAATATACTGGAATATATGTGAGAAGATATGAGGTAAGTATGTGAGGGGATATGAGGTATGTGAGGGGATATGAGGTAAGTATATGAGGAGATTTGAGGTATGTGAGGGGATATGAGGTATGTGAGGGGATATGAGGTATGTGAGGGGATATGATGGGAAAGACATTAGACTTATAAAAAACATATATTGGAAACAACAAGCTGCAATAAGGATTGATAATGAAGTGGGACAGTATCAGCCAATTAAGAGAGGTGTTAGGCAGGGATGTGTGATGTCTCCAGATCTTTTTTCCCTATACAGTGAAAATATTTTCAGAAATGTAGAGGATATAAATGGAATCAGCATTGGAGGACGAAACATCAATAACATTAGATATGCAGATGATACAGTATTAATTGCAGACAATAAGCAGGACCTGCAACAATTAGTAGATGCGGTTGTTGTACACAGTGAGCAACTGGGGTTAGAATTAAATTGTAAAAAGACTCAGGTTATGGTCGTCAGTAGGAAGGAAGAAGTGCCACAATGTAATATACAAGTAAATGGAAATATTCTTCAACAAGTGAATCGGTACAATTATCTTGGAACAGTTATAACATCTGATGGGAGATGCCTTGAAGAGATTAGAACAAGAATCGCCATGGCGAAAGTAGCCTTTAGCAAGATGAAAAACATTCTGACCAATAAGAAGATGTCAATTGAAACGAGAAAAAGAGTGTTGAGGGGATACATAGAGCCTGTTCTTTTGTATGGATGTGAAACTTGGACAATGAGCAGTCAAGCTGAAAAGCATCTGATGGCTGCAGAAATGTGGTTTCTGAGGAAAATGCAAAGAATACCATGGACAGACAGAAAAACCAATGACCAAGTACTACAGGAGACAAATGAACATCGTAAACTGATTAGAGAAATTAGACGTAGACAGTCAAAATTTTTTGGACACGTTATGAGAAGAAATGGATTGGAGAACTTAGTGACAACTGGCAAGATCGAGGGGAACAGACCAAGAGGAAGACCGAGAGGAAAATACCTGGATGGCTTGGCCACATGGCATGGTCGAGACAGGAACACTGAGCTGATCCACGACACTGGTGATCGAGTGAAATGGCGAGTCATGACCGCCCACGCTTTCCGGCATGGCACATGATTGATTGATTGAGGGGATATGAGGTATGTGAGGGGATATGAGGTAAGTATGTGAGGGGGATATGAGGTAAGTATGTGAGAAGATATGAGGTAAGTACGTGAGGGGATATGAGGTAAGTATGTGAGAAGATATGAGGTAAGTATGTGAGGGGATATGAGGTAAGTATGTGAGGGGATATGAGGTAAGTATGTGAGGGGATATGAGGTATGTGAGGGGATATGAGGTAAGTATGTGAGGGGATATGAGGTAAGTATGTGAGGGGATATGAGGTAAGTATGTGAGGGGATAGGTAAGTATATGAGGGGATATGAGGTAAGTATGTGAGGGGATAGGTAAGTATGTGAGGGGATAGGTAAGTATGTGAGGGGATATGAGGTAAGTATGTGAGGGGGATATGAGGTAAGTATGTGAGGGGGATATGAGGTAAGTATGTGAGGGGGATATGAGGTAAGTATGTGAGGGGATATGAGGTAAGTATGTGAGAGGATATGAGGTAAGTATGTGAGGGGATATGAGGTATGTATGTGAGGGGATAGGTAAGTATGTGAGGGGATATGAGGTAAGTATGTGAGGGGGATATGAGGTAAGTATGTGAGGGGGATATGAGGTAAGTATGTGAGAGGATATGAGGTAAGTATGTGAGAGGATATGAGGTAAGTATGTGAGGGGATATGAGATAAGTATGTGAGGGGATATGAAGTAAGTGTGTGAGGGGATAGGTAAGTATGTGAGGGGATATGAGGTAAGTATGTGAGGGGATATGAGGTAAGTATGTGAGGGGATAGGTAAGTATGTGAGGGGATATGAGGTAAGTATGTGAGGGGATATGAGGTAAGTACGTGAGGGGGATATGAGGTAAGTATGTGAGGGGATATGAGGTAAGTATGTGAGGGGATAGGTAAGTATGTGATGGGATAGGTAAGTATGTGAGGGGATATGAGGTAAGTATGTGAGGGGATATGAGGTAAGTATGTGAGGGGGATATGAGGTAAGTATGTGAGGGGATATGAGGTAAGTATGTGAGGGGATATGAGGTATGTGAGGGGATATGTGGTAAGTATGTGAGGGGATATGTGGTAAGTATGTGAGGGGGATATGAGGTAAGTATGTGAGGGGATATGAGGTAAGTATGTGAGGAGAATATGAGGTAAGTATGTGAGGGGGATATGAGGAAAGTATGTGAGGGGGATATGAGGTAAGTATGTGAGAGGGATATGAGGTAAGTATGTGAGGGGGATATTAGGTAAGTATGTGAACGAACGAACGAACATACTTTATTTTCAAAGGGTAACAAATTGGGCACGCAGGCCCGTCTTACATTCGGCCCTTGTGAAGGGATATGAGGTAAGTATGTGAGGGGATATGTGGTAAGTATGTGAGGGAATACGAGGTATGTGAGGGGATATGTAGTAAGTATGTGAGGGGATATGTGGTAAGTATGTGAGGGGGATATGAGATATGTGAGGGGATATGTGGTAAGTATGTGAGGGGATATGAGGTATGTGAGGGGATATGTGGTAAGTATGCGAGGGGATATGTGGTAAGTATGTGAGGGGGATATGAGGTAAGTATGTGAGGGGATATGAGGTAAGTATGTGAGGAGAATATGAGATAAGTATGTGAGGGGGATATGAGGAAAGTATGTGAGGGGGATATGAGGTAAGTATGTGAGGGGGATATGAGGTAAGTATGTGAGGGGGATATGAGGTAAGTATGTGAGAAGATATGTGGTAAGTATGTGAGAGGATATGAGGTAAGTATGTGAGGGGATATGAGGTAAGTATGTGAGGGGATATGAGGTAAGTATTTGAGGGGAAATGAGGTAAGTATGTGAGGGGAAATGAGGTAAGTATGTGAGGGGGTGGGGTAAGTATGTGAGGGGATATGTGGTGAGTATGTGAGGGGATATGTGGTAAGTATGTGAGGGGGATATGAGGTAAGTATGTGAGGGGGATATGAGGTAAGTATGTGAGGGGGATATGAGGTAAGTATGTGAGAAGATATGAGGTAAGTATGTGAGGGGGATATGAGGTAAGTATGTGAAAAGATATGTGGTAAGTATGTGAGAAGATATGAGGTAAGTATGTGAGAAGATATGAGGTAAGTATGTGAGGGGATATGTGGTATGTGAGAGGATATGAGGTAAGTATGTGAGGGGATATGAGGTAAGTATGTGAGCGGATATGAGATAAGTATGTGAGAAGATATGAGGTAAGTATGTGAGGGGATATGAGGTAAATATGTGAGGGGATATGAGGTAAGTATGTGAGGGGATATGAGGTAAGTATGTGAGGGGATATGAGGTAAGTATGTGAGGGGATATGAGATAAGTATGTGAGAAGATATGAGGTAAGTATGTGAGGGGGATATGAGGTAAGTATGTGAGGGGATATGAGGTAAGAATGTGAGGGGATATGAGGTAAGTATGTGAGGGGGATATGAGGTAGCCACGCACAGCAATTGAGTTCACCCCGTGAACCGTGCAGGGGACACCAGCTGACATGTGCGTGTAAGCGTGTAGGAACTGGCAGACGGGCTGAGATCGTTGAAAGGACAGGTCGCAAGGGAATGCGAGTCGAGTTTGAATCTGCCTTGAGAGCTAGCCTGTACGACAGTGGGAGACTGAGTCGAATGCTTGTATAAGTTTAACTGTAAGTGAGATGTTTATTGCTTGCATGTATTATTATGTATTGTAGTGATCTTGTTCATGTTGAAATGATTGCTATAGATTGTCAGTGCGCGATGTTTGTGCGATAATTAATGCAACACGTCAATAAAGCGTGTGAATAATACTTTCGGATATTCACTTCGTGTGATTTGATAGTTTGATATTACTTCACACTTGCCAGAAAACGAGCTACTAGTCTTGTGTTATGCAAGACTCTGACAGTAAGTATGTGAGGGGATATGAGGTAAGTATGTGAGGGGGATATGAGGTAAGTATGTGAGGGGATAGGTAAGTATGTGAGGGGATAGGTAAGTATGTGAGGGGATATGAGGTAAGTATGTGAGGGGGATATGAGGTAAGTATGTGAGGGGGATATGAGGTAAGTATGTGAGAGGATATGAGGTAAGTATGTGAGAGGATATGAGGTAAGTATGTGAGGGGGATATGAGGTAAGTATGTGAGGGGGATATGAGGTAAGTATGTGAGAGGATATGAGGTAAGTATGTGAGAGGATATGAGGTAAGTATGTGAGGGGATATGAGATAAGTATGTGAGGGGATATGAGGTAAGTATGTGATGGGATAGGTAAGTATGTGAGGGGATATGAGGTAAGTATGTGAGGGGATAGGTAAGTATGTGAGGGGATAGGTAAGTATGTGAGGGGATATTAGGTAAGTATGTGAGGGGGATATGAGGTAAGTATGTGAGGGGATATGAGGTAAGTATGTGAGGGGATATGAGGTATGTGAGGGGATATGTGGTAAGTATGTGAGGGGATATGTGGTAAGTATGTGAGGGGGATATGAGGTAAGTATGTGAGGGGGATATGAGGTAAGTATGTGAGGAGAATATGAGGTAAGTATGTGAGGGGGATATGAGGAAAGTATGTGAGGGGGATATGAGGTAAGTATGTGAGGGGGATATGAGGTAAGTATGTGAGAAGATATGTGGTATGTTAGAAGATATGAGGTAAGTATGTGAGAAGATATGAGGTAAGTACGTGAGGGGATATGAGGTAAGTATGTGAACGAACGAACGAACATACTTTATTTTCAAAGGGTAACAAATTGGGCACGCAGGCCCGTCTTACATTCGGCCCTTGTGAAGGGATATGAGGTAAGTATGTGAGGGGATATGTGGTAAGTATGTGAGGGAATATGAGGTATGTGAGGGGATATGTAGTAAGTATGTGAGGGGATATGTGGTAAGTATGTGAGGGGGATATGAGGTATGTGAGGGGATATGTGGTGAGTATGTGAGGGGATATGAGGTATGTGAGGGGATATGTGGTAAGTATGTGAGGGGGATATGAGGTAAGTATGTGAGGAGAATATGAGGTAAGTATGTGAGGGGGATATGAGGTAAGTATGTGAGAGGATATGAGGTAAGTATGAAAGGGGATATGAGGTAAGTATGTGAGAGGATATGAGGTAAGTATGTGAGGGGATATGAGGTAAGTATGTGAGGGGATATGAGGTAAGTATGTGAGGGGATATGAGGTAAGTATGTGAGAAGATATGAGGTAAGTATGTGAACGAACGAACAAACTTTATTTTCAAAGGGTTAAGAATTGGGCACGCAGGCCCGTCTAACATTCTGTCCTTCTATCACTCTCTTTCATACATTATTTCATTCACACATCATTCAAGGCTAACAAAGAACAGTAACAATATAAAAGATATGCATTATAAAGGCATGGGCAAAATGCAAACATCAAAACTACACGACACAGTAATATTAGATAATGGTCTGACACTTATTAGCCATGTGGAATATACTGGAATATATGTGAGAAGATATGAGGTAAGTATGTGAGGGGATATGAGGTATGTGAGGGGATATGAGGTAAGTATATGAGGAGATTTGAGGTATGTGAGGGGATATGAGGTATGTGAGGGGATATGAGGTATGTGAGGGGATATGATGGGAAAGACATTAGACTTATAAAAAACATATATTGGAAACAACAAGCTGCAATAAGGATTGATAATGAAGTGGGACAGTATCAGCCAATTAAGAGAGGTGTTAGGCAGGGATGTGTGATGTCTCCAGATCTTTTTTCCCTATACAGTGAAAATATTTTCAGAAATGTAGAGGATATAAATGGAATCAGCATTGGAGGACGAAACATCAATAACATTAGATATGCAGATGATACAGTATTAATTGCAGACAATAAGCAGGACCTGCAACAATTAGTAGATGCGGTTGTTGTACACAGTGAGCAACTGGGGTTAGAATTAAATTGTAAAAAGACTCAGGTTATGGTCGTCAGTAGGAAGGAAGAAGTGCCACAATGTAATATACAAGTAAATGGAAATATTCTTCAACAAGTGAATCGGTACAATTATCTTGGAACAGTTATAACATCTGATGGGAGATGCCTTGAAGAGATTAGAACAAGAATCGCCATGGCGAAAGTAGCCTTTAGCAAGATGAAAAACATTCTGACCAATAAGAAGATGTCAATTGAAACGAGAAAAAGAGTGTTGAGGGGATACATAGAGCCTGTTCTTTTGTATGGATGTGAAACTTGGACAATGAGCAGTCAAGCTGAAAAGCATCTGATGGCTGCAGAAATGTGGTTTCTGAGGAAAATGCAAAGAATACCATGGACAGACAGAAAAACCAATGACCAAGTACTACAGGAGACAAATGAACATCGTAAACTGATTAGAGAAATTAGACGTAGACAGTCAAAATTTTTTGGACACGTTATGAGAAGAAATGGATTGGAGAACTTAGTGACAACTGGCAAGATCGAGGGGAACAGACCAAGAGGAAGACCGAGAGGAAAATACCTGGATGGCTTGGCCACATGGCATGGTCGAGACAGGAACACTGAGCTGATCCACGACACTGGTGATCGAGTGAAATGGCGAGTCATGACCGCCCACGGTTTCCGGCATGGCACATGATTGATTGATTGAGGGGATATGAGGTATGTGAGGGGATATGAGGTAAGTATGTGAGGGGGATATGAGGTAAGTATGTGAGAAGATATGAGGTAAGTACGTGAGGGGATATGAGGTAAGTATGTGAGAAGATATGAGGTAAGTATGTGAGGGGATATGAGGTAAGTATGTGAGGGGATATGAGGTAAGTATGTGAGGGGATATGAGGTATGTGAGGGGATATGAGGTAAGTATGTGAGGGGATATGAGGTAAGTATGTGAGGGGATATGAGGTAAGTATGTGAGGGGATAGGTAAGTATATGAGGGGATATGAGGTAAGTATGTGAGGGGATAGGTAAGTATGTGAGGGGATAGGTAAGTATGTGAGGGGATATGAGGTAAGTATGTGAGGGGGATATGAGGTAAGTATGTGAGGGGGATATGAGGTAAGTATGTGAGGGGGATATGAGGTAAGTATGTGAGGGGATATGAGGTAAGTATGTGAGAGGATATGAGGTAAGTATGTGAGGGGATATGAGGTAAGTATGTGAGGGGATATGAGGTATGTATGTGAGGGGATAGGTAAGTATGTGAGGGGATATGAGGTAAGTATCTGAGGGGGATATGAGGTAAGTATGTGAGGGGGATATGAGGTAAGTATGTGAGAGGATATGAGGTAAGTATGTGAGAGGATATGAGGTAAGTATGTGAGGGGATATGAGATAAGTATGTGAGGGGATATGAAGTAAGTATGTGAGGGGATAGGTAAGTATGTGAGGGGATATGAGGTAAGTATGTGAGGGGATAGGTAAGTATGTGAGGGGATAGGTAAGTATGTGAGGGGATATGAGGTAAGTATGTGAGGGGATATGAGGTAAGTATGTGAGGGGATATGAGGTAAGTATGTGAGGGGATAGGTAAGTATGTGAGGGGATATGAGGTAAGTATGTGAGGGGATATGAGGTAAGTATGTGAGGGGGATATGAGGTAAGTATGTGAGGGGATATGAGGTAAGTATGTAAGGGGATATGAGGTATGTGAGGGGATATGTGGTAAGTATGTGAGGGGATATGTGGTAAGTATGTGAGGGGGATATGAGGTAAGTATGTGAGGGGATATGAGGTAAGTATGTGAGGAGAATATGAGGTAAGTATGTGAGGGGGATATGAGGAAAGTATGTGAGGGGGATATGAGGTAAGTATGTGAGAGGGATATGAGGTAAGTATGTGAGGGGGATATTAGGTAAGTATGTGAACGAACGAACGAACATACTTTATTTTCAAAGGGTAACAAATTGGGCACGCAGGCCCGTCTTACATTCGGCCCTTGTGAAGGGATATGAGGTAAGTATGTGAGGGGATATGTGGTAAGTATGTGAGGGAATATGAGGTATGTGAGGGGATATGTAGTAAGTATGTGAGGGGATATGTGGTAAGTATGTGAGGGGGATATGAGGTATGTGAGGGGATATGTGGTAAGTATGTGAGGGGATATGAGGTATGTGAGGGGATATGTGGTAAGTATGCGAGGGGATATGTGGTAAGTATGTGAGGGGGATATGAGGTAAGTATGTGAGGGGATATGAGGTAAGTATGTGAGGAGAATATGAGATAAGTATGTGAGGGGGATATGAGGAAAGTATGTGAGGGGGATATGAGGTAAGTATGTGAGGGGGATATGAGGTAAGTATGTGAGGGGGATATGAGGTAAGTATGTGAGAAGATATGTGGTAAGTATGTGAGAGGATATGAGGTAAGTATGTGAGGGGATATAAGGTAAGTATGTGAGGGGATATGAGGTAAGTATGTGAGGGGAAATGAGGTAAGTATGTGAGGGGAAATGAGGTAAGTATGTGAGAAGATATGAGGTAAGTATGTGAGAAGATATGAGGTAAGTATGTGAGGGGATATGTGGTATGTGAGAGGATATGAGGTAAGTATGTGAGGGGATATGAGGTAAGTATGTGAGCGGATATGAGATAAGTATGTGAGAAGATATGAAGTAAGTATGTGAGGGGATATGAGGTAAATATGTGAGGGGATATGAGGTAAATATGTGAGGGGATATGAGGTAAGTATGTGAGGGGATATGAGGTAAGTATGTGAGGGGATATGAGGTAAGTATGTGAGGGGATATGAGGTAAGTATGTGAGGGGATATGAGGTAAGTATGTGAGGGGATATGAGGTAAGTATGTGAGGGGATATGAGGTAAGTATGTGAGGAGAATATGAGGTAAGTATGTGAGGGGGATATGAGGAAAGTATGTGAGGGGGATATGATGTAAGTATGTGAGGGGGATATGAGGTAAGTATGTGAGAAGATATGTGGTAAGTATGTGAGAAGATATGAGGTAAGTATGTGAGGGGATATGAGGTAAGTATGTGAGGGGATATGAGGTAGGTATGTGAGGGGATATGAGGTAAGTATGTGAGGGGATATGAGGTAAGTATGTGAGGGGAAATGAGGTAAGTATGTGAGGGGATGGGGTAAGTATGTGAGGGGATATGTGGTGAGTATGTGAGGGGATATGAGGTAAGTATGTGAGGGGGATATGAGGCAAGTATGTGAGGGGGATATGAGGCAAGTATGTGAGGGGGATATGAGGCAAGTATGTGAGGGGGATATGAGGTAAGTATGTGAGGGGGATATGAGGTAAGTATGTGAGGGGGATATGAGGTAAGTATGTGAGGGGGATATGAGGTAAGTATGTGAGGGGGATATGAGGTAAGTATGTGAGGGGGATATGAGGTAAGTATGTGAGGGGGGTATGAGATAAGTATGTGAGGGGGATATGAGGTAAGTATGTGAGGGGGATATGAGGTAAGTATGTGAGGGGGATATGAGGTAAGTATGTGAGGGGGATATGTGGTAAGTATGTGAGGGGATATGAGGTAAGTATGTGAGGGGATATGAGGTAAGTATGTGAGGGGATATGAGGTAAGTATGTGAGGGGAAATGAGGTAAGTATGTGAGGGGATGAGGTAAGTATGTGAGGGGATATGCGGTAAGTATGTGAGGGGATATGTGGTGAGTATGTGAGGGGATATGTGGTAAGTATGTGAGGGGGATATGAGGTAAGTATGTGAGGGGGATATGAGGTAAGTATGTGAGGGGGATATGAGGTAAGTATGTGAGGGGGATATGAGGTAAGTATGTGAGGGGGATATGAGGTAAGTATGTGAGAAGATATGAGGTAAGTATGTGAGGGGATATGTGGTATGTGAGAGGATATGAGGTAAGTATGTGAGGGGATATGAGGTAAGTATGTGAGGGGATATGAGATAAGTATGTGAGAAGATATGAGGTAAGTATGTGAGGGGATATGAGGTAAGTATGTGAGAAGATATGAGGTAAGTATGTGAGGGGGATATGAGGTAAGTATGTGAGGGGATATGAGGTAAGAATGTGAGGGGATATGAGGTATGTGAGGGGGATATGAGGTAAGTATGTGAGGGGATATGAGGTAAGTATGTGAGGGGGATATGAGGTAAGTATGTGAGGGGATATGAGGTAAGAATGTGAGGGGATATGAGGTAAGTATGTGAGGGGGATATGAGGTAAGTATGTGAAGGGATATGAGGTAAGTATGTGAGGGGATATGAGATAAGTATGTGAGAAGATATGAGGTAAGTACGTGAGAAGATATGAGGTAAGTACGTGAGGGGATATGAGGTAAGTATGTGAGGGGGATATGAGGTAAGTACGTGAGGGGGATATGAGGTAAGTATGTGAAGGGATATGAGGTAAGTATATGAGGGGATATGAGGTAAGTACGTGAGGGGATATGAGGTAAGTATGTGAGGGGATATGAGGTAAGTATGTGAGGGGATATGAGGTAAGTATGTGAAGGGATATGAGGTAAGTATGTGAGGGGATATGTGGTAAGTATGTGAGGGGATATGTGGTAAGTATGTGAGGGGATATGAGGTAAGTATGTGAGGGGATATGTGGTATGTTAGAAGATATGAGGTAAGTATGTGAGAAGATATGAGGTAGGTATGTGAGAAGATATGAGGTAAGCACGTGAGGGGATATGAGGTAAGTATGTGAGAAGATATGAGGTAAGTATGTGAGAAGATATGAGGTAAGTATGTGAGAAGATATGAGGTAAGTATGTGAGAAGATATGAGGTAAGTATGTGAGGGGATATGAGGTAAGTATGTGAGGGGATATGAGGTAAGTATGTGAGGGGATATGAGGTAAGTATGTGAGGGGATATGTGGTATGTTAGAAGATACGAGGTAAGTATGTGAGAAGATATGAGGTAAGAATGTGAGGGGATATGAGATAAGTATGTGAGAAGATATGAGGTAAGTATGTGAGAAGATATGAGGTAAGTACGTGAGGGGATATGAGGTAAGTATGTGAGGGGGATATGAGGTAAGTATGTGAGGGGATATGAGGTAAGAATGTGAGAAGATATGAGGTAAGTATGTGAGGGGATATGAGGTAAGTATGTGAGGGGATATGAGGTAAGTATGTGAGGGGATATGAGGTAAGTATGTGAGGGGATATGAGGTAAGTATGTGAGGGGATATGTGGTAAGTATGTGAGGGGATATGTGGTAAGTATGTGAGGGGATATGAGGTAAGTATGTGAGGGGATATGTGGTATGTTAGAAGATATGAGGTAAGTATGTGAGAAGATATGAGGTAAGTATGTGAGAAAATATGAGGTAAGTATGTGAGAAGATATGAGGTAAGTATGTGAGAAGATATGAGGTAAGTACATGAGGAGATATGAGGCAAGTATGTGAGGGGATATGAGGTAAGTATGTGAGGGGATATGAGGTAAGTATGTGAGGGGATATGAGGTAAGTATGTGAGGGGATATGTGGTATGTTAGAAGATATGAGGTAAGTATGTGAGAAGATATGAGGTAAGTACGTGAGGGGATATGAGGTAAGTATGTGAGGGGGATATGAGGTAAGTATGTGAAGGGATATGAGGTAAGTATGTGAGGGGATATGAGGTAAGTATGTGAGGGGATATGAGGTAAGTATGTGAGGGGATATGAGGTAAGTATGTGAGGGGATATGAGGTAAGTATGTGAGGGGATATGAGGTAAGTATGTGAGGGGATATGAGGAAAGTATGTGAGGGTATATGAGGTAAGTATGTGAGGGGATATGAGGTAAGTATGTGAGGGGGATATGAGGTAAGTATGTGAGAAGATATGAGGTAAGTATGTGAGAAGATATGAGGTAAGAATGTGAGGGGATATGAGGTAAGTATGTGAGGGGATATGTGGTAAGTATGTGAGGGGATATGAGGTAAGTATGTGAGGGGATATGTGGTAAGTATGTGAGGGGATATGTGGTAAGTATGTGAGGGGATATGAGGTAAGTATGTGAGGGGATATGAGGTAAGTATGTGAGGGGATATGTTGTATGTTAGAAGATATGAGGTAAGTATGTGAGAAGATATGAGGTAAGCACGTGAGGGGATATGAGGTAAGTATGTGAGGGGATATGAGGTAAGTATGTGAGAAGATATGAGGTAAGTATGTGAGAAGATATGAGGTAAGTACATGAGGAGATATGAGGTAAGTATGTGAGGGGATATGAGGTAAGTATGTGAGGGGATATGAGGTAAGTATGTGAGGGGATATGAGGTAAGTATGTGAGAAGATATGAGGTAAGTATGTGAGAAGATATGAGGTAAGTATGTGAGAAGATATGAGGTAAGTATGTGAGAAGATATGAGGTAAGTACATGAGGAGATATGAGGTAAGTATGTGAGGGGATATGAGGTAAGTATGTGAGGGGATATGAGGTAAGTATGTTAGGGGATATGAGGTAAGTATGTGAGGGGATATGTGGTATGTTAGAAGATATGAGGTAAGTATGTGAGAAGATATGAGGTAAGTACGTGAGGGGATATGAGTTAAGTATGTGAGGGGGATATGAGGTACGTATGTGAAGGGATATGAGGTAAGTATGTGAGGGGATATGAGGTAAGTATGTGAGGGGATATGAGGTAAGTATGTGAGGGTATATGAGGTAAGTATGTGAGCAATGAGGATAGTATATCAAGTCAACTAGCAGAAGCAGTGAGGTGACTTACAGAGGTGGACACGATGACTGCGGACACCTGCTGAAAGCTGTAGCCAGTCTGCTGGGGTCCCTTGCCCTGCGCCTGTGGGTGGAGTGAGCTCTGGCGGTTGTCTGCCTGTCTGGGAGCTTGCAGGGCTGTAGGCGATGTCACTGTACTACTGACCTTTTGGGCTCTGGTTCGGAGAGAAAAACAAAACTGTTACAACAAATGTGAAAAACAAAACTGTTACAACAAATGAGAAAAACACAACTGTTACAACAAGCGTGTATCCTTCTTCTTCTGTGTTCATCTGGAGTTTTTTCGGACGTGATTGCGTTGTGTTTGTTTACAGCAGAGCTGCGTTCTTGCGCTGTTAGGTCGACACATCCGACTTCTGCGGGCATTTGTTGACTGGGTTAACCTTCCCGGGAAATCTGTATCCATCTACTAGATTCTGAGCTCCCCCCAACTCCCAAACCAGGAGATGGTGCTATGACTTGGGGTTGGGGTTGTCACACCAACCTCATTACCATAGGTGCAGGCCCTTGTTAGGGCTGACGTGACCCAAACACATCGGACAAGACCATACATCCTGCCAGAGGGTTAAACTACCAACTCTGTGTGTGTGTGTGTGTGTGTGTGCGTGCGCGCGCACATGTGTATTTTGTTGTTGTTTGTTTTGAGTGTGAAGCCAAATGTGTGGTCTGGATGCACTCAGCTCGTGTCTGAACCTACTTCCCAGCCATTTATAATACATACAGTGCTGTTGTTTCAGATTAGAGTTGCATGAAATCATCTATGACAGGAGGGAGATAGCAGGCCAGGTTGACATTGAAGTGGGTTCATTTGTACTTCCACTAGCTTCATAGCCACAGCTGGGGTCAAGTGCTTGCTGATAGGGGCTCATTTGTACTTCCACTTGCTTCATAGCCACATCTGGGGTCAAGTGCTTGCTGATAGGGGTTCGTTTGTACTTCCACTTGCTTCATAGCCACAGCTGGGGTCAAGTGCTTGCTGATAGGGGTTCATTTGTACTTCCACTTGCTTCATAGCCACAGCTGGGGTCAAGTGCTTGCTGATAGGGGTTCATTTGTACTTCCACTTGCTTCATAGCCACAGCTGGGGTCAAGTGCTTGCTGATAGGGGTTCGTTTGTACTTCCACTTGCTTCATAGCCACAGCTGGGGTCAAGTGCTTGCTGATAGGGGTTCGTTTGTACTTCCACTTGCTTCATAGCCACAGCTGGGGTCAAGTGCTTACTGATAGGGGTTCGTTTGTACTTCCACTTGCTTCATAGCCACAGCTGGGGTCAAGTGCTTGCTGATAGGGGTTCGTTTGTACTTCCACTTGCTTCATAGCCACAGCTGGGGTCAAGTGCTTACTGATAGGGGTTCGTTTGTACTTCCACTTGCTTCATAGCCACAGCTGGGGTCAAGTGCTTGCTGATAGGGGTTCGTTTGAACTTCCACTTGCTTCATAGCCACAGCTGGGGTCAAGACACACTAAGTGCTTGCTGATAGGGGTTCATTCTCACAAGATGTCTGAAGATGCCTGCATCATGTCCGATGTGTGCGAGTCCCGGTGAGGGCCGGGATTTTTTTACGCAGACTACTAGTAACAAAATTTCCCCTAGTCTCTGGGTAGTGTGATCAGACGTCCATGTGTATTGTTGCGCATGTAAAAAAATCCCTTGGCAGTTGGAAATAGAAAAAGAGTAGCCTAATGACACTGCCCAGGCAAAATTTTGAGTTAAAAATCTACCCAAAGTATTTCACGATCCTTGCTGGTGCTACGGAGTTCATGCACTGAGCTGAGATTCTACGGCCTCAGGCTTGAGTTAGGAGTAGAACGGAGCACTTATGGGGTACACCTGTGTGCCGTGATGTTGATCCGCCGACTAAACTAAACTAAACTGTCTGAAGTACTTGATGCGTTCGTCTACAAATTCAATGCACGGCTATGGTAACTATGATATACATCTGCATCTAATTTTAATATAAGCGCAAAAAAGGAGGACATTCAACACAACAATACAAATACATGAAAACTTAAAACAAAATGTTATGCAAAATTGCAGATCATGACAGTTGCACTGTGTGTGTTTCAAGTATGAAAACAAGGACAGGGTTAAGTGGGCAGACAGAAAGCGTACAAACCTGGACTGTGATGGAAGCATGGTGGCCTCCGCCATGGAAGACAGACCATGCAGGTCTGATCTGATAACTTTGGTTTCAAACGTGTTCACATCTGTGTCCACATCATCCTGCGATGAATAAGTGACATCATCATCATCCACACTGTGAGCATCGACCAGCGATGACTGCGACAGACCCTGATGCTGCCCGGCAACAGCTGCTGAAGCCAGCGAGGCTGGGGGTGTGGCCACTGGGCTAGGAGTCGAAGGTGAGGCTCTCGGGGCATGTGAGTTGCTGAGGCTGGCGTTGCGTGAGATGCCTCGCACAATATCGGCCATTCTGCTCTCATGGGAGACCTCCGAGTTAGACAGGCTGCTCTGTGGAAAAGAAGCCAACAACAATCATCACTAAACATCACGACCTCTTGTCTGTACAATTTCTCTACACATCTATCATTGTAAACACGACCTCTTGTGTCTGTACAATTTCTCTACACATCTATCATTGTAAACACGACCTCTTGTGTCTGTACAATTTCTCTACACATCTATCATTGTAAACACGACCTCTTGTGTCTGTACAATTTCTCTACACATCTATCATTGTAAACACGACCTCTTGTGTCTGTACAATTTCTCTACACATTTCACTAATGACCTATTGTATCGGTGCAATTTCTCGACACATTTCACATTTTATTAATGACCTCTTGTGTCAATACAAATCTTCATCACAAAAACAAATGCATGTCCTCATTAGGCCATTGCGATCAAGCCCAGATTGATTTTCTAGACAACCGACAACCTTATCCAATGATGCCATGGTCTGGTGTCAACCGATAACTCTAAGATGATGCTATGATCTTCTAGTGTCAACTAATAACCCAGTCTAATGATGCCATGATCCAGTGTCAACCGATAACCCCATCTAATGATGCCATGATCTGGTGTAAACTAATAACCCCATCTAATGATGCCATGATCCAGTGTCAACCGATAACCCCATCTAATGATGCCATGATCTTCTAGTGTCAACTAATAACCCCGTCTAATGATGCCATGATCTGGTGTCAACTGATAACCCAATCTAATGATGCCATGATCTGGTGTCAACTAATAACCCCGTCTAATGATGCCATGATCCAGTGTCAACCGATAACCCCATCTAATGATGCCATGATCTGGTGTCAACCAATAACCCCATCTAATGATGCCATGATCTGGTGTCAACTAATAACCCCATCTAATGATGCCATGATCCAGTGTCAACTAATAACCCCATCTAATGATGCCATGATCTGGTGTCAACTAATAACCCCATCTAATGATGCCATGATCCAGTGTCAACTGATAGCCCCATCTAATGATGCCATGATCTTCTAGTGTCAACTAATAACCCCATCTAATGATGTCATGGTCTTCTAGTGTCAACTAATAACCCTATCTAATGATGCCATGGTCTGGTGTCAACTAATAACCCCATCTAATGATGCCATGATCTTCTAGTGTCAACCGATAACTCTAATGATGCCATGATCTGGTGTCAACTGATAACCCCATCTAATGATGCCATGATCTGGTGTCAACTGATAACCCCATCTAATGATGCCATAATCTTCTAGTGTCAACTAATAACTCCATCTAATGATGCCATGATCTGGTGTCAAATGATAACCCCATCTAATGATGCCATGATTTTCTAGTGTCAACTAATAACCCCGTCTAATGATGCCATGATCTGGTGTCAACTGATAACCCCATCTAATGATGCCATGATCTTCTAGTGTCAACCGATAACTCTAATGAAGCGATGATCTGGTGTCAACTGATAACCCCATCTAATGATGCCATGATCTGGTGTCAACTGATAACCCCATCTAATGATGCCATAATCTTCTAGTGTCAACTAATAACTCCATCTAATGATGCCATGATTTTCTAGTGTCAACTAATAACCCCGTCTAATGATGCCATGGTCTGGTGTCAACTAATAACCCCATCTAATGATGCCATGATCTTCTAGTGTCAACCGATAACTCTAATGATGCCATGATCTGGTGTCAACTGATAACCCCATCTAATGATGCCATGATCTGGTGTCAACTGATAACCCCATCTAATGATGCCATAATCTTCTAGTGTCAACTAATAACTCCATCTAATGATGCCATGATTTTCTAGTGTCAACTAATAACCCCGTCTAATGATGCCATGGTCTGGTGTCAACTAATAACCCCATCTAATGATGCCATGATCTTCTAGTGTCAACCGATAACTCTAATGATGCCATGATCTGGTGTCAACTGATAACCCCATCTAATGATGCCATGATCTGGTGTCAACTGATAACCCCATCTAATGATGCCATGATCTGGTGTCAACTGATAACCCCATCTAATGATGCCATAATCTTCTAGTGTCAACTGATAACCCCATCTAATGATGCCATGATCTGGTGTCAACTGATAACCCCATCTAATGATGCCATAATCTTCTAGTGTCAACTAATAACTCCATCTAATGATGCCATGATCTGGTGTCAAATGATAACCCCATCTAATGATGCCATGATTTTCTAGTGTCAACCGATAACTCTAATGATGCCATGATCTGGTGTCAACTGATAACCCCATCTAATGATGCCATGATCTGGTGTCAACTGATAACCCTATCTAATGATGCCATGATCCAGTGTCAACCGATAACCCCATCTAATTATGCCATGATCTGGTGTCAACTGATAACCCCATCTAATGATGCCATGATCTGGTGTCAACTGATAACCCCATCTAATGATGCCATGATCCAGTGTCAACCGATAACCCCATCTAATTATGCCATGATCCAGTGTCAACCGATAACCCCATCTAAGTATGCCATGATCTTCTAGTGTCAACCGATAACTCTAATGATGCCATGATCCAGTGTCAACCGATAACCCCATCTAATTATGCCATGATCTGGTGTCAACTGATAACCCCATCTAATGATGCCATGATCCAGTGTCAACCGATAACCCCATCTAATGATGCCATGATCTGGTGTCAACTGATAACCCAATCTAATGATGCCATGATCCAGTGTCAACCGATAACCCCATCTAATGATGCCATGATCTTCTAGTGTCAACTAATAACCTCGTCTAATGATGCCATGACCTTCTAGTGTCAACTAATAACCTCATCTAATGATGCCATGACCTTCTAGTGTCAACTAATAACCTCATCTAATGATGCCATGACCTTCTAGTGTCAACTAATAACCCCATCTAATGATGCCATGCCCTTCTAGTGTCAACTAATAACCTTGTCTAATGATGCCATGACCTTCTAGTGTCAACTAATAACCTCGTATAATGATGCCATGGCCTGGTTTCAACCAATAACTCCATATAATGATGCCATGGTCTGGTGTCAACCGATAACCCCATCTCATGATCTAGTGTCAACCGATAACCCCATCTAATGATGCCATAATCTAGTGTCAACCGATAACTCTAATGATGCCATGATCTGGTGTCAACCGATAACCCCATCTAATGATGCCATGATCTGGTGTCAACCAATAACCCCATCTAATGATGCCATAATCTGATGTCAACCGATAACCCCATCTAATGATGCCATGATCTGGTGTCAACCGATAACTCTAATGATGCCATGATCTGGTGTCAACCGATAACCCCATCTAATGATGCCATGATCTGGTGTCAACCAATAACCCCATCTAATGATGCCATAATCTGGTGTCAACCGATAACCCCATCTAATGATGCCATAATCTAGTGTCAACTGATAGCCCCATCTAATGATGCCATGATCTGGTGTCAACCGATAACCCCATCTAATGATGCCACGATCTGGTCTAAACAGCACTTTGTCACTACAGCGCTCGGCATCTGCAAACCGCACTAGATTTCCACTGGCAGCCGAAGACAAACCACAAGTACAACGCTCCAACTTACCAGCGTTCCCGGCAGCGGTGGGAATGAGTTCGCCTCCATGGTAAAATTGTCCACGGCAGCTAGATTCTGGGAGCTAAAGTGAGTTCGGCTGGACTGATTACGCTCCACGCGCTGCAATACACAAGGATAACAGTAAGGTGGGGTTCGTAATCACTGACATACACGCATAGACTGTTAATGGACACCTGACTCAATCACTGACAAAAGACATACACGCATAGACTGTTAATGGACACCTGACTCAATCACTGACAAAAGACATACACGCATAGACTGTTGATGGACACCTGACTCAATCACTGACATACACGCACAGACTGTTAATGGACACCTGACTCAATCACTGACATACACGCATAGACTGTTAATGGACACCTGACTCAATCACTGACATACACGCATAGACTGTTAATGGACACCTGACTCAATCACTGACATACACGCATAGACTGTTAATGGACACCTGACTCAATCACTGACATACACGCACAGACTGTTAATGGACACCTGACTCAATCACTGACATACACGCACAGACTGTTAATGGACACCTGACTCAATCACTGACATACACGCATAGACTGTTAATGGACACCTGACTCAATCACTGACATACACGCATAGACTGTTAATGGACACCTGACTCAATCACTGACAAAAGACATACACGCATAGACTGTTAATGGACACCTGACTCAATCACTGACAAAAGACATACACGCATAGACTGTTAATGGACACCTGACTCAATCACTGACAAAAGACATACACGCATAGACTGTTGATGGACACCTGACTTGTTCCTTCATGGCCACACCTGAGGCAATCAACCATCCCGGCCATACAACACATGATTGCTCCGCCTGCCACTCTGTGCTGCAAGGACAACGTGCTTCCACTTCTTCTACCCCGCCTGGTGTCATGTCTGTGCAGCACATGCACTACACTCTCTATGTGGTGCCCTCTGGGTCTGATATCTGGTTAAATATCATCTCACGATGGTGTGTTATTTGTTTGTATAGTGGAACAGACAGCTTTATGGTGTCTGCTACTTTTTTCACAGGCCAAAGAGCATGTACACGATTAAATGCAATTTAATGCTATTTGTCAGTATTCAATGATCCTGGTCTTGATCTGTCCAGTAATTGTAAGCATGAGTACCTGACGCACAAATCAAGCTTGCCTGAGGGGAATTAACACTGCTGGAAGGTCAGCATGTCCAAATGGATAAGAACATGTGTTCTTAAACATCCGGTGTGCTGATGCTGAGGTAAGAGGTTCAACCCCTGCACCGGACAGTTGGACTAAAATGCTGACCTATTGTCCTTGACTTGGGGACATAAATTACAAGTACCTTTGAAGTCGGAGTGGGTTCAACTGTTGGCGAGGCACACTTAATAGGGAAAGCTAATCCACACGCAAAATTGTTGCGAGCGCAACAAAACACTGCCAGAAATCTATATATATACCAGTCATGACAGAAGTTTGGTTAACATACTGCCAAGAATCCAATGAGATGAGGATCACACATGCTGGGCCTTGCACTCTCACACATCTAGGACTTGCACTCTCACACATCTAGGACCTGCACTATCACACATCCTGAGCCTTGCACTCTCACACATCCTGAGCCTTGCACTCTCACACATCCTGAGCCTTGCACTCTCACACATCTAGGACCTGCACTCTCACACATCTAGGACCTGCACTCACACATCCTGAGCCTTGCACTCTCACACATCTAGGACCTGCACTCTCACACATCTAGGGCCTTGCACTCTCACACATCTAGGACCTGCACTCTCACACATCTAGGGCCTTGCACTCTCACACATCTAGGACCTGCACTCTCACACATCTAGGACCTGCACTCTCACACATCTAGGACCTGCACTCTCACACATCTAGGACCTGCACTATCACACATCCTGAGCCTTGCACTCTCACACATCTAGGACCTGCACTCTCACACATCTAGGACCTGCACTATCACACATCCTGGGCCTTGCACTCTCACACATCTAGGACCTGCACTCTCACACATCTAGGACCTGCACTATCACACATCCTGGGCCTTGCACTCTCACACATCTAGGACCTGCACTCTCACACATCTAGGACCTGCACTATCACACATCCTGGGCCTTGCACTCTCACACATCTAGGACCTGCACTCTCACACATCTAGGACCTGCACTATCACACATCCTGAGCCTTGCACTCTCACACATCTAGGACCTGCACTCTCACACATCTAGGACCTGCACTATCACACATCCTGGGCCTTGCACTCTCACACATCTAGGACCTGCACTCTCACACATCTAGGACCTGCACTATCACACATCCTGGGCCTTGCACTCTCACACATCTAGGACCTGCACTCTCACACATCTAGGACCTGCACTCTCACACATCTAGGACCTGCACTCTCACACATCTAGGACCTGCACTATCACACATCCTGGGCCTTGCACTCTCACACATCTAGGACCTGCACTCTCACACATCTAGGACCTGCACTATCACACATCCTGGGCCTTGCACTCTCACACATCTAGGACCTGCACTCTCACACATCTAGGACCTGCACTATCACACATCCTGGGCCTTGCACTCTCACACATCTAGGACCTGCACTCTCACACATCTAGGACCTGCACTATCACACATCCTGGGCCTTGCACTCTCACACATCTAGGACCTGCACTCTCACACATCTAGGACCTGCACTATCACACATCCTGGGCCTTGCACTCTCACACATCTAGGACCTGCACTCTCACACATCTAGGGCCTTGCACTCTCACACAACTAGGACCTGCACTATCACACATTTAGGACCTGCACTATCACACATCCTGGGCCTTGCACTCTCACACATCTAGGACCTGCACTATCACACAACTAGGACCTGCACTATCACACATTTAGGACCTGCACTATCACACATCCTGGGCCTTGCACTCTCACACAACTAGGACCTTGCACTCTCACACAACTAGGACCTGCACTATCACACATTTAGGACCTGCACTATCACACATCCTGGGCCTTGCACTCTCACACATCTAGGACCTGCACTATCACACATCTAGGACCTGCACTATCACACATCCTGGGCCTTGCACTGTCACACATCTAGGACCTGCACTGTCACACATCAAGGACCTGCACTCTCACACATCTAGGACCTACACTCTCACACATCTAGAACCTGCACTGTCACACATCTAGGACCTAGGATAAGAAGCAATCTCATCCACACAAATGTTGTAGCTGAGGCTATAGTGAGAAAGCAGTGTCCACACATCCACCCATTGGTCACCATGTCTGACAAGATTGGCTCTCCCATCCCACAATAATTGCACAATGATCATTGTTCTCAGACAAACTTACCTGACTGCGTACATTGTCCTCTCTTTTCCGTCTATTTCTCCTAGAGACAACAGAATTAAACAAGATTTAGAAAACATGTACAGCAAAATCTGGCAGAATCACATCATATTCACATCCACAATCAGTCTGCACATTAGTACCTGCCCAAACCAAACGCACACCAACAATCTACCAGCAACTGGAACAATGGAAGTAATGGAACTGCCTGACAACCACCACATGATTCCAGCTGATTGCTCAAATTGGCTGGTCTATCCATATAATGGCATGTTGATCAACCCCAACAAGGATGCCAAGAGGCAAATTGCACTTGAGGTCTCAAAAGAACGGTCCTCAATATCCCCAGGAAATGTTCACTCAGCACCTCTAAATGTTCACTCGGCACCTCTAAATGTTCACTCTGCCCCTCTAAGTGTTCACCCGACCCCTCTAAGTGTTCACCCGGCCCCTCTAAATGTTCACCCGGCCCCTCTAAATGTTCACCCGGCACCTCTAAATGTTCACCCGGCACCTCTAAATGTTCACTCAGCATCTCTAAATGTTCACTCAGCATCTCTAAATGTTCACTGAGCACCTCTAAATGTTCACCCGGCACCTCTAAATGTTCACCCGGCACCTCTAAATGTTCACTCAGGTCCTCTAAATGTTCACCCAGCACCTCTAAATGTTCACCCGGCACCTCTAAATGTTCACCCAGCACCTCTAAATGTTCACTCAGCCCCTCTAATGGGTACTAAATGTGCTACCTGCCTATCTAATTCCCATCAGCAAAGACACACAAGTTGCATTTTCTGTCATTGATTAGGTCAGCAGTCAGGTAAGTCTGTGCAGTATTTTCTCTACATCTACAGACTGGCACAAGATAATAGTGACACTGGGACATGAGTACAGAGAATGGGCAACAGGCTGCAGAGAGTTTGAGGTGTAAGAACTTATCCAGAGTAATACACATCAAGGTGTCATAGTGACCTACACTGATGGGTCAGTGGTGAGAAACAGATGTAGTGGTTGGGGTTTCATTGCGAAGGCTAATGGACAATTCTTGACAAGTCTGGCATATGAGACTACGAAGTGGAAGCAGTAACAGCGGCATTCCATTGGTTAGAGGAGACCACTGTAACACACACTGTCTTCATCACGGACTCGGTATACTTAGTAATATGGAGAAAGGAATATTTTGTGTTGAACGAGGGGACGGAGAGCGTATGGGAATGTAACCAGTGCAGTGATGTCGGTTCTTAGATCAGCTCAGTTCCTCTACATCATTTATTCTCTTTCCTGGGAGAAATTATGTGACTGCTGTAACTTACGGATGCCTTTCAGCTGTCAGACCACATGCTATATACAAAGCTGAGTGTTCATACAAAAGTTGAGGATGAGAAAGGCTTTCAGTTATATCATGTTCCTTCCTTTAACAGACAATTAAATTCAGTGTTGGTTTGCTAAGGTTATATATTGTCACCATATGAGATCTACAGAAAATATTTCTGACAATTTCGAGCCAAAATAGGCCCTATTAGCCATCTTAGAACTCACGGCTCCATACTTTCAACCCCACTAGATGACATGAATGGTCGTCATCATTCTTGATGGACAAAATAACAACACAGAAAATATACCAGAGATTGCTGTTGTCACAATGACCCATCTTGATAGCAACAAGTCAGAAGGAACTACAGAAGATGATAAATACAGAAGTGACAGAAGATTAACCTCAACATGAATACAGCGGGCAGCAAGAGTCAGAGGAGAGCAGAGGGAGGAGATGTGGGTGGACAGAGGGAGGAGATGTGAGTGGACAGAGGGAGGAGATGTGAGTGGACAGAGGGAGGAGATGTGAGTGGACAGAGGGAGGAGATGTGAGTGGACAGAGGGAGGAGATGTGAGTAGACAGAGGGAGGAGATATGAGTGGACAAAGGAGAGCACTTACTTGTCAGTGCGATTGCCTGGCGGTGACTGCTGGTGGGACTGTGGAGGCAGGTACTGGTGGTGGTGCTGTTGGGAGTTGTGGTAGTGGTGCTGTTGTTGCTGGTGGTGGGCCATGTGGTGCTGGTAGGCTGGGTGATGCTGGTGTTGGCCTGGCTGGGCAGCAGGCTGGTGCTGGGCTGGTGGGGGCAGCTGGTTGCCGTGCTGCACCGCGTGGTTGCTTTGTGGCTGATAATGCTGCTGCTGCTGTTGGTGATGGTGATGAACTGTTTGGGGTGGCGGTGCTTGGTGGTGATGCTGGGGTATGGGTGGTGGGGGTTGAATGTGCTGGTGGTGCAGCATCTGTGTGTTAGGTGGAGGGTTGCTGGTGATGTGTGGGGGTGGGGCACTGGTGGTGGCAGGGACCGCTGCCTGAATCATGACCGAATGCTGGTGCTGATGCTGATGGTGTTGGGCAGGCTGGTGGTGTTGGGCAGGCTGGTAGTGCCCGACAGACATGGGTTCCAGCCCCGATGGGTGCAGGAGGGCGGTGGAGGGAGCAGCGGTGGTGACAATGTGTGGCTGGTGTTGGGTGGCTACGGCTGCAGCAAACTTGTGGTTGGTCATCTGACTCTGGGCCATCATGGCGGCGGTCACATCCTCCTGCAGTGTGGTCCGGCGCGGCATGTATGCCTCTTGTGACACTACCACAGCGGTCACACTGTTGTCACTGCCGTGAGGGCTAGCTGGGGGCGGTACTGGCATGGACACCACCGATGGGCGATCGGTAGAGCGCTCGGGGTTGTTATGCCTGGTTCGCTGTGGCCTGTGAAGACAATTTAACATGTTCAATTGTTCATCTATTACACATTTCATAACAACAAAATGTTCATGAGCAGAGCATTTCACACACTGAAAAATATCAGAACTTTCTTATCAGAAATTTTTTGGAGACTCCTGTGGGTTGCCACTAGAGCTACGGAGTTCAATTTTTGTGCGACCAAGCCATATGGGATAAAACCCGGTGCAATGAAGTCAACCCTGTCGACTTTTAAGCGGCCTTTTTTAACGCCAATCTGACTGGATAGTTACCACTATACAAGATAGCTCTGGAGTCTACCTGGATGTTTAAGTGTACAGTTCTGGAATTTACCTGCATGTTTAGGTGTATACATGGCTAATAATAGCCCTCTAGCAGTGCGAGCTGACAGGCTCCATGGGGACCCCCCCCTCTGCCACAAGCGCGGGTGCTGCTAGTTCTGAAGCTAGAGTTAGGATAGTATAACAGAGTACATGACATGTCACATGACAGGTGCGTGTTCCAGTCACCAGTGGATTGAGCAACAATTAGCCAGGTGAATGGATCAAATGTGCATGCTTGTACTAAACATACATGTGTAGTGGGCAAACAAGAAAGGCGGGCCAGCAATGGAGATAATGTGTTCTAAGTGTCCTGTCATGATAGCATCTGCATTAGTCTCTGTCACACAGCTCCAGCCTGCTTCTAGAGCCAGAATCCATCAGACCACACAGTGAGACAAACATCAACGCTGAATATCTGCATTAGTCTGTCACACAGCTCCGACCTGCTTCTAGAGCCTGAATCCAGCAGACCACAGTGAGACAAACATCAACGCTGAATATCTGCATTAGTCTGTCACACAGCTCCGACCTGCTTCTAGAGCCTGAATCCAGCAGACCACACAGTGAGACAAACAACACTGAATATCTGCATTAGTCTCTGTAACACAGCTCTGGCCTGCTTCTAGAGCCAAAATCCAGCAGACCACACAGCGAGACAAACAACACGGAATATCCACTGGTAAGTGAACTTACCTGCTGAAGCGATGCTGTTGGTTATTCCCTGTAGTCATCAAGTGTGCCCGTGGCATTGATGTTCGTATATGCTGTGGCTGGAGTCCATTGTTTTGCATAATCTACGGATGACAAAACAAACATGTTGAACAGACAAGAACTAGTTTATAGCCACAAAATAAAGGAAATTGCCCACGCTGACCAAAGTTAACCCAGTCTAGTTTCAGGGCTAGTTCTGTCTACACTCCCTCTCTAAAGTGCCACAACATGTTGGCTTTATATTTATATCTATTGTCTACACTCCTTCTTCTTCTTCTGCATTCATCCGGATTTTTTTTTCTGATGTGACTGCGTTGTGCCTGTTTACAGCAGAGCTACGTTCTTGCGCCGTTAGGCCGACACATCCGACTTCTGTGGGCATTTGTTGACCGGGTTAACCTTCCCGGGGGTCTACACTCCTCCTAAAGTGCCACATGTTGGATTTATATTTATATCTATTGTCTACACTCCCTTTGTGCCACAACATGTTGGCTTTATATTTATATCTATTGTCTACACTCCCTTTGTGCCACAACATGTTGGCTTTATATTTATTTTTAAAAAGTCGCTTAAAAGTCGACAGGGTCACTTCACTGCACCGGGTTTTATCCCATATGGCCCGGTCTCTTTCTGCAGCGCAGAACGTATCACACAAAGCACAAACTCTGTAGCTCTAGCGACGACCCACTGGAGTCTCCGAAAAATGTCACTCGTTTTGACTCCCTCTAAATACCACTACATGTGGGCTTTATATTTATATCTATTGTCTAACCAGCTCTGAAGCCAAGGGATTGTGGACATAATTTGTAATCCCGAACACCACGTTCGAAACAGGGCAACAAAGCGCCTTGCGTTGTATTTTCACACAATGGTATGAGTTTCTGTAGCAATGGCAAACTACTGAAGGTAAAGTCAAGAAATCACACACAAAAAACAGCCAAAAAAATGCTGGGGTTGACTGTGATGTTCTCCATAGGATATGCAACTAACTTGTAACTGTTGACTTTATGTGTTGGCATTACATTTATATCATTTTGTGTGTGTGTGTGTGTGTGTGTGTGTGTGTGGGTGGATGGGTGGGTGTGTGTGTGTGTGTGTGGCATTGGACGTGTATTGGTTGTCTAAGGTCTAAGCGTGTTGACTGACTAACGTCTACCTGTGCTGTCACTATCTGATATCTCAAATACTCACTAGTCTAGGCTACATATGAGCCTGCCGTCTACCTGTGCTGTCACTCAAATACTCACTAGTCCAGGCTATACACGAGCCTGCTGTCTACCTGTCACTCAAATACTCACTAGTCCAGGCTACACATGAGCCTGCTGTCTACCTGTGCCGTCACTCAAATACTCACTAGTCCAGGCTACACATGAGCCTGCTGTCTACCTGTGCCGTCACTCAAATACTCACTAGTCCAGGCTACACATGAGCCTGCTGTCTACCTGTGCCGTCACTCAAATACTCACTAGTCCAGGCTACACATGAGCCTGCTGTCTACCTGTGCCGTCACTCAAATACTCACTAGTCCAGGCTACACATGAGCCTGCTGTCTACCTGTGCCGTCACTCAAATACTCACTAGTCCAGGCTACACATGAGCCTGCTGTCTACCTGTGCCGTCACTCAAATACTCACTAGTCCAGGCTACACATGAGCCTGCCGTCTACCTGTGCCGTCACTCAAATACTCACTAGTCCAGGCTACACATGAGCCTGCTGTCTACCTGTGCCGTCACTCAAATACTCACTAGTCCAGGCTACACATGAGCCTGCTGTCTACCTGTGCCGTCACTCAAATACTCACTAGTCCAGGCTACACATGAGCCTGCTGTCTACCTGTGCCGTCACTCAAATACTCACTAGTCCAGGCTACACATGAGCCTGCCGTCTACCTGTGCCGTCACTCAAATACTCACTAGTCCAGGTTACACATGAGCCTGCTGTCTACCTGTGCCGTCACTCAAATACTCACTAGTCCAGGCTACACATGAGCCTGCTGTCTACCTGTGCCGTCACTCAAATACTCACTAGTCCAGGTTACACATGAGCCTGCTGTCTACCTGTGCCGTCACTCAAATACTCACTAGTCCAGGCTACACATGAGCCTGCTGTCTACCTGTGCCGTCACTCAAATACTCACTAGTCCAGGCTACACATGAGCCTGCTGTCTACCTGTGCCGTCACTCAAATACTCACTAGTCCAGGCTACACATGAGCCTGCTGTCTACCTGTGCCGTCACTCAAATACTCACTAGTCCAGGTTACACATGAGCCTGCTGTCTACCTGTGCCGTCACTCAAATACTCACTAGTCCAGGCTACACATGAGCCTGCTGTCTACCTGTGCCGTCACTCAAATACTCACTAGTCCAGGCTACACATGAGCCTGCTGTCTACCTGTGCCGTCACTCAAATACTCACTAGTCCAGGCTACACATGAGCCTGCCGTCTACCTGTGCCGTCACTCAAATACTCACTAGTCCAGGCTACACATGAGCCTGCTGTCTACCTGTGCCGTCACTCAAATACTCACTAGTCCAGGCTACACATGAGCCTGCTGTCTACCTGTGCCGTCACTCAAATACTCACTAGTCCAGGCTACACATGAGCCTGCTGTCTACCTGTGCCGTCACTCAAATACTCACTAGTCCAGGCTACACATGAGCCTGCCGTCTACCTGTGCCGTCACTCAAATACTCACTAGTCCAGGTTACACATGAGCCTGCTGTCTACCTGTGCCGTCACTCAAATACTCACTAGTCCAGGCTACACATGAGCCTGCTGTCTACCTGTGCCGTCACTCAAATACTCACTAGTCCAGGTTACACATGAGCCTGCTGTCTACCTGTGCCGTCACTCAAATACTCACTAGTCCAGGCTACACATGAGCCTGCTGTCTACCTGTGCCGTCACTCAAATACTCACTAGTCCAGGCTACACATGAGCCTGCTGTCTACCTGTGCCGTCACTCAAATACTCACTAGTCCAGGCTACACATGAGCCTGCCGTCTACCTGTGCCGTCACTCAAATACTCACTAGTCCAGGTTACACATGAGCCTGCTGTCTACCTGTGCCGTCACTCAAATACTCACTAGTCCAGGCTACACATGAGCCTGCCGTCTACCTGTGCCGTCACTCAAATACTCACTAGTCCAGGCTACACATGAGCCTGCTGTCTACCTGTGCCGTCACTCAAATACTCACTAGTCCAGGCTACACATGAGCCTGCCGTCTACCTGTGCCGTCACTCAAATACTCACTAGTCCAGGCTACACATGAGCCTGCTGTCTACCTGTGCCGTCACTCAAATACTCACTAGTCCAGGCTACACATGAGCCTGCTGTCTACCTGTGCCGTCACTCAAATACTCACTAGTCCAGGCTACACATGAGCCTGCTGTCTACCTGTGCCGTCACTCAAATACTCACTAGTCCAGGCTACACATGAGCCTGCCGTCTACCTGTGCCGTCACTCAAATACTCACTAGTCCAGGTTCCATGGCAGCTGCAGGTCCAGGCCAGCTGTGTATCATCCCTGTCATGTATGGTAAGAAGGATCCTTGTGGTGTCTGCAAACATTCACAAACAATGATATTTATTGACACAAACTTGTGGTATCTGCAAACATTCACAAACAATGATATTTATTGACACAAACTTGTGGTATCTGCAAACATTCACAAACAATGATATTTATGGACACAAACTTGTGGTGTCTGCAAACATTCACAAAAATGATACTTACTGACACAAACTGTCAGCACACCACAATACAATGTATGCAAATGATAGAATGAAATGTCAGTATATGTTAACTGTACTCTGTTTGAGCAGTGACATTTAACTGTACTCTGATTGAGCAGTGACATTTAACTGTACTCTGACTGAGCAGTGACATTTAACTGTACTCTTGACTGAGCAGTGACATTTAACTGTACTCTGATTGAGCAGTGACATCTCCCATTGCTGGCAACTGGTGATTTCCAAAGGAACTCAATGTTTATCAGAGTTTACCACAAATGTTGCAAGATTATGGTGAGAGAAACACTATATCAGAGCAAGATTATGGTGACAAAAACGTTATAGCACAGCACAATTATGGTGACAGAAACACTATATCAGAGCAAGATTATGGTGACAGAAACATTATAGCACAGCAAGATTATGGTGACAGAAACATTATAGCACAGCAAGATTATTGTGCCAGAAACACTATAGCACAGCAAGATTATGGTGACAGAAACATTATAGCACAGCAAGATTATGGTGACAGGAACATTATAGCACAGCAAGATTATGGTGACAGGAACATTATAGCACAGCAAGATTATGGTGACAAACACTATAGCACAACAAGATTATGGTGACAGAAACATTATAGCACAGCCAGATTATGGTGACAGAAACATTATAGCACAGCAAGATTATGGTGACAGAAACATTATAGCACAGCAAGATTATGGTGACAGGAACATTATAGCACAGCAAGATTAGAGTGACAGAAACACTATAGCACACTAAGATTATGGTGACAGAAACACTATAGCACAGCAAGATTATGGTGACAGGAACACTATATAAGAGCAAGATTATGGTGACAGAAACATTATAGCACAGCAAGATTATGGTGACAAACATTATAGCACAGCAAGATTATGGTGACAGAAACACTATAGCACAGCAAGATTATGGTGACAGAAACATTATAGCACAGCAAGATTATGGTGACAGGAACATTATAGCACATCAAGATTATGGTGACAGAAACCCTATAGCACAGCAAGATTATGGTGACAGAAACATTATAGCACAGCAAGATTATGGTGACAGAAACATTATAGCACAGCAAGATTATGGTGACAGAAACATTATAGCATAGCAAGATTATGGTGACAGGAACATTATAGCATGGCAAGATTATGGTGACAGAAACACTATAGCACAGCAAGATTATGGTGACAGAAACACTATAGCACAGCAAGATTATGGTGACAAGAACATTATAGCACAGCACAATTATGATGACAGAAACATTATAGCACAACACAATTATGGTGACAGAAACACTATATCAGAGCAAGATTATGGTGACAGAAACATTATAGCACAGCACAATTATGATGACAGAAACACAATATCAGAGCAAGATTATGGTGACAGAAACATTATACCACAGCAAGATTATGGTGACAGAAACATTACACCAGAGCAAGATTATGGTGACAGAAAAACTATAGCACAGCAAGATTATGGTGACAGAAACACTATAGCACAGCAAGATTATGGTGACAGAAACATTATAGCACAGCAAGATTATGGTGACAGAAACATTATAGCACAGCAAGATTATGGTGACAGAAACATTGTAGCACAGCAAGATTATGGTGACAGAAACACTATAGCACAGCAAGATTATGGTGACAGAAACATTATAGCACAGCAAGATTATGGTGACAGGAACATTATAGCACAGCAAGAGTTTGGTGACAGAAACATTATAGCACAGCACAATTATGGTGACAGAAACACTATATCAGAGCAAGATTATGGTGACAGAAACATTATAGCACAGCAAGATTATGGTGACAGAAACATTACACCACAGCAAGATTATGGTGACAGGAACATTATAGCACAGCATGATTTTGGTGACAAAAACATTATAGCACAGCAAGATTATGGTGATAGAAACATCATAGCACAGCAACATTATGGTGATAAAAACATAGCACAGCAAGATTATGGTGACAGAAACATTATAGCTCAGCAAGATTATGGTGACAGAAACATAGCAAAGCAAGATTATGGTGACAGAAACATTATAGCTCAGCAAGATTATGGTGACAGAAACATAGCAAAGCAAGATTATGGTGACAGGCACACTATAGCACAGCAAGATTATGGTGACAGAAACATTATAGTACAGCAAGATTATGGTGACAGAAACAGCACAGCAAGATTATGGTGACAGAAACATAGCACAGCATGATTATGGTGACAGAAACATTATAGCATTGCAAGATTATGGTGACAGGACCACTATAGCACAGCAAGATTATGGTGACAGAAATGCTATATAGCACAGCAAGATTATGGTGACAGAAACATTATAGTACAGCAACATAATGATAACATAGACTATAGCACAACCAGATCATGGTGATAGATACACTATAGCATAGCAAAGTGATTGTGGCAGATTCACGCAGCAGAACATTTAGAGATACTATGGTACAAGAACCCTCTCACACTTCTCACCCAACAAATCAGCAGTTATGACTCAAATAGTAAGACAACATATACAACTGACCACAATGGTCACTTCAAACAGTTGACTGATGACCAACATGGTATGGTCAGGGCAAGCTAAACAACTCACACACAATGATCACATCAAACAGTTGACTGATGACTAACGTGGTATGGTCAGGGCAAGCTAAACAACTCACACACAATGATCACATCAAACAGTTGACTGATGACTAACGTGGTATGGCCAGGGCAAACTAAACTTCCAGCGCTCCATTTTATTGACAGAGATGGCAGGCTGACATCAGAGATTGTAAACAGGACAGAAATGGCCAGAACTGGAGCTGTAGGACACGTGTGGCTTTCAATGAACACAAATAATGCTCTCTCACCTGCTGGTAGTAAATGTTTGCAGGTGAGCCGGTCAGGTATGAATGCAGCTGCATGGTGTTGAACGGCTGCATCACAGGCTGTGGCTGCTGGGCTTGTGGCTGTGGGATGGGGTTCTGAACTGCATGAACCGGAGCTGGTGCCACCGCCGCTGCCGCTGCCGCCTGGTTGTGGTAAGCTAACCTGCGCTGGCTAGAGTCCTCCATAGATGGGAAGTAACCTGCAGCAGCCAGTGTTCCTGATGACTTGATGCAGCACTGAAAGAAATCATGTGACAATATGATCAATGTATTCTAGACTACATATGAGTAAACTGTGGTGGGAAGGCTGTGTCCATGGATCTAGGTCATTTCTGTGTAAATTGCACATCACCACCACGTGCTAACAAGCATGGGCGGTCATGTTGCGCCATCTCACATGAGTCATGGATCTGTGTTCACGTCTTGATTGTGCCATGTGGCCAAGCTATCCAGATATTCTCTGCCTTCCCTGGTTCTTTTCCCCTCAATTTTGCCAGTTGTCACAAAGTTCTCCAGTTTATTTATTATCATAACATGCCCCAAAAGACGTTATAAATATAGACTGTCAAGGTCTAATTTCTCTAAACAGTTGACAATTTTCATTTGCTTCTTGTAGGACTTTGGTTTGCTCATTGAGTTTTCTGTCTGTCCATGGTTGCACATTTGGGGTTTATTTGTTGGTGGGAAGACAATGTAGCAATGAATCTAGATAATTTCTGTGGTATATTCTAGGTTGTATGACCAATGATTATACACACGCAACTATCACATCAACAACGTCAACAACAACAACACAGTTGCGTACTCACTCCAATGGTGTGCCAACTATCACGTCAACAACAACAACACAGCTGCGTACTCACTCCAATGGTGTGCCCCTTGTAGACAGCCTTCTGGTTGTGGAACTGAAAGAAGCTGTTCAAGGCTGCCGACTCCTTGCTGAAGCTGACGTACCACACAGAATAATTGTCCTTGTACATGACAAATTCGATGTGTGTCGGAGCATCGGCTCCCATCTCCAGGATGAATTGGCGAACATCCTGCAAAAGATCACAACATGTACAACGTTAGTTAACACATTGACATTCAACAATTCTGTGTCCAAGAATCAAACATGTACAGACATCATAAACTGTTGCCACTCACGTGCTCACCAGTCGACAGTGGGAACAACAAACAAACATCTACAGTGGTCAGACATCATATACTGTTGTCACTCATGTGCTCACCAGTCGACAGTGGGAACAACAAACAAACAAACACCTACAGTGGTCAGACATCATAAACTGATGTCACTCACATGCTCAGTAGTCGCCAGTGGGAATCCTCTCAGGGTCAGAGTTTTACGGCACTGGGACACCCTGACCTTCTTCCGATCATCAGACAGCTCAAGGACAGCGCTGGCTGCAAGTACAAAGACAAGTAAGATTGACAGCAACATTACCAAACATAATTCTCCATACAAGCACTCAAGCAATCACAGATCTAAAATGAAGGAACAAGTTTTCAGTGACAAGAAGATCTGCATTCTAGTTGAAGACAACATTGCAGAGACCACGCCCAGCACAGACCAGACCACATCCAGCACAGACCAGACCACACCCAGCACAGACCAGACCACACCCAGCTCAGACCAGACCACATCCAGCACAGACCAGACCACATCCAGCACAGACCAGACCACACCCAGCACAGACCAGACCACATCCAGCACAGACCAGACCACATCCAGCACAGACCAGACCACACCCAGCACAGACCAGACCACATCCAGCACAGACCAGATCACATCCAGCACAGACCAGACCACATCCAGCACAGACCAGACCACATCCAGCACAGACCAGACCACATCCAGCACAGACCAGACCACACCCAGCACAGACCAGACCACATCCAGCACAGACCCAGCACAGACCAGACCACACCCAGCACAGACCAGACCACACCCAGCACAGACCAGACCACACCCAGCACAGACCAGACCACACCCAGCACAGACCAGACCACACCCAGCACAGACCAGACCACACCCAGCACAGACCAGACCACACCCAGCACAGACCAGACCACACCCAGCACAGACCAGACCACACCCAGCACAGACCAGACCACACCCAGCACAGACCAGACCACACCCAGCACAGACCAGACCACGCCCAGCACAGACCAGACCACGCCCAGCACAGACCAGACCACGCCCAGCACAGACCAGACCACGCCCAGCACAGACCAGACCACACCCAGCACAGACCAGACCACACCCAGCACAGACCAGACCACGCCCAGCACAGACCAGACCACGCCCAGCACAGACCAGACCACATCCAGCACAGACCAGACCACATCCAGCACAGACCAGACCACATCCAGCACAGACCAGACCACACCCAGCACAGACCAGACCACACCCAGCACAGACCAGACCCAGCACAGACCAGACCCAGCACAGACCAGACCACACCCAGCACAGACCACACCCAGCACAGACCAGACCACACCCAGCACAGACCAGACCACACCCAGCACAGACCAGACCACACCCAGCACAGACCACAGACCAAGCCCAGCCCAGACCAGACCACACCCAGCACAGACCAGACCAAGCCTAGCACAGACCAGACCACATCCAGCACAGACCAGACCACATCCAGCACAGACCAGATCACATCCAGCACAGACCAGATCACATCCAGCACAGACCACACCCAGCCCAGACCAGACCACACCCAGCCCAGCCCAGACCCAGCACAGACCAGACCCAGCACAGACCAGACCACACCCAGCACAGCACAGACCACACCCAGCACACACCAGACCAAGCCCAGCACAGACCCAGCACAGACCACACCACACCCAGCACAGCACAGACCAGACTACACCCAGCACAGCACAGACCAGACCCAGCACAGACCAGACCCAGCACAGACCAGACCAAGCCCAACACAGACCACACCCAGCACAGACCAGACCACACCCAGCGCAGACCAGACCACATCCAGCACAGACCACATCCAGCACAGACCACAGACCAAGCCCAGCCCAGACCACACCCAGCACAGACCAGACCAAGCCCAGCACAGACCAGACCACATCCAGCACAGACCAGACCACATCCAGCACAGACCAGATCACATCCAGCACAGACCACACCCAGCCCAGACCAGACCACACCCAGCCCAGCCCAGACCACACCCAGCACAGACCAGACCACACCCAGCACAGCACATACCACACCCAGCACAGACCAGACCCAGCCCAGACCAGACCAAGCCCAACACAGACCAGACCAAGCCCAGCACAGACCAGACCACACCCAGCGCAGACCAGACCACACCCAGAACATACCAGACCACACCCAGCACAGACCAGACCACACCCAGCACAGACCAAGCCCAGCACAGACCAGACCAAGCCCAACACAGACCAGACCAAGCCCAGCACAGACCACGCCCAGCACAGACCAGACCACGCCCATCACAGACCAAGCCCAGCACAGACCAGACCAAGCCCAGCACAGACCAGATCCAGCACAGACCAGACCACATCCAGCACAGACTAGACCTCGCCCAGCACAGACCAGACCTCGCCCAGCACAGCACAGACCACACCCAGCACACACCAGACCAAGCCCAGCACAGACCCAGCACAGACCAGACCACACCCAGCACAGCACAGACCAGACTACACCCAGCACAGCACAGACCAGACCCAGCACAGACCAAGCACAGACCAGACCAAGCCCAACACAGACCACACCCAGCACAGACCAGACCACACCCAGCGCAGACCAGACCACATCCAGCACAGACCACATCCAGCACAGACCACAGACCAAGCCCAGCCCAGACCACACCCAGCACAGACCAGACCAAGCCCAGCACAGACCAGACCACATCCAGCACAGACCAGACCACATCCAGCACAGACCAGATCACATCCAGCACAGACCACACCCAGCCCAGACCAGACCACACCCAGCCCAGCCCAGACCACACCCAGCACAGACCAGACCACACCCAGCACAGCACATACCACACCCAGCACAGACCAGACCCAGCCCAGACCAGACCAAGCCCAACACAGACCAGACCAAGCCCAGCACAGACCAGACCACACCCAGCGCAGACCAGACCACACCCAGCACATACCAGACCACACCCAGCACAGACCAGACCACACCCAGCACAGACCAAGCCCAGCACAGACCAGACCAAGCCCAACACAGACCAGACCACGCCCAGCACAGACCAGACCACGCCCATCACAGACCAAGCCCAGCACAGACCAGACCAAGCCCAGCACAGACCAGATCCAGCACAGACCAGACCACATCCAGCACAGACCAGACCTCGCCCAGCACAGACCAGACCTCGCCCAGCACAGACCAGGCCCAGCAGACCAGACCACACCCAGCACAGACCAGACCACATCCAGCACAGACCAGACCACATCCAGCACAGACCAGACCACATCTAGCACAGACCAGATCACATCCAGCACAGACCACATCCAGCACAGATCAGACCACACCCAGCAGATTACACCAAGCACAGACCACACCACACCAGCACAGACCACACCACACCAGCACAGACCACACCACACTCAGCACAGACCACACCACTCCCAGCAGATTACACTCAGCACAGACCACACAACACTCAGCAGATTACACCCAGCACAGACCACACCACGCACAGACTAGACCACACCCAGCAGATTACACTCAGCACAGACAACACCACTCCCAGCAGATTACACTCAGCACAGACCACACCACTCCCAGCAGATTACACTCAGCACAGACCACAATACTCCCAGCAGATTACACTCAGCACAGACAACGTACGGCACAGACCACACCCAGGTCAGGTCACTAGATTATGGAACCTGGGAGGTCAGGTCACTAGGCTGTGGAACCTGGGAGGTCAGGTCACTAGTCTGTGGAACCTGGGAGGTCAGGTCACTAGAGTGTGGAACCTGGGAGGTCAGGTCACTAGAGTGTGGAACCTGGGAGGTCAGGTCACTAGAGTGTGGAACCTGGGAAGTCAGGTCACTAGAGTGTGGAACCTGGGAGGTCAGGTCACTAGAGTGTGGAACCTTGGAGGTCAGGTCACTAGAGTGTGGAACCTGGGAGGTCTGGTCACTAGATTGTGGTACCTGGGAGGTCAGGTCACTAGATTGTGGAACCTGGGAGGTGAGGTCACTAGATTGTGGAACCTGGGAGGTCAGGTCACTAGAGTGTGGAACCTGGGAGGTTAGGTCACTAGAGTGTGGAACCTGGGAGGTCAGGTCACTAGATTGTGGAACCTGGGAGGTCAGGTCACTAGATTGTGGAACCTGGGAGGTCAGGTCACTAGATTGTGGAACCTGGGAGGTCAGGTCACTAGATTGTTGAACCTGGGAGGTCAGGTCACTAGATTGTGGAACCTGGGAGGTCAGGTCACTAGATTGTGGTACCTGGGAGGTCAGGTCACTAGATTGTGGAACCTGGAAGGTCAGGTCACTAGAGGGTGGAACCTGGGAGGTCAGGTCACTAGATTGTGGAACCTGGGAGGTCAGGTCACTAGACTGGAACCTGGGAGGTCAGGTCACTAGACTGGAACCTGGGAGACCACACTACTACTACTGTGGTGTTCCCCCAGTGGTTAGATGTGTTGAGGACACCAGCAGCCACTTACTCTCCACAGCTGCTGTCAGCAGGTCAATGCTGTTACACATGGGCTTGATACGTGGGAAGTCCAGAAAAATCTCCAGTGGGATGAACTTCTCCTCGTCCATGTTCTCGTTGAGGTACTTGTCAGCAGGCAGGTTTTCACTGTGGATCAAACAATGAACACGTACAAGAGGATCACGTCTCAATGTCTAGACCACAGACGTCCAACAGTACACATGATCCACTACTAGCATATGTGCCGGCACTTGTTTCAAGACTTGTTTCAATCACTCACACAGGACACATTTATTGGTACACTCAAAACATCAATAGCAAGTGAAATAACTGTCACTGTCCCAGTCACATCAGGACTGGAGGGGTGGTGGTGGTGGGATGAACCCACTCATCTCATTCTGTGGGAACCCACTAACCCAACCTTCAGCTCTTCTCACTTGAGCAGTTATTCCTAGCCTCACATCTTGTAAAATGGTGAATGAATAACGATTTTTTTTTTTGGCAGAGGCACACTTTTGTGTGCGTCTGGGGAGGATGTGCTGCTGTTTTTGTTAACCGATTTAGGAATGTTTTTCACAAGAAACCGTGGAAGACAGGTGGTGGTTGGAATGAGGGTAGCCGACAGATAGTTGTTGGTTATGGGCTCAAGTTTTGAGATGGTAGGCAGGGGATCTTTTTAACGAGACAACTAATGGAAACAAGAAGACTCAACAAAAATAACCTTGCCAAATATGAAGAAATTCACATGCAAGTTAGAACATTATGTAAGGAGACAAAAGAAGCATGGCTTGAGGAAGATTGCGTAGAAATTGAAAAACAACACAAAAATCAAAATACCAAATCAATACACAAAAGAATTCAGGAACTTACTAATAAAAGTACATGTACATCAGCAGGCTGTCTAAAAACAAAATATGGTAAAAGCATAATAGAAAATGATCAGATTCTACATGCATGGTCAGATTATGTGAAAAACCTTTATGGTAACAAAGATGAACAGTGTGATATTCAAATTAATAATGAAGGACCGCCAATTTTGAAGATGTAGGTTTGGAATGTTCTTAAACATATGAAAACTGGAAAGACAACATCAGACAACATCACAACAGAAATTATCAATGCCTTATAAGAATATGGAATAGACCAAGTCACCAGACTGCTGAACACAACATATGATACTGGAGATATACCTCCTGAATTAAGAATTCAATATTTATTGCAAATGCTGTGTGTTTGCTGAGAACATTAATTTAACGTTCTATAGAAGTAAACAAAGACCTACATCTTTGCTTTATTGACTACACAAAGGCTATCAATAAATTAAGACAATACAACATGAAAATGATGCTTGCAGATCTACAAATTGATGGGAAAGACCTTAGACTTGTAAAAAACATACGGGAAACAGCAAGCTGCCATAAGAATTGATAATGAAGTAGGTCAATATCTGCCTATTAAGAGATGTGATATAGGGATGTGTAATGTCTCCAGATCTTTTATCCCTAAACAGTGAAAATAAGTTTTAGAAATGTAGAAGATATGATAGGAATCATCATGGGGGACGTAATATCAATAGCATTAGATACGTGGATAATACAGTAAGCAGGATCTGCAACATTTAGTAGATGTGGTTGTTGCATACAGTGAATAACCAGGGTAAGGGTTAAATTGTAAGACACAGATATGGGTCGTAACTATGAAGAAGGAAATACCACAATGTAATATACAAGTAACTGGGAATATTCTTCAATAAGTGAATCAGTACAATTATCTCAGAATAGTCATAACATCTGATGGGAGATGCTGTAACAAAATCCAGTAAATTATCTGCCAATCCTTCCCCATTCTTGTTCTAACCCATATGATAATAGAGAGCATGTGGACATTGTGAAAAGGGGTTATCTGCATGGGAAACTGCATTTTTCAACTAGCTTGCATCTTGAATGTACATCTGGGCCTGTAGAACCGAGTGTGTTTGAATGTACATACTGTTAGTTAGGTAAATTACAATTAATTTAACCCCTGCCAGTCAACCTGTAGATGCCTTATATCTTTTGCTTGCTTTACTTTGAAGGGCCTCAGGGTACTATAACTTAAAACTATTTCTCATGGAAATAAAATAAAATATTTTAATCAAAGATGGTCCAGAGTCTTACCAGTGTTTACTTTCCTGTGAACGACAAGGAATCACACAAAGTCAAGATATACAAGACCGTTCCAATCATTAGTAATGTAATACAGAAAGGATTGTGTACAGCCCAAGATTAACCTCTTTTCTTTTGAATGAAACTTTTCCTAAGTCAAATAAATAGTTATTAAACCAAAGTGACATCTGAGGTAATACCATAGTCAAGGTGTTCAAAGTGACATCTGAGGTAATACCATAGTCAAGGTATTCAAAGTGACATCTGAGGTAATACCATAGTCAAGGTATTCAAAGTGACATCTGAGGTAATACCATAGTCAAGGTGTTCAAAGTGACATCTGAGGTAATACCATAGTCAAGGTATTCAAAGTGACATCTGAGGTAATACCATAGTCAAGGTATTCAAAGTGACATCTGAGGTAATACCATAGTCAAGGTATTCAAAGTGACATCTGAGGTAATACCATAGTCAAGGTGTTCAAAGTGACATCTGAGGTAATACCATAGTCAAGGTATTCAAAGTGACATCTGAGGTAATACCATAGTCAAGGTATTCAAAGTGACATCTGAGGTAATACCATAGTCAAGGTATTCAAAGTGACATCTGAGGTAATACATTAGTCAAGGTATTCAAAGTGACATCTGAGGTAATACCATAGTCAAGGTATTCAAAGGGACATCTGAGGTAATACCATAGTCAAGGTATTCAAAGTGCCATCTGAGGTAATACCATAGTCAAGGTATTCAAAGTGACATCTGAGGTAATACCATAGTCAAGGTATTCAAAGAAGAATCCGATAACTCTTGTGAATGAGTTGGTTGGTTTGGTTCAGGATGCTAAGATCCTGCTTCTCAGAAAGGGGAGTTTTGTCAGAAGCCATTGGACTCTACCTTGGGTAACCTTTCCCATCTCGACACTCTACTAGACGGGGATATATTCCCAAGTGGGAATGATTGATTGATTGATTTAGGAACTGACATCACAGCATTCGGGGCATTCCCATAAGCGCTTCATCCCCATCCTCAGCAGCCAGCGAAGAGTTCCAACACTAATAGTACCAGTAGCAATCTGATTATATGTCCGTCTCGCCTTTCCTCTGAGCGTCGATCGTCGGCCAGATCCCCTCGTCTAGACACTATTGTCACTGTCTTCTGTCAGGTCTAGGAGTGAGTATACCCAGGTATATAGACATATATACCTGATCATACAGATCTGAAATGAGAAAATCAGAGAAGAGTCTCGGGTCATGTTTGGCATGGGTTGGTTCAGATGACTATCCTTGAGTTATTTGTTCCAGGTTTCATACATCCAGTCCTCCGACAGCCAGCAATCTGTTCTTTGCTGTTATATAAGTTATTTGTTTGCTGTTGTTGAGCAGGATTCTCAATTAAACAATGGCTAGGTGGTCATCTAAGAAGTATAATGGTGTCTTTGAAGCCATCCACACCACACAACAACAAACACCACACAACAACAAAAAACACCACAGATGCCTTGAAGAATTAGAACAAGAATCGTCATGGCGAATGTATACTTTTGCAAGATGGAAAACATACTGACCAATAAAAAGATAATACCATGGACAGACAGAAAAACCAATGACCAAGTCCTACAAGAAACAAATGAAAATCGTTAACTGATTAGAGAATTTAGATTTCGTGACAATTTGCAAGATCGAGGGGAAGGCAGTGAAGTAAATACCTGGATGGCTTGTGGTTTGCTGACAGCAGTACAGAAGGGAGGTGTGCTGACAGTTGTACAGAAGGGAGATGTGCTGACAGTTGTACAGAAGGGAGATGTGCTGACAGTTGTACAGAAGGGAGGTGTGCTGACAGTTGTACAGAAGGTAGGCAGGTGTGCTGACAGTTGTACAGAAGGTAGGCAGGTGTGCTGACAGTTGTACAGAAGGTAGGTGTGCTGACAGTTGTACAGAAGGGATATGTGCTGACAGTTGTACAGAAGGCAGGCAGGTGTGCTGACAGTTGTACAGAAGGGAGATGTGCTGAGTTGTACAGAAGAGAGGCAGGTGTGCTGACAGTTGTACAGAAGGGAGATGTGCTGACAGTTGTACAGAAGGGAGGTGTGCTGACAGTTGTACAGAAGGGATATGTGCTGACAGTTGTACAGAAGGCAGGCAGGTGTGCTGACAGTTGTACAGAAGGGAGATGTGCTGAGTTGTACAGAAGAGAGGCAGGTGTGCTGACAGTTGTACAGAAGGGAGATGTGCTGACAGTTGTACAGAAGGGATATGTGCTGACAGTTGTACAGAAGGCAGGCAGGTCTGCTGACAGTTGTACAGAAGAGAAAACTAGGACACAGTGGGTTAGTGCAGCAACGATCTATGACAGGACGAGCTCACAATGAATATACTCACTTGGAGAAGTAGAACTGCATCTGACGCCTAATTCGTTCCATAATTTCTTCTGGGTACTCTGCAAACAGAAATGGGCGTACAATGTCGTTAGTTATATATGAAAACAGTACACATCCGGACACAAAGTAGAGCGGATGAAAGGGAAGTAATATAACCTCAAATGACACACAAAGACATTTGGTAACCACCTCAATAAGCATGAGAAGGTGTGTGCACAAAGATGAGGACAAGGTGGGCTACAGTGGGTTCTGCTGCAGGATATCATGTGTGCAGCAGGGCATTTGTGGGAGACACCACACCCACTCCCACCCCAACCCATGTTTGATCAAGTGTTTCTATAGCAAAATGAAACACGTGACAGGATGGAATCTCTACAGTCTTACACAGAGGAAAGACCACACACAATGAATGTGAACATTTAGAATCCAGTGCCTGGCCAGGCTGTGTCTGCAGCTCTGATGCCAGTTGGCCAAAGACCATCGCCATTTGCTTCATGTGGATAATTACGGCAGTGTGTGAGCTGCTTATATTTGACACACATGAGAGCTGCATACCTTTGTCTGTGCCAGTACCACCCAGTGACTGCACACCACCTCCAGAAGTTTTCAAAGCTTCTTCTTTGATGGCCAGAGTTCTATTTTGAAACATTTCATACGCCTCACCATTACCTGCGTGTGCATTTACAAGACGTGAGCAAGAACCACAAATGTTGGCACATACACACTGGTACAATCAGCACTGGCGCAACCACCAAACATGATACAATCATTGCTGGCACAATCACCGCTGGTACAATCACTGCTGGCATGATCATAACTAGCACAACATGGTACAATCATTGCTGGCACAATCATCGCTGGTACAATCACTGCTGACAGTCATAGTCTTGGCAATCTGAACATCTCCACGAACCATTTGATATTCTGCCTTGGCGCAAGATGTTGGCAGCTCCCCCCAAGCATCTGATTTTGCAGATATTGATTGTGCAGATATTGATTTTGCGCACACGTGAATTAGATAAAGTTTGACACTGGTAGCGTATGGTTGGTGTGAATATGCTATTTATTATACAAACAGTAATAAATAGTGATACAGTTTTCACATGTATTTTAGTGAGAATAAGAGAATATTCATGTATTCTTAGATACAGATTTGAATTTGTGAAATCGACACAAAAGATGTGATAGATACAGACATGAAGCTTCTAGACAACTGAAGTACTGCGGCCACACTTCACTAGCACAGAAGGCAGTTTTCATGTGCGCGTGTGAAAGCAAGCCTCCACACGTGATGCACATCTTTTCTACTCCGCCACATTTCCTGCTCATCATCATCACAACACAATATGAATGTATATCTTAACAAGTTAGCAACATATCCTTGACAGGATTTTGCAATAAACTCTAGCATTTTTTCAAAGGTTTGCTCACTTTCAACTCAAGCATGGTCCATACAAGTGTACTTATGATTTTTGCATGTGGATTAGCCTCCCCTATTACCAGTGTCCCTGGTTATGCCCACTCCAACTTCCGAGGTATTAGCTGTTTGTTGACTTACTAGTTTGCTATTGCTGACTGGAATTGTTGACATTCCATACCGTCAAAAATGGCACAACCTGTCCATGGCCAGCTCAATCCCTCGATGTGGCTCGTCAGGAAACATGAAACTGAGTCTCACTATCCCTGATACCACATCTGTCTAATAAAGTGAATTAAGAATTTCACAAAATGGCAGACAGAATGAGGTTATATTTACAATGTTCTCGTGATTTTCGGTGTGGATAGTTTTAAAACATGTACCTTTGGGTCGCTGAAGCTATGCCCCAGAATGACTTAATATTTTCAGTATGGCTTATTAAAAGAAGAGTGGAGGTTTTGTGGAGCCTATTCTCTCTGATCTGTTGTCTGAGACTGGAGGTATTTGTGCCTCTCCTCTTCTATGTTGGACTGTAGAGGTAGCTGAGATGTATATATTTACTTCATCCAGTCGTGTACTCTTGACACCGTGAGAAAAATAACCAGATTCACACACAAAATGTGCAAGTTGTGGCGTGGCATAGTTACCCAGGCCAGTGGGGAAATAATGTCACTTAATGTGGCAAGCAGAGAAGCTTACTTAAATGTGGAGAGTTCTGGTTGGAAGACCTGATCTGCTTCTGGATATGACGATGGTGGCCAGCAACATCCAGAGCTGTGAGAGTGTAGGCAGCAACAGCAGCCCCCTGATGTTGAGAGCCGACCGGCATGACATGTGACAGCATGGCCAGTGGTACGGGCATGACATGTGACAGCATGGCCAGTGCTACGGGCATGACATGTGACAGCATGGCCAGTGCTACGGGCATGACATGTGACAGCATGGCCAGTGCTACGGGCATGACATGTGACAGCATGGCCAGTGCTACGGGCATGACATGTGACAGCATGGCCAGTGGTACGGGCATGACATGTGACAGCATGGCCAGTGGTACGGGCATGACATGTGACAGCATGGCCAGTGGTACGGGCATGACATGTGACAGCATGGCCAGTGGTACGGGCATGACATGTGACAGCATGGCCAGTGGTACGGGCATGACATGTGACAGCATGGCCAGTGCTACGGGCATGACATGTGACAGCATGGCCAGTGCTACGGGCATGGAGCTGTGCAGGCCATGGTTGGGCAGCTGATGGAGCAGTTGTATAACAAAGAGACAACCCAAAGGCAACTGAATGTATGAAGACAAGCCACTGATGACTGGTAACGACTCAGTTTATTTGAAGTAATATCAAAATGGATACACAGGGACTATCAAAGCAGATACATGTTGTTGGTTCGGTGGCTGAGTCGTAACTAACCCCTGTTTGCTTCTACGTCAGCACGTGAGTGTCCTCAACTACTTAGCTACGGTGCTCACGCGTGCATCAGCTATATATTTCCTTCCCCTTGCACGCCGTGCCACCTAACTAAACCCCGTATAACAGGTTACTCTGTTATAGCTGTGACTGGGCACCACCACCAGCAACAGCAGGCAGCAGATAGCTGGGGCCACCCACAGCCAGCTCTCCGTGGCACAGCAGCCCTGGACCGCCCACAGTCAGCTCTCCTTTGCTCAGCAGCCCTGGGATGGAGTCGGTTACAACTGTACAAGTTTGTGACCCCTACACATGATAACAATCATTATCATCCACTGCCTGGCCAGCTGGCGTGGGTGATCATGCCGCTCTACACATTATGATCTCCGATGTCATGGGTCTTCCTCTATCTTTCTTTCCACAAATCTTTCCGATTGTCACATGTTCCAGTTTTTGTATTCTCATTATGTCCAAAATGCTTATTTTGGCTGTCCAATTAATTTTCAGTACTCTTCTATAAAACCACATCTCCAAGGCTTCCAAGGATTTTTTTCGCCTGTTCACTAATTGTGCAAGATCTCTTTTTCTAACTTTCAAGGACAGTGACTTAATATTGCAGTTAGAAACAAAGAGGCCAACATAGGTCAGCATGGCCGAATGGATATGAACGTGTATTCTTAAACATCAGGTGTGCTGATGCAGAGGTAAGGGGGAAAACCCCTACACCGGATATTTGGACAAAAATGTTGACCTGTCGTCCTTGACTTGCAGATGTAAATTACAAGTACCTCTGAAGTCGGAATGGGTTTGCCTGATGGCGAGGGACACTGTTAATATGTAAAGCTAATCCACACGCAAATTCAGTCCAGCACTACAGGAAGTGGTGTGTATGGTCTGCGCTTAGGTTCAAGGCAAGGCCCCCCCCCCCCCCATATGCCTGTGTTCATGCCATTAGAATATGAAAGCCCACACAGACCTGAGCAGGCTGCCTGGGTTCCTAGTTAGACTTACCTTGGCGGGGTGCTTCAGCGGGAGGCTGTTCCACCCTGGGAGGCTGTTCCGCCCTGGATGACTGGGGAAACATTGTAACTGACTGGTTGTAGTCCTTTGATGAGGCTTGAACCTGAAGAAACCACATACACATTCTGATGGGGTATGTTAGTGACAAAGGTATCAATATCAGCATCACCACACAAGCATGGAATGACCAGGGATCACACGAGCATGGAATGACCAGGGATCACACGAGCATGGAATGACCAGGGATCACACGAGCATGGAATGACCAGGGATCACACGAGCATGGAATGACCAGGGATCACACGAGCATGGAATGACCAGGGATCACACGAGCATGGAATGACCAGGGATCACACGAGCATGGAATGACCAGGGATCACACAAGCATGGAATGACCAGGGATCACACAAGCATGGAATGACCAGGGATCACACAAGCATGGAATGACCAGGGATCACACAACTGACGAGTTCAGAAACCACATCACAGCACTTGGGGCATTCCAAAATATGCTCTGTCACACAACTAGTTCATCCAATCTGAAGTTGCTGCTATCTGTCACACAATTAGTTCATCCAACCTGAAGTTGCTGCTATCTGTCACACAACTAGTTCATCCAACCTGAAGTTGCTGCTATCTGTCACACAACTAGTTCATCCAACCTGAAGTTGCTGCTATCTGTCACACAACTAGTTCATCCAACCTGAAGTTGCTGCTATCTGTCACACAATTAGTTCATCCAACCTGAAGTTGCTGCTATCTGTCACACAACTAGTTCATCCAACCTGAAGTTGCTGCTATCTGTCACACAACTAGTTCATCCAACCTGAAGTTGCTGCTATCTGTCACACAACTAGTTCATCCAACCTGAAGTTGCTGCCATCTGTCACACAACTAGTTCATCCAACCTGAAGTTACTGCTATCTGTCACACAACTAGTTCATCCAACCTGAAGTTGCTGCTATCTGTCACACAACTAGTTCATCCAACCTGAAGTTGCTGCTATCTGTCACACAACTAGTTCATCCAACCTGAAGTTGCTGCTATCTGTCACACAACTAGTTCATCCAACCTGAAGTTGCTGCTATCTGTCACAAAACTAGTTCATCCAACCTGAAGTTACTGCTATCTGTCACACAACTAGTTCATCCAACCTGAAGTTACTGCTATCTGTCACACAACTAGTTCTTCTTCTTCTTCTTCTTCTTCGTTCATCCGGAGTTTTTTTTCGGACGTGATTGCGTTGTGCCTGTCCACAGCAGAGCTGCGTTCTTGCGCCGTTAGGCCGACACATCCGACTTCTGCGGGCATTTGTTGACCGGGTTAACCTTCCCGGGGGTTTCTTAGGACGTTTGGCTCTCACTGTTGTGGTGTTATCCCCCATCCCAGCTGGCCCATATAGAACAGCCAAAGACATCCTGGTCAGCCCTCAAGGGAAGGCAGGGGCAGACCATGGGCATTCCCCGCCATCCAAGGAGGCTTCCATACTTGCAGGGCCAACACACAGCGCTCTGGTACTGGGCTCACCCAAGGAATCGTCACGTCCTGCACATGGCTGCTTAGCCTCACTTCTGTATATTGGGCCTTCCATTCACCATAGGCTGTTCTCCCGGAAACCAGAAGTATGCAGTCTGCAGATGACATCCACACAGTGAGCTTTCGATTCGGACTTTCCACATAATGGATTTGCTATCCAAGCAATATTCCATTTCGTGCCACTAGGACACTTTTTCCACCTTTTATGAAGCCCACAGAGTGTGCTTTCGATTCGGACTTTCCACATAATGGATTTGCTATCCAAGCAATATTCCATTTCGTGCCACTGGGACACTTTTTCCACCTTTTATGAAGCCCACACAGTGAGCTTTTGGTTCGGACTTTCCACGTAATGGATTTGCTATCCAAGCAATATTCCATTTCATGCCTCTGGGGCGCTTTTGTAACTGACATACCTGTGGTATGAAGTGCGGCAGTCTAAATACTTCTTCATGCACCTTTAAATGTCAACCTGAATGTAGTTAAAGTAAGCTGCAGTCAACTTGAGCTTGTTGATATCTCCATAGAGCTTGTCCTCAAATGAAGCAGGTGTGGGCCAAAATATCTTTCTCTGTTCTGCATATATTGGGCACTCCTGCAGCAAATGTTTAGCTGTCATTTTACCAGTTCCACAATTGCATTCATCGGTATCTCCTATCTTTAGTTTATTGAACAAGTGGTATTTCAGCCTGTTATGTCCTGTGCGGAGTCTGAAGATTGCTACTTGTTCTCTTCGGTCAAGTTTGTAATATGCATCATCCTTCTGGTGACCTGGATGCTCTGATTCCCATTTGGTTCTATAAGTGCTTTTTATCAACCTCTTTACCTCGTTATAGGTTAACACAACTAGTTCATCCAACCTGAAGTTGCTGCTATCTGTCACACAACTAGTTCATCCAACCTGAAGTTGCTGCTATCTGTCACACAACTAGTTCATCCAACCTGAAGTTGCTGCTATCTGTCACACAACTAGTTCATCCAACCTGAAGTTGCTGCCATCTGTCACACAACTAGTTCATCCAACCTGAAGTTACTGCTATCTGTCACACAACTAGTTCATCCAACCTGAAGTTGCTGCTATCTGTCACACAACTAGTTCATCCAACCTGAAGTTGCTGCTATCTGTCACACAACTAGTTCATCCAACCTGAAGTTACTGCTATCTGTCACACAACTAGTTCATCCAACCTGAAGTTGCTGCTATCTGTCACACAACTAGTTCATCCAACCTGAAGTTGTTATCTGTGCTTATCTGAATTTTATGTGCACCATTTTCATGTCACAATCATTCCATACCACTCAAATACTAAGAATTTCTCATATATTAGATGAGCTTAGTGACAAACTCATTTCCTCACTGTATCCACTAGACAACGGCGCAGAACAGTTTGTGGCATGTTACTTCAAAACAACAGCACAAATTGTTGCCATGTCAATTCTACAAGGCAACAGCACAAATTGTTGCCATGTCAATTCTACAAAACAGCACAAAACAGTTTCCTGCAATGTCGATTCTACAAGACATCAGCTCAAAACAGTTTGTTGTCATGTCACTTTTAGCAAACAACAAGAGCAATCAATAAGATCACCTATGTGGCTTACAAACTGATTTCTGGCCATGCTACACTGGATAATAATCACAATATTACAGTAAGTGCCTACTACACGACTTGTGATTGTCCGCCATGTCATTCACAACCTGGTTCTAACTACCCGACATGTCACTCACAACCTGGTTCTAACCACCCGATATGTTACTAACAGTTTGATGTTTATCACATGACATTTTATCATTCAACATGTTATATTATATATATTATATTATGCCATTAATGCTAACATCTGATTATAACCCAACATACTAAATAAGATTCTAGCACTTACAGTCAGTACAAATACTGAAACTCTGATCTAGCACTCAAAACATTAGTCTGACTGATCCACCACTCAACATGTTACAGTCTGACTGATCTAACACTCAACATTTTACAGTTTGAATGATCTAACACTCAACATGTTACAGTCTGACTGATCCAACACTCAACACATTACAGTCTGAATGATCTAACACTCAACATTTTACAGTTTCAATGATCTAACACTCAACATTTTACAGTTTCAATGATTTAACACTCAACATTTTACAGTTTCAATGATCTAACACTCACCACGTTACAGTCTGATTGATCTACCACTCAACACATGACAGTCTGACTGATCTACCACTCAATACATGACAGTCTGACTGATCTACCACTCAACACATGATAGTCTGACTGATCTACCACTCAACACATGACAGTCTGACTGATCTACCACTCAACACATGAGTCTGACTGATCTACCACTCAACACATGACAGTCTGACTGATCTACCACTCAACACATGACAGTCTGACTGATCTACCACTCAACACATGATAGTCTGACTGATCTACCACTCAACACATGACAGTCTGACTGATCTACCACTCAACACATGAGTCTGACTGATCTACCACTCAACACATGAGTCTGACTGATCTACCACTCAACACATGACAGTCTGACTGATCTACCACTCAACACATGACAGTCTGACTGATCTAACACTCAACACATGACAGTCTGACTGATTTACCACTCAACACATGACAGTCTGACTGATCTACCACTCAACACATGACAGTCTGACTGATCTAACACTCAACACATGACAGTCTGACTGATTTACCACTCAACACATGACAGTCTGACTGATCTACCACTCAACAAATGACAGTCTGACTGATCTACCACTCAATACATGACAGTCTGACTGATATACCACTCAATACATGACAGTCTGACTGATATACCACTCAACACATGACAGTCTGACTGATCTACCACTCAACACATGACAATCTGACTGATCTACCACTCAACACATGACAGTCTGACTGATCTACCACTCAACACATGGCAGTCTGACTGATCTACCTATCAACACATGACAGTCTGACTGATCTACCACTCAACACATGACAGTCTGATCTACCACTCAACACATGATAGTCTGACTGATCTACCACTCAACACATGACAGTCTGACTGATCTACCACTCAACACATGAGTCTGACTGATCTACCACTCAACACATGACAGTCTGACTGATCTACCACTCAACACATGACAGTCTGACTGATCTACCACTCAACACATGATAGTCTGACTGATCTACCACTCAACACATGACAGTCTGACTGATCTACCACTCAACACATGAGTCTGACTGATCTACCACTCAACACATGAGTCTGACTGATCTACCACTCAACACATGACAGTCTGACTGATCTACCACTCAACACATGACAGTCTGACTGATCTAACACTCAACACATGACAGTCTGACTGATTTACCACTCAACACATGACAGTCTGACTGATCTACCACTCAACACATGACAGTCTGACTGATCTAACACTCAACACATGACAGTCTGACTGATTTACCACTAAACACATGACAGTCTGACTGATCTACCACTCAACAAATGACAGTCTGACTGATCTACCACTCAATACATGACAGTCTGACTGATATACCACTCAATACATGACAGTCTGACTGATATACCACTCAACACATGACAGTCTGACTGATCTACCACTCAACACATGACAGTCTGACTGATCTACCACTCAACACATGACAGTCTGACTGATCTACCACTCAACACATGACAGTCTGACTGATCTACCACTCAACACATGGCAGTCTGACTGATCTACCTATCAACACATGACAGTCTGACTGATCTACCACTCAACACATGACAGTCTGATCTACCACTCAACACATGACAGTCTGACTGATTTACCACTCAACACATGACAGTCTGACTTATCTACCACTCAACACAGTTTGATCTCTGCAGATACTTACACTCTGATTCTGACGGAAGGCTGGTGCTGTTGGATTCAAGTTTCTAGGAGAGGTGGCTGCCTGGAAAGAAAGAGAATGATTTGAATGTACCATGCGAAGTGAAGGTATGTCATAGGAAATCTACCTAGGCCAGATATATCTAGACAGCGAACTGTTTCCTGTATGGCTTGCCTCCAGGTAGCTTCCAGATGCTAAGCTCTCCCAGGTAGCTCATCTTTATGACAAGGTCTGAAGACAAACAGGCCATGGTGCTGGAATCACACTGTCATACACAAATCATCACTTGAGGGGTGCTGTCAACATTACACATCCCGCTTGGACCCACACTGTCATACACCAATGATCACTTGACGGCTGCTGTCAACATTACACACCCCGCTTGGACCCAGTCATACACCAATGATCACTTGACGGCTGCTGTCAACATTACACATCCCGCTTGGACCCAGTCATACACCAATGATCACTTGACGGCTGCTGTCAACATTACACATCCCGCTTGGACCCAGTCATACACCAATGATCACTTGAGAGTCGCTGTCAACATTACACATCCCGCTTGGACCCAGTCATACACCAATGATCACTTGAGAGTCGCTGTCAACATTACACATCCCGCCTGGACCCAGTCATACACCAATGATCACTTGAGGGCTGCTGTCAACAGTACACATCCCGCTTGGACCCACACTGTCATACACCAATGATCACTTGAGGGTTGCTGTCAACATTACACACCCAGCTTGGACCCCTACAGACCCATGTTAGGCTGGGGCCATCTAGAAGTGTGTATCAAACAAATATCCATGTCAATGCAAACACACACACACGAGGCCTTACAAGTGCACGACTCTAGTCAGACACGTGAAACGACACCAAAAGATGTAATGAACACAAAGACAAGCAACCAAAGACAATCCAGGAAGCGAAATGTTCAGCCATATATACGCAAGCAGAAATAGATATAACATAATACAACATACAACAATTTGACGATTGAATGGGGCTGAAACTTTTTCAAATTGGAACTGGAAATAGAGAAACAACAATGGAAGATATGGATGTTATAGACCACTGGCAGTGTAAACTAAAAACGACATTTCTAAAAAGCAAAAAAGCAAATACAGACAAGCAGTTTAAAGCAAGTAAAAGAAGGAGGCAGTCTTTAAAAATACATAACTAAATTAATTAGAGAAATTAGACAGTCAAGATTTGTAAGCATTTTATGAAGAGAAACCTTAAAACTTTGCCACAACTGGCAAACTGAATGAAGAGCCAACATAATCAGGACAAGAGCACATACCTCAGCCAGGACAAGATCAATGATCTCGTTGCTAATCTACCGCATGGAATTAAAGCGGCAATGTACGCTGATGACCTGGTTCTATGGAGCACAAATGAACATGCATCAGCGGCCACCAGATCACTACAAAGTGCTGTAGATACACTTGTTGCATGGGCAAATAGATGTGTCAGCATAAACACTGACACCACTCTACCCTCTCTCCATAACAAAGGGCAGGGATTATCCAGATAAATGGAATACACATAAGAGAAGATAAAGAACCATCATACCTAGGAGTAACATTTGATGACAGGCTGACATGGAGAAAGCACATCAACAAAGCAGTAGCAAAAGCCAGAAGGAAAATAGCCATCCTGAGAAAGCTAAAAAAGAAGCTGAATTACAAGACCACATGAATAGCCTAAATGAAATGTTTAGGGAACATAACATGAAAATTAGCACAAGCAAAACAGAGATAATGACTATAACTAAAGAAAAACAAACAACAATTCACCTAAACGAACATCCCTTGAATCAAGTAAAGAGTTTCAAGTATCTAGGAAGTATAATATCAAATGGCAGATCAGAAGACGAGATCGAAATTAGGTGCAATAAGGCAAATCAACTCACTGGACAAATGGCACCAATACTAAAGAACAAACGTATCAATAACTACTAAGAAAGCACTTTACAACACAATCTTCCTACCAACTCTATGCTACCAATGCCAAACCTGGACAATGACAGAAAAAGAGAAAAGAAAAATTACAACAACAGAAATGAGATTCCTGAGAAGACTACTCAACGTATCAAGAAGAGATAAGATCAGAAATGAAGAAATCAGGACTCAAGTGGGGGTTAAAGGAGCACTAGATTTTATTAGAAAGCAGCAAGTCAAATGGTTTGGCCATGCAAGTAGGTTACCAGTCAACAGCATACCACAACAAGCAATGATGTACAGACCAGATGGAAACAGAGGAAGTGGCCGACCACGTAAACGTTGGACAGAGGGAATAGCAGGGTCCATGGGAATATCGATATATGAAGCCCATAATTGGGCACTCTCACAGTGTTTATACTTCACCTCGACACTGCAAGGTACAAGAGGAACATAATGAGATGAGATGAGATGAGAAAGCTAAGTGGAACCACATGGGGAGACAAGTGTGAAAAGTTTATCAACAGAGCAAAAGACCAGACCTGGAATATGGGTCAACTGTTGTGTTCAGCATCAAAAACCACACTACAAGAGCTGGACAAGGTGCAAAATCAAGCACTTAGAGTCAGCATAGGAGGGATGAGATCAACCCCCATAGTGGAAATGGAGAAGATGGGGACGACACAAACACTGAGAGAGCGCAGAGATACGAAAACGCTAATACAAGCAGGAAAGTTCCTCAGATTACCAGGCCACCCTATAAGAACAGATCTAAAAACTTAGATATGGGGCAGTTGAAAAGAAGTTTTATCCACCAGGCCAAACGACTGCAGAGAAACTACCAATCTGCCCACAGTTGGTACACCCCTGACGATTCCAGAGCGCACTCCATGGAAAGATGAACACAGACTATCACTACAAATCCACACAAAAGTGAGAGGAATATTTGACAAGGAAGAACAGAAAAGTGTACAGCGCAGAACAGCCACTCTCAGCTTCCTTGATGAAGAATACCCACACTCTGGATCCGAGTCTACACAGATGGGTCAGCACAAAATGCTGTTCGAAATGGAGGATCGGGAGTGTACACAAAATACCCAAATAATACTAGGGACACAGCCAGAGTACCAACAGGAAAGTACTGCCATAACTATGGTGCTGAAATTGAGGCAATCAAGATAGCAACAGAGAAATTACTAAATACCAGCCATGGTACACATCCTGTGGTGCTATTGACAGATGCAAAATCCCCGGGAAGGTTAACCCGGTCAACAAATGCCGGCAGAAGTCGGATGTGTCGGCCTAACGGCGCAAGAACGCAGCTCTGCTGTAAACAGGCACAACGCAATCACATCCGGAAAAAAAAACTCCGGATGAACGCAGAAGAAGAAGAAGAAGATGCAAAATCAGTACTCGAGGCGCTCCTGTCTGGGAAATTGCCAGTACTAAGGACACTACTTTCTGAACTTAGCAGTCAGTATAAGGTCACCATACAGTGGATACCATCCCACGGTGGAATACCCGGAAACGACAGAGCTGATCAATTGGCTAAGGAAGGAGCACAAGAAGAACAACCTGATGTGCCCTTACATACCACCAAAAGAAAACAATGATCAAATCAGTCAGAAAGCCACCAAAACTTGCTCAAGATTACTACCACGTTATGGACAGACCAGAACAAGTCATTATTCTGCGCCTCAGAACATGACACAATAGATTACGCAATCACATGTATACAAAATTCAAGATTGGTGAATCGGCCATGTGCACATGTGGATTGGCGTCGCAGACAGCAGAGCACATACTCCAAGACTGCCCAAAATATAACATATCTAGGCAAACCTCCAGGCCTAGAGAGACGACAGTGGAAGATAAACTCTATGGACCGCTGTGTGAACTAAAAAAGACAGTTAAATTCATACAAGCGACAACATATAGACATATTTCAAGCGAACAGAAGAAGAAGAAGAAGAAGAAGAAGAAGAAGAAGAAGAAGAAGAAGAAGAAGAAGAAGCCAGGACAAGAGCGCAGACCTCAGCCAGGACTATGTTTTCAGGAAGTGTCTATTCATAGCGCACTATGTATAAAGTATTCATTTATACATAGTTAACTGTCCAGGCTGGTCACGTGATTTGCCAAGTCACGTGACTTAACGTAAGTGTGTGGCTATATTATACATTTTCGTTGATTGGGAAACGTGTCATCAGTAGCATAGTTGATAGTGTATCCACCTAATGGGCGGGAGCTCGAGGTTCGTTTCTTTCCCGGACAATTTTTTTAAATTGTTCAGCAATTAATTGGGTGAAAGCCAAATGTCAATCGTTCGTTTCATTGCAGGACAATTGTTTTTTAATTGTACAGCAATTAATTGGGTGGAAGTCAATCCTTTATCTCTTTGGGTTTGTGGGGTTATATGCAAACTTTTTATATTTATAATTGTGTTGTTTAAAGTGAGTGTAAGTTAGTTAAGTCTTTCCTCTTGAGCCCTGACTGTACTGGACTTAGGTATCAGTACAGAGCAGGTTAGGTGGTCGCTTCTATAATCCCCAAGGACACTCCATTTTATGTCTGATGCCGCCTATTTTGATACAAGTGCCAGGTCGATGGCCATGTCAGGGTCCCCCGGTCTCATTGCCTGCCTAGTTGGTGTCCCATCATTTAGACAGACAACATCCGTCTCAAGCGAGGCCTCAGCAAGAGCAGTGCCCTGTGTGTTCTCTCCCGACCTGTCCCACTCCTGGAGCGTGCACTGAAGTAATCACATAACAGATACCTGGTAAATGAAGGACAAATAAGTTGGTATCAACCAATGCTGGTCTGATGATCTCGCTTTAGGCAACAAACAGTCTTTCCTAGAGTTTTTGTGTATTAGGTGTTGGTTGCCTGTGTCTTTACCTTGCTGCACAAGAACTTGCACACTTGTCTTTCTGTTCTTATCTGTCCTCTACTTTTGTTGTCTTGGGAAAGGCGCTTAGCCACCCGAACACGAGTTCTTCCCTCTCTCTCTCTCTCCTTCTCTGTCTCCCTCCCCCCTCTTTCTTTCTTGTCTTTATCACTTTTTTATGTCTTTCAACACATTTTTCTCATATCTCTGTCTCTCACACTATCTTCGTTATCTATATTCGTTATCTCCTCTCTCTTTTCAACCTGCTTCACATATACCAAGTTTTCCTGCACTATATGCGTAGCATTTCCTTGTTTATTTTTTAATTCGTGAGGCCAGTCAGTCGAAAGCCTGATGTTTGAATTGCCTAATCATGTCTTTCTGAGGCGACGCATATTACTGTCAGCTTGGACCAGAATTATCAGGACATAAATAGTAGGAAATACTAGGTCGGTAACGTAAACAAAGATGGATGCCTGTAAACTGTTACAGAAACGCAAGTTAACAATTCTTGAACTCGCCTGGGGACACAATTATTTGTATTGGGGATACCAATCTGGAAAATTATTCTTGATATTTAAACAGCCATACTTCAACTATGTATAAAGTATACCTTTATTCATACTTCACTATGTATAAAATATTTCTTTATTCATACTTCACTATGTATAAAGTATTCCTTTATTCATACTTCACTATGTATAAAGTCTCCCATGTTTTAAACCGGGCTTACAAGGCCAGAGGAATGACAGGCCTGCCTGCTGAAAGTACCACACACAGCATAAACTCCATGGTTCCAGCAACAACACTGAAAGAATTGAGGCCAGCCTGCTGAAAGTGTCGCACAAAGCATAAACATGGCCCCAGCAACAACCCTGAAAGAATCGAATTGCTGAAAGTGCTGCACACAGCATAAACTCCACGGCTCCAGCAACAACCCCGAGAGAACTGAGAGGTCTGTCTACTTAAAGTGCCGCACAAAGCATTCATTAACTCCATGGTTCCAACAACCCTTAGAGAATTGAGAGGCCAGCCTGCTGAAAGTTCCACACACAGCATAAACTCCATGGCTCCAGCACAACCTCGAGAGAATCGCACCCGTGAACCAAACAATGCAGGCTGGAATCTAACCCACAACCTTCTCTGGGTAGTGAGATCGGACGCCCGTGTGTATTGTTGCGCACGTAAAAAATCTCTTGGCAGTTGGAAATCGAAAAAGAGTAGCCTAACGGCGCTACCCGGGCAAAATTTCGAGTTAAAAATCTACCCAAAATATTCAGGATCCTCGCCGATGCAACGGAGTTCGTGCATTGAGCTGAGTTTCTCCAGACTCAGGTTTGAGTTAGGAGGAAAACGGAGCACTTATGGGTTAAACCATGTGCCGTGATGTTGATCCAACGATTAAACTAAACTAAAACTAAACTTCTGAGCATGAGGCAAACGGTGAAGCTATGTCAACACGAAGATCCCTGGTGACTGTACAATGGCAAACCATGACTGCCCATGCTTGCCACCATGTCACATGATGATGATGACAATTAACAACAGCAGCAGAAGGTGCAGCAAGTGTCCAGGTGGCTTCAAGTCTCTACCACACGGAAGACCTGCCCCACACCAGCTACTCTACCACACGGTGGAAGACCTGCCCCACACCAGCTACTCTACCACACGGTGGAAGACCTGCCCCACACCAGCTTCTCTACCACACGGTGGAAGACCTGCCCCACACCAGCTACTCTACCACACGGTGGAAGACCTGCCCCACACCAGCTACTCTACCACACGGTGGAAGACCTGCCCCACACCAGCTACTCTACCACACGGTGGAGGGGTGACTGTGTCCTCAAGGAACCCGCCCCACCCCAGCTACTCTGGAAGCCTATACCAGAAGTCAGGCCGCAATGTTTTAAACTATCCACAATATTGCAACATTTGGAAATATCCCAGCACTAAACGGTCCAAAAAAGAAAAACTAGAACCTGAGTTCTCACAATCTGCAGTAAAAATTGCCAGTGTTTATACTCCAAGTAATGGGTGGCCACAAAAATCCCGGTAGAAACAAAACAAAAAAATCACTGATTTATGGAGAGTCCATTACATACACACCATTTTTATTGTTTTGTCAAACATAAAAGTAACAAAATCTCTCACTCTTATCATTATTAGAGAATGTGCTGTGTATTTATACGCCTCAGCACTCATCACCAACATATGACACATGATAAGCATGATTGGTCAAGGTAAGCCATCTCACACGATCACAAGAGGCTTGGTTCAGCTGTAGTTCTATATGCCATGTGGTCAAGCCGTCTGGGTATTTATATGTCCACCTCTTACTCTTTTCCCCGTCAAATTTTCTACCTCTAGGTGGGCTATAGTATAAAGAAGGAGAGCATGTTCTGGGAGGGAGGGATGTTTCGCAGCTGTATCCTGAATGTTCTGGGAGGGAGGGATGTTTCGCAGCTGTATCCTGAATGTTCTGGGAGGGAGGGATGTTTCGCAGCTGTATCCTGAATGTTCTGGGAGGGAGGGATGTTTCGCAGCTGTATCCTGAATGTTCTGGGAGGGAGGGATGTTTCGCAGCTGTATCCTGAATGTTCTGGGAGGGAGGGATGTTTCGCAGCTGTATCCTGATGTTCTGGGAGGGAGGGATGTTTCGCAGCTGTATCCTGAATGTTCTGGGAGGGAGGGATGTTTCGCAGCTGTATCCTGAATGTTCTGGGAGGGAGGGATGTTTCGCAGCTGTATCCTGAATGTTCTGGGAGGGAGGGATGTTTCGCAGCTGTATCCTGAATGTTCTGGGAGGGAGGGATGTTTCGCAGCTGTATCCTGAATGTTCTGGGAGGGAGGGATGTTTCACAGCTGTATCCTGAATGTTCTGGGAGGGAGGGATGTTTCGCAGCTGTATCCTGAATGTTCTGGGAGGGAGGGATGTTTCGCAGCTGTATCCTGAATGTTCTGGGAGGGAGGGATGTTTCGCAGCTGTATCCTGAATGTTCTGGGAGGGAGGGATGTTTCGCAGCTGTATCCTGAATGTTCTGGGAGGGAGGGATGTTTCGCAGCTGTATCCTGAATGTTCTGGGAGGGAGGGATGTTTCGCAGCTCTATCCTGAATGTTCAGGGAGGGAGGGATGTTTCGCAGCTGTATCCTGAATGTTCTGGGAGGGAGGGATGTTTCGCAGCTGTATCCTGAATGTTTGAGACTGCATTCTGAAGTGCAGCAACACATCTACAGATACACCTGGAATCTAAGCATCATTAGGATGTGCACCCCTAGTTACTGTCACAACTGGGACCTCCAGATGTTTCCATGAATGATAACACTAGTTGGTTGCACAGCAATTCCTTATGGCAACCCATTAAGTTCTCCAATTAAGTTATCTCCAATAACTTTCAATAAGTTATCTCCAATAAGCCATGCAGTAGGCTGTTTTACAATGCCATGTCATGGAAGACATCTGGAAGTGAAAGTAAAAGTCTTGGAGTGGAAGCATGACTCACACACACCATCACAAATCTACATCCACAGGAGACCAAGTTTTGTCTCCATCAATCAACTTACAGTTTGGGAAATATTTCATCAATGTAAACTGCAGGTGGTTAAGTACAACAAACTGTAGCTGTACAGCGCCACGACAAAGCACTTGACACGCAGATATCCAGGTGTGAGAGCAGAGTTGGCGGAAGGATGGCCTGAATGTAGCGATGTTCAGACAAATACGGAAGCTGCCATGTTGGTGCACGGTGTAAACATGGCGGCGGCTAGCTGGGGGATGCGTGGACAAACTGACGCAACAGTTCCCCGGGCTGCCACCGCACACACCTACACCAGTCCTGGCTTAGAATACTCCACAACTAACTAGCCATGTTCACATTCACTGTCCTCCTCTACAGTTGTGACTGAGTCCGCCATATTTCCATAGCCATGTCAACAAGAATGGAATCCTCACATCATCGTGCCACGCCATGCCCCCTGCATACCGCCTGGCCTCGCCAAACTTCTAGGCCTGTACAGACTTGAACCGCTCATCCCTACTGATCAACAACCCAGCTCTATCAGCTGACCAGTAATATATCTAAATAAGTGTACCTTGTGCCATAAACAAACACGTGCTGGCTACATCCCAGCCGGCGATGGAGACAATATAAATTAGCATGCGAGATGTACGATGTGTTGATACATTACAATGGTGGCTTTAGCAGGGAGTAAACACAACCACCATGGCCAGCCAACTACTAGAAACATGTCTTCTCAGGCTTACCGTGAACACTGGAGTCCACAATGTGTGCCTGTAGGTGTCGAAGCCCGGAATAAATGTGCTTGTTGACAAGTGTAGCCACAACTAAACGTCCATCTCTGGGCCAGCAAGCAGCGGCTCCTCGACCAGTGTGATCTACCAGACGACACCGCCGTGCCGGAAGTGGCCTCTCTCCCGTCCCAGGTCTGCACGCGCCCCGTACCCCGCCCGCCTGCCTGGTCCCTGGCACCCCGCCTGCCTGGTCCCTCCGTACCCCGCCGGCCTGGTCCGTCCCAGTGTGCGTGTGTGCCTGTCCTTCAGGCATCAGCAACAACCAAACACGTGTTCCCTTTTGTTTCTTCTAACATCACACACGATAACGCTTCCCCACATTTCCACCCGCTTTAGTACTTCCTCGCGGTCGGTATACAAACCACTTTTTTCTTAACCACAAACACACCAATAAACCATATTAAATGACAGATATAAATGATATCGATGTAAAAGGAAGCAACTGTCTTTAAAGTTGAGGAGCTCTGATGATGTTAAATTATTTAAATAAGAATGACCTGTCTCCAGGTCTGTGGACTATCATTATTTCTATATGCTTGGCCATGACCTACAACGGCGCAATGCGGTTGGCAGATGAATATGTTTAGTGAGATGAGTAACACCCCGTCCACACTAGTCCCTTGTCAAACTGTCGGCATTCTTGTACACCATTTGTGGTGTTTTCATTCATCTTACCAGAGCTAAGCGCTAGACAGAGATACAGTGGTACATAACATTCATTTTGGGGGGACTATATTCTTTCGACGTGGTGTCCATTGAAGCCTGTGTGTGTGCAGGCGCTGAGAGCAAACGGCGCCAAATACGATCCGCTTTGTTGTAGGCACAATGTACAGTATGGAGAGATTGACAGAGTGTGATGTTGGGGTGGTTGCTATCTATCTATCTATCTATCTATCTATCTATCTATCTATCTATCTAATCTATCTATCTATCTATCTGTCTATCTATCTATCTATCTATCTATTTATCTATCTGTCTACCTGTCTGTCTGTCTATCTATCTATACATCTGTCTGTCTGTCTATACATCTGTCTGTCTGTCTATACATCTGTCTGTCTGTCTGTGTAAGTACGGGAGAGTTTGAAAAATGGCATCATGACCCCATAACTCGGGGAAGGGAAAATCCCACCTGCATCGCCATGTGGTAGAGGATGGAAACACACCAGGTGTGGCAAACACAGCTCTAGGGACGGACTATCCACCGGGCTAAGTGGACAACAGTGGGGACCGAGTATACAAGGGATGTGTGGACAACAGTGGAAACTGACTATCCACCGGGCTAAGTGGATAACTGTGGGGACGGACTATCCACCGGGCTAAGTGGACAACAGTGGGGACCGAGTATACAAGGGATGTGTGGACAACAGTGGAAACGGACTATCCACCGGGATAAGTGGATAACTGTGGGGACCGAGTATACAAGGGATGTGTGGACAACAGTGGAAACGGACTATCCACCGGGATAAGTGGATAACTGTGGGGACCGAGCATCCACCGGGATGTGTGGACAACTCTGGGGACCGAGCATCCACCGGGATGTGTAGACATCTCTGGGGACCGAGCATCCACCGGGATGTGTAGACATCTCTGGGGACCGAGCATCCACCGGGATGTGTAGACATCTCTGGGGACCGAGTATCCACCGGGATATGTGGACAACTGGGAACGGAGTATCCACTGGGATATGTGGACAACTTGGAACGGAGTATCCACCAGGATATGCGGACAACTGTCGGGATCGAGTATCCACTTGGATAAGTGGAGAACTGTTGGGACCGAGTATCCACTGGGGTATGTAGACAAATGGGAATGGAGTATACACCAGGATATGTGGACAACTGTGGGGACCGAGTATCCACCAGGATACGTGGACAACTGTGGGGACCAAGTATCCACTCGGATATGTAGACAACTGGGAACGGAATATCCACCGATATATGTGGACAACTGTGGGGACCGAGTATCCACCGGGATAAGTGAACAACTGTCGGGATCGAGTATCCACTGGGATAAGCGGAAAACTTATCGGGACCAAGTATCCACCGGGATATATGGACAACTTTGGGGATCGAGTATCCACCGGGATATGTGGCCTCCTGTCGGGACCCAGTATCCACCGGGAAATGTGGACAACTCTGGGGACCGTGTATCCACCGAGATATGTGGACAACAGTCGGGATCGAGTATCCACTTGGATAAATGGAAAGCTATTGGGACCGAATATCCACCAGCGTATGTGGACAAATGGGAACGGAGTATCCACTGATATATGTGGACAACTGTGGGGACCGAGTATCCACCGGGATATGTGGACAACTCTGGGGCCGACTATCCACCGGGATATGTGGCCACCTGTCGGGACCGAGTAACCACTGGGCTATGTGAACAACTCTGGGGACCGAGTATCCACCGGGATATGTGGACAATTGTGGGGGGCCGAGTATCTACCGGGATGTGTGGACATCTCTGGGGACCGAATATCCACCGGAATATGTGGACAACTCTGGGGACCAAGTATCCACCAGGATATGTAGACAACTGGGAACGGAGTATCCACCGGGATATATGGACAACTGGGAACTGAGTATCCACAGGATATGTGGACAACTGGGAACGGAATATCCACCGAGATATGTGGACAACTGTGGGGACCCAGTATCCACCGGGATAAGTGAACAACTGTCGGGATCGAGTATCCACTGGGATAAATGGAGAACTGTTGGGACCGAGTATCCACCGGAATATGTGGACAACTCTGGGGATCAAGTATCCACCGGGATATGTGGACAACTCAGGGGACCGAGTATCCACCGGTATATGTGAACAACTCTGGGGACCGAGTATCTACCGGGATATGTGGACAACTCTGGGGACCGAGTATACAAGGGATGTGTGGACAACAGTGGAAACGGACTATCCACCGGGATAAGTGGATAACTGTGGGGATGGACTATCCACCGGGCTAAGTGGATAACTGTGGGGATGGACTATCCACCGGGATAAGTGGATAACTGTGGGGATGGACTATCTACCAGGATAAGTGGACAACAGTGGGGACGGACTATCCACCGGGATAAGTGGACAACAGTGGGGACGGACTATCCACCGGGATAAGTGGACAACAGTTGGGACGGACTATCCACCGGGATAAGTGGATAACTGTGGGGATGGACTATCCACCGGGATAAGTGGACAACAGTGGGGACGGACTATCCACCGGGATAAGTGGATAACTGTGGGGACGGACTATCCACCGGGCTAAGTGGATAACTGTGGGGATGGACTATCCACCGGGATAAGTGGATAACTGTGGGGATGGACTATCCACCAGGATAAGTGGACAACAGTGGGGACGGACTATCCACCGGGATAAGTGGACAACAGTGGGGACGGACTATCCACCGGGATAAGTGGACAACAGTGGGGACGGACTATCCACCGGGATAAGTGGATAACTGTGGGGATGGACTATCCACCGGGATAAGTGGATAACTGTGGGGATGGACTATCCACCGGGATAAGTGGACAACAGTGGGGACGGACTATCCACCGGGATAAGTGGATAACTGTCGGGGTGGACTATCCACCAGGATAAGTGGATAACTGTGGGGACGGACTATCCACCGGGCTAAGTGGACAACAGTGGAGACGGACTATCCACCGGGATAAGTGGACAACAGTGGGGACGGACTATCCACCGGGATAAGTGGACATCTGTGGGGACCGAGCATCCACCGGGATGTGTGGACAACTCTGGGGACCGAGCATCCACCGGGATGTGTAGACATCTCTGGGGACCGAGCATCCACCGGGATGTGTAGACATCTCTGGGGACCGAGCATCCACCGGGATGTGTAGACATCTCTGGGGACCGAGTATCCACCGGGATATGTGGACAACTGGGAACGGAGTATCCACTGGGATATGTGGACAACTTGGAACGGAGTATCCACCAGGATATGCGGACAACTGTCGGGATCGAGTATCCACTTGGATAAGTGGAGAACTGTTGGGACCGAGTATCCACTGGGGTATGTAGACAAATGGGAATGGAGTATACACCAGGATATGTGGACAACTGTGGGGACCGAGTATCCACCAGGATATGTGGACAACTGTGGGGACCAAGTATCCACTCGGATATGTAGACAACTGGGAACGGAATATCCACCGAGATATGTGGACAACTGTGGGGACCGAGTATCCACCGGGATAAGTGAACAACTGTCGGGATCGAGTATCCACTGGGATAAGCGGAAAACTTATCGGGACCAAGTATCCACCGGGATATATGGACAACTCTGGGGATCGAGTATCCACCGGGATATGTGGCCACCTGTCGGGACCCAGTATCCACCGGGATATGTGGACAACTCTGGGGACCGTGTATTCACCGAGATATGTGGACAACAGTCGGGATCGAGTATCCACTTGGATAAATGGAAAGCTATTGGGACCGAATATCCACCAGGGTATGTGGACAAATGGGAACGGAGTATCCACTGATATATGTGGACAACTGTGGGGACCGAGTATCCACCGGGATATGTGGACAACTCTGGGGCCGACTATCCACCGGGATATGTGGCCACCTGTCGGGACCGAGTAACCACTGGGCTATGTGAACAACTCTGGGGACCGAGTATCCACCGGGATATGTGGACAATTGTGGGGGGCCGAGTATCTACCGGGATGTGTGGACATCTCTGGGGACCGAATATCCACCGGAATATGTGGACAACTCTGGGGACCAAGTATCCACCAGGATATGTAGACAACTGGGAACGGAGTATCCACCGGGATATATGGACAACTGGGAACTGAGTATCCACAGGATATGTGGACAACTGGGAACGGAATATCCACCGAGATATGTGGACAACTGTGGGGACCCAGTATCCACCGGGATAAGTGAACAACTGTCGGGATCGAGTATCCACTGGGATAAATGGAGAACTGTTGGGACCGAGTATCCACCGGAATATGTGGACAACTCTGGGGATTAAGTATCCACCGGGATATGTGGACAACTCAGGGGACCGAGTATCCACCGGTATATGTGAACAACTCTGGGGACCGAGTATCTACCGGGATATGTGGACAACTCTGGGGACCGAGTATACAAGGGATATGTGGACAACTCTGGGGACTGAGTATCCACCGGGATATGTGGACAACTCTGGGGACTGAGTATCAACCGGGATAGGTGGACAACTCTGGGGACCGAGTATCTACCGGGATATGCGGACAAGTCTGGGGACTGAGTATCCACCATGATATGTGGACAACTCTGGGGACTGAGTATCCACCGGGATATGTGGACAACTCTGGGGACCGAGTATCCACCGGGATATGTAGAGAACTCTGGGGACTGAGTGTTAACCGGGATATGTGGACAACTCTGGGGACCGAGTATCCACCGGGATATGTGGACAACTCTGGGGACCGAGTATCCACCGGGATATGTGGACAACTCTGGGGACCGAGTATCCACCGGGATATGTGGACAACTCTGGGGACCGAGTATCAACCGGGATATGTGGACAACTGTGCAGCAGATCAGGGCACTCATTGTCCTGACAGTTGGGGATTGTAGTCAAAAGCAGAAGTAAACAATTCCGCGTATATGTGGAGGCCAAAGGCAAACCACCATATTGTCCTTCCAACATGTCACGGCAATCTACGGATCAGAGTCAGAGAACGGCAATAATGGCTGTGCTGGGACATGGTCGCCCAGTGGAACGAGCCACGGGTACCGCCACATCACCACCAAGCTTCTCATGATAACACAATAACTGGACACATTTGCCATGGCAGCGGGCAATGCCAGGACACCAGCTGAGATTCGAGGTTAGAGGATGTTATACACTAAGTGACAATTAATTTCCTGGCATGTGTGACAACACACGGACTTTATTTTCAAAGGGTCACAAATTGGCACGCAGGTCTGACATGACAAGGTCTGACATTCGGCCCTCCCAACCACTCATCTCTCGGACATCAAGTATCTGTTGTGCATGGCACATTTATATTTCTTTAAAAACATTGTCACATGAATGTTGTGAACATATTTTGAACATAAACAATGCATACTGCAATGTTATGAAACACACACACACACACACACACACACACACGGCGCGCGCGCGCACGCACGCACGCACACACGTTTTCTTCCGTTCGCTGGCTTTAGAACTCCAGCGTAGTCTATACACGTGCTACAGCTGGTAACGTCCCTGCAGCGAGGCGCTGTCGCCATTTGGAGGTGACAGGTTCGAATCCCGGTCGGTAACTATAGCTTTCAGATTTTATGTTGTCTAGTGCGTTCTCTAGTCTCTATTTCCTTCTTCTCCTTCTGTGAGCGCCAAACAATACTATGTGTGTTTGTTTATGTAACTGTCTCAGTGGCCTCAACTGGTTCCCAAATAGATCTCCTGTGTAATACGAAGGTAAGTTAAAAAGTGAGTCACAAATGGCTGTAGAAAAATAACTAACTACGATAACAACCTGAAACCAGTTTATTTTTATACATACATTGTCCCTTTATTTCTCAACATAATTTCCACCAACATTGATGCATGTATCCCATCGTTTTATTAGTTCTCCAAAATCAACTGCATAGAACTGCGTGCTTTGTTTTTATTTACCTACCATCCCACAGAACTGTGTGACATACTTATTGACTCGCCCTCGTAACTGTTTCTACCCAGCTATGCACCGCTTTACGGGAAATCGCTAGCGGCTAAGTCCACTGAAAACCCACCTTGTCGAAGACATTTCGCGAGTGACGCCGAAGTTGAATGTGAAGTGAAAACTGGGTTTAGAAAACAGAGCCCGCAGTTCTATGCAGCCGGTTTGGGAGGACTGATAAAACGATAGGATAAGTGCATCAATGTTGGTGGAAATGATGTTGAGAAATAAAGGGACAATGTATGTATAAAAATAAACTGGTTTCAAGTTGTTATCATATTTAGTTATTTTCCTACAGCCATTTGTGACTTAATTATTGACTTATCCTCGTGCCTGTACAGCATTAGAACCGACCAATCATTTCTCTTCTTTCAATGTTTGTTCATATACTGGACACAGCATTACGGGCCGACGTGTTTGTGTGTTTGTTATTTGACCTATGCTGGTTTAATATAAATGAGACCTATGGTGATATCTCAATGGTTTGATACGAATTCTGTCCGTATTCCATAGTTGTTGGTTCATGTGTATGAAAGACATGACTAATGAAGACACTTTTGTGGAGTGTCTAGTTGGTCATGCGTCGAAGTACACTTGTTCCTGCAGCGAGGCGCTGTCGCCCTTTGGAGGTGACAGGTCGAATCCCGGTCGGTAACTATAGCTTTCAAATTTTATGTTGTCTAGTGCGTCCTCTAGTCTCTACTTCCTTCTCTCCTTCTGTGAGCTCCAAATAATACTATGTGTGTTTATTTATGTAACTGTCTCAGTGGCCTCAACGGGTTCCCTAATTGATCTCATGTGTAATACGTATTCAGCTTATAATGCGCTGGACAGATTTGTGTGTGTGAATTAGCTTTCCAGATTACCAGTGTCCCTCGCCATCAGACGAACGCACTCCTAGGTAATTGACGTCCGCAAGTCACTGGCGATTAGACAACATGTTAGTCCAACTGTCCACCAGTGTATGGGGTTGAACCGCTACCTCAGCACACCGGAAGTTTAAGATCGTGCTCTCTTATCCATTCGGCCATGCTGACCTACAAACTCAAAAATAATACATACATCCACATCCACGCCTTCACACACACACACACACACGCACGCACACACACTACAGCCAAGAGGTGATACACACGACAAGGAGCGGAACTACTTTTGATGTGTCAGTCAAATACAGAACAGTTGGACCCGCCCCCAGGCGCGGCGGACATAAAGGTGGTAGAGCCATGTTTGTGTGGTTCAGTCGACACTAGATGGGTGATGTTGTTTGTCCATCAAGAATGATGATGACCATTCATTTCATCCAGTGGGGTTGAAGGTGTGGAGCCGTGAGTTCTAAGATGGCTGATAAGGCCTATTTTGGCTCGAAATGTTCTTTGACAATGTGGACAAAGAATGCTTGACGTTTCTGGAGGAGGATTTTCTGCAGTGGCTTTTCTGTTCTGTCTTTTCTTCACAGCTCTTGCAGTCCTGGTTGCCTCACAAGTGACTGCACCCTTGCGTAATGATGGATGAAGAATAACTTGCGCGATGAATTGGATTAAACGTGAGGAAGAGTTGCGCAATTCGTCGACCTCACTCTCTCGCCTGAGTCCATCTGAATCCAGTGGCAAGACAAGTCAAGACGACTGGAGACGAATACAGGTGCAGTGGATGACCAGGGCGCTCTACTTGCCTTGCCGTGCTCATTACGTTCCACAACGCTTTGCAGGTAAACGCCGTCTTGCCCGTTGAATCAGGAATGATTTCTTCAGCGCAGTCTGCCGGATCCTGTCTTCACATGCTGGGTAGGCATACCATAGTTCACCGCTTGGTTTGACACCAAATCGGCTACCCGCGCCTGGTTTAGCCAGCCTCTCACAGCTGTTGTCCGGGGGGTGGCCGCTGTCGCATGATGACAGCTACTAGGAGCCACAAGCGTGAGCTGGATGTCAGGCTTGGACCAGTGGTGGATGGGTCCTGAAAAGGATATGAGTCCTTACCAAAGATGCTACCAATGCCTGGCACCCCGTACCCCCCCCCCCCCGATGATGGATGATGCAGTGGCTATCACGTGACCGTCTCCACTTGCCCAGACATTTCTTGGTGTCCGTGTTAGGCTGGGAGTCTAGGTCGATGTTTGAACGTTCGAATCCGCCTCGACGCGGATCGATCCCACTACTAGAGGGTTGGCAGGCGAGCGTCTAGTGACTGCACTAGCGAGGATCCGTTCATTGATGAAGCCACGAACAGAGAGGGTGGGCAGGCGAGCGTCTAGCGACCACTACTTAACATCTACATTTCTATGACGAGTTGAAGTTGTGACATGGCCTCTCAACACTGTTTAACTTCTCCATTTCCACGATTAGTTGATGTTGTGACATGGCCTCTCAACACTGATTAACTACTCCATTGCTATGACTAGTTGAATAATGTGACATGGCTTCTCAACACTGTTTAACTACTCCATTGCTATGACTAGTTGATGTTGTGACATGGCTTCTCAACACTGTTTAACTTCTCCATTTCCATGACTAGTTGATGTTGTGACATGACTTCTCAACACTGTTTAACTTCTCCATTTCCATGACTAGTTGATGTTGTGACATAGCTCCTCAACACTGTTTAACTTCTCCATTTCCATGACTAGTTGATGTTGTGACATGGCTTCTCAACACTGTTTAACGTCTCCATTGCTATGACTAGTTGAAGTTGGGACACGGCCTCTCAACACTCTTTAACTTCTTAATTTCTATAACAAGTTGATGTTGTGACATGGCCTCTCAACACTGTTTAACTTCTCCATTTCCATGACTAATTGATTTTGTGACTTGGCTTCTCAACACTGTTTAACGTCTCCATTGCTCTGACTAGTTGATGTTGTGACATGGCTTCTCAACACTGTTTAACTTCTCCATTTCCATGACTAGTTGATGTTGTGACATGGCTTCTCAACACTGTTTAACGTCTCCATTGCTATGACTAGTTGAAGTTGGGACACGGCCTCTCAACACTCTTTAACTTCTTAATTTCTATAACAAGTTGATGTTGTGACTTGGCCTCTCAACACTGTTTAACTTCTCCATTTCCATGACTAATTGATTTTGTGACTTGGCTTCTCAACACTGTTTAACTCCTGTGTTGCTATGGCTAATTCATGTTGTGACATGGCTTACCAACACTGTTTAACCTCTACGTTGCTAAGACAAGTTGATGTTGTGACATGTTCTCTCAACACTATTTAACCTGTATGTTGTTAAGACAAGGTGATGTTGTGACATGTTATCTCAACACTATTTAACCTGTACGTTGTTAAGACAAGGTGATGTTGTGACATGTTCTCTCAACACTATTTAACCTGTATGTTGTTAAGACAAGGTGATGTTGTGACATGTTCTCTCAACACTATTTAACCTGTATGTTGTTATGACAAGTTGATGTCGTGACATGTTCTCTCAACAATGTTTAACCTCTGTATTGCTATGACAAGTTGATGTTGTGACATGTTCTCTCAACAATGTTTAACCTCTGTGTTGCTATGACAAGTTGATGTTGTGACATGTTCTCTCAACAATGTTTAACCTCTGTGTTGCTATGACAAGTTGATGTTGTGACATGTTTTCTCAACAATGTTTAACCTCTGTGTTGCTATGACAAGTTGATGTTGTGACATGTTTTCTCAACACTATTTAACCTGTATGTTGTTATGACAAGTTGATGTTGTGACATGTTTTCTCAACACTATTTAACCTGTATGTTTTTATGACAAGTTGATGTTGTGACATGTTCTCTCAACACTATTTAACTAGTATGTTGTTATGACAAGTTGATGTTGTGACATGTTCTCTCAACAATGTTTAACCTCTGTGTTGCTATGACAAGTTGATGTTGTGACATGTTCTCTCAACAATGTTTAACCTCTGTGTTGCTATGACAAGTTGATGTTGTGACATGTTCTCTCAACAATGTTTAACCTCTGTGTTGCTATGACAAGTTGATGTTGTGACATGTTTTCTCAACAATGTTTAACCTCTGTGTTGCTATGACAAGTTGATGTTGTGACATGTTTTCTCAACACTATTTAACCTGTATGTTGTTATGACAAGTTGATGTTGTGACATGTTTTCTCAACACTATTTAACCTGTATGTTGTTATGACAAGTTGATGTTGTGACATGTTCTCTCAACACTATTTAACTAGTATGTTGTTATGACAAGTTGATGTTGTGACATGTTTTCTCAACACTATTTAACCTGTATGTTGTTATGACAAGTTGATGTTGTGACATGTTCTCTCAACACTATTTAACTAGTATGTTGTTATGACAAGTTGATGTTGTGACATGTTCTCTCAACAATGTTTAACCTCTGTGTTGCTATGACAAGTTGATGTTGTGACATGTTCTCTCAACAATGTTTAACCTCTGTGTTGCTATGACAAGTTGATGTTGTGACATGTTTTCTCAACACTATTTAAGTATGCTATGGCTTGGGGTCCCCAAGAAAGTGGGGGCCCCAAAACAAATTGTCCGAGTGAGCAATTGTCATATATGTATACTTAAATATACTGCAGCATTATTAGTCCCAATGCTGCACGTCTAGTTTAATATAATTCCTTAATCCTTATAGCATGTTTCAAGAGATTAGATAATAAGCCTTTGTAAATTGTGCCTTTTAAAATAACTTTTGTTTCTTTTTACCAGAGCTTGCAATTTTAAGTTTGTTATGAATAAAAATGATTTTACGTTAAAGATGTATTATTTCACTATCAATATACTTCTTAATTGTATTTCAGTTTAAACCTCTAGGTATCCGAAAATCACATTTGTCACTGACATAGAATATCTGGACTTATAAAGGGCCCCATATTTCAAATAGCTTAGGGCCTTATCAAGTCTAAATCCGGCCCTGGGGATAAACAATATCAAGTAATCGGTCCTTGTATTAACGCGATCTTGAAATAATATTACCCCCCCCCCCCCCCCCAACCCTAAAACTCCCCCCTAGGGGGGAATTCCCCGCCGGTTGAGAACCACTGTTCTAGAGCACATGTAGCTGTGTGTGCCGACCCAATGTCAGGATTGGTTATATCCATTGTTTACATCATGAATAGTGGGTACTTTTGCTTTCTTTCATCCCAAACAAACTTTGCGAGCTATATTTAGAGTCACCAGCTATATTTAGCGCCGACGGTGATCTCCTCTGTGTTCGGCTGGAGTGCGTGTCAGTGCGTTTCAATTGCCCCACACCACAGTGTTGTTTCTTTGGGCTTTGGCAACCGTTTCTGTGTGAGTGTCTGTCTCTCTTCGATCCTCATTTGCATCGGTCCTGCAATCACTTTCCGGTTAGGGTTAGGGGGTAGGGTTAGGGATTAGGGTTAGGGGTAGGGTACACACAACCCCTAACCCTAACCCTAATCCCTATCCCCTAACTCCAACCCTAACCGGAAAGTGAAAGAATAGCGCACCACCGCCGCATAGAATTGCGCACCGAGCTACGGCGCAACACACGGAAACCCCCTGGATGTTCAGCGCAACACAGGGAACCCCTGGATGTGACGTCATACCTTGGGATTCCCTTTTGTTTGGGGTGAAAGAGCAAAAGTACCGAATAGAGCACGGGGGGGGGGGGGTGCGTCGTGTCACCTGAAATCCCCCTCCCCCACCACATCGCCGTGTTAACTATTTTAAACGTCATTAATTCATCATGTGCCATGCCGACAAGCGTGGGCAGTCAAGTTTCGTCATCCTACATGATCACCAGAGTGTGGATCAGCTGTGTGATTTTGCCTCAACCATGCCATGTGGCCAATCCATTCAGATAGTTACCTCTATGTCTTCCCCTTGTTCTTTACAACCCAATCCTGCCAGTTGTCACCGAGTTCTCCAATTCAATTCTTCTCATAACGTGTCAAAAAATCTTGACTATATACGTCTAATTTCTCTGTCAGTGAACGGTTTCCATTTATTTCTTGTGGGTCTTGCTTGTTGGGCTTTCTGTCTGTCAACACACAGATAACACAACACACACACACATATACAACATCACACAACATATCGTACACACAGATAAGACACATTCACATACATTGGCACCTTGCCGTCTTGACAGACGATAGTTTGTGCTTTAAAAAGGCATAATAACTTTTAACTATGGCGGTAGCGAGTGTGACTGATAAGGCCAATTTGCGCTGTAAATGTCCGTTCACAGTGGGTGCATGTGAACACGTGGTCATTTCCACCATCATGCACCATCTTACGTCTCAAACGCTTGGTGTGTGACTTTTCTGCAATAATTTTCTCCTTTGACTTTATTCCATTTCTGATATTTGCCCTCCATGCAACACGTTCAGCGGCGATTTGCTCCCAATGTGCATTATCAATGCCTGTATCAATCATGTCCCGCTTACACACATCTTTGTATCGTAGTAGAGGCCGACCCTGAGATCTCTTACCCATCTGTAATTCACCAAAAAAGATATCCTTTGGTATTCTACCATCATCCATCCGCCTAAGATGTCCTATCCATCTAAGTCTACGAAGACTGAGCATGGAATAAACTGTCACACAACCTGATCTTTCCAATACTTCAGTATTTGTGATTTTGTCTTGCCACTTAATACCAAGAATTCTTCGCAGACACCGCATATGAAAGCTGTTTAAATTGTTCTCTTGGTGTGAGTAAGTTGTCCAGGTTTCACTGCCATAGAGAAGAGTACTAAGGACACAGGCTTGATAGACAAGGACTTTTGTTTTGGCAGTAAGCTTCCTGTTCTCCCAGACTCTTTTTCTTAACCTGTTCATTGTTGTTGCTGCCTTTCCAATCCGGATGTTGATTTCCTGATCTAGGGATAATTTGCTATTTACCACCGATCCCAGATATGTAAAATGGTCTACTATCTCTAGTTCGGCGTCGTCAATAAAGATTGATGGTACCCCATGTGCACCTTGTGACATAATCTGTGTCTTTTTTTTTGCTAATTGTTAAACCAAATTCAGAACAAGCATTGGAGAATGCAGATAGTAGACATTGCAATTCTTCCTCAGAGTGGGTCGTAACTGCAGCATCATCTGCAAAAAGCAACTCTCTGATCAGTACCCTCCTAATTTTGGTCTTAGCCTTCAATCTCTGAGCATTGTAGAGGCCGCCATCTGAGCGTGAGTGAATGTATATACCACCATCCTGATCACGAAATGCATATTTCAGTAGAAGTGAAAAGTATATTCCAAAGAGGGTGGGAGCTAGTACACAACCTTGCTTAACTCCACTCTTGATTTCAAATTCTTCAGAAGTTGCACCATCAAACTTGATTATACCCTTCATGCCTGTGTGGAACGATTCCACAATGGACAGAAGAGTTGGTGGGCAGCCAATCTTCTTTAGTGCCTTGAACAGACCCTCACGACTGACCAAATCAAATGCCTTTGTGAGGTCGATGAAGGCAATAAACAGTGGTTGATTCTGTTCACGGCATTTTTCTTGCATTTGTCGCAATGAGAATATCATATCAGTGGTAGACCGGTTCTGTCGAAAGCCACACTGTGATTCGGGGTAGACTTGATCTCCTAGGACTTGAAGTCTGCGCAGAACAATTCTGGCAAATACTTTTCCAACAATACACAGAAGTGAGATACCCCTATAGTTGTTGCAGTCGCTCCGATCACCCTTGTTCTTGTACAGTGTTATGATGCTTGAATCTTTGAAATCCTGTGGGACTTGTCCTTCACGCCAGCATAGCTCTATTAGCTGGTGGATCTGTATAGTGAGTGTGTCTTGCCCACTCCTGATAACCTCTATTGGAATCCCATCCTTACCTGGAGCCTTGCCAGATGCAAGTTCATTTATAGCACACTTAACTTCTGTTATGGTGGGAAGTGTGTCCAGGTGGTCAAGAGTTGGTAGAGCCTCTATGGCGTTGAGGGCATTATCCGCTAGTTTGGTCTCACTTGAGTAAAGCTCCAAATAGTGCTCTACCCATCTGTCCATCTGCTGTTTCTTATCAGTGATGACTTCTCCAGTCAAGGTTTTCAATGATGCACTTCTTTTGATCACTGGACCACAGGCTTTCTTTATTCCTTCATACATACTTCTTATGTCTCCCTTATCACTTGCGATTTGAATGGACTCACATAACTTGATCCAATAATCATTTGCACACTGCCTGGCAGCCTTTTGCACATCCTTCCTAGCTTGCCTTAGCTCACTCAGAGTGTTACGCGTTGGTCTTTCCTTGTTTCTTAAGAGAGCTTTCTTCTTCTTATCAATCAAGGGCTGCAGAGTCTCGCTGTTGGCCGCAAACCAGTCCTGCCTCTTATGATCCACAGTGCCGTAAACCTTTACGGCAGTTTTACAAAGAGTTTCCTTAAGTTTATTCCATTTATCATTTACTGTACAATTTTCTGGTGTATCAGTGAAAGCGTCTTCAAGTTGCTGTTGAAACTGAAAGCACTTTTCAGGATCATGAGTGTTAATAATATTAATCCTGGGGCTAGATTTGTGTTTAGCTGTGTAGATTCTCTTTGGTCTCAGTCTAACCCTTGCAACAACCAAAGAATGATCCGTATCACAGTCAGCACTGTGGTAACTACGAGTCAATGATATATGGTTCAAATGTTGTCTCCGTGTGATGATGAAGTCCAGCTGGTGCCAATGGCCGGATCTTGGATGTTTCCATGTGACCTTATGCATCTCTTTTGTTTTAAAAAAAGAGTTTGTAATACATAGGTCATTACTGGTGCAATGCTCCAGCAGCCTTTGCCCATTTTCATTCATGCGACCGATGTTGTATTTTCCAAGGCACACTGGCCATGAACTCGAGTCCTTGCCCACACGAGCATTGAAATCACCGAGCATATAAATGTAGTCGGATTTTGGAACTGCCTTGATCACAGAGTCTAACTCCTCATAGAACAAATCCTTCACATCATCAGAGGAATCGAGTGTCGGTGCATATGCAGTAATAATGGTGGCAAACCCACAAGAGGTTGCCAAGCGCAGGGATAATAGTCTTTCATTTCCTCCTGCTGGAATTTCAATCATTCCCAGTAGCGAATTCTTCACTGCAAAGCCCACACCGTGTTGCCTTTTTTCTGCCTGCCCTTTACCCTTCCAGAAAAAGGTGTAGTTGTTTTCCCTGAGTGACCCTTCCTCAGCGAGGCGAGTCTCCTGCAGGCCAGCAATATCAATGTTAAGACGATTGAGTTCGGCATCAATCACAGCCGTTTTTCTCACATCGTCAATATTGGTCAAGTCAGTGGAAAATCCTGGACACATGGTTCTCACGTTCCAGGTTG
>OY992892.1:101191914-101329414 GCA_963921405.1 Cepaea hortensis | reverse complement strand
GACTGGCTTACAAAGACAAGATGAAATCACATCCACTGGCACCATTTGAGACGAGGCTGACATCGTCTGCATATCTGGATTTCATGAGCTCATAGAATACATGAGGAGAACCTATCAGAGAGAGAGACATGATCACACACTGAGAGATTCAACATTTAACCCACAGCACACACACACTATCGATCTTACCAACAGTTCAGACGTCACCAAATTAAACAACTACGCTCTTGAAAAAGTCAACAGCTTCACATACCTAGGAAGCAAAATGACATCTACAGGGGACTCAACACCAGAAATATCATCTAGAATCGCACTGGCATCTGGTGCCTTCAATAAACTGTCAAAAATCTGGAAGTCAAAGTCACTCAGCCAACATACGAAACTTAAAATCTTCAATTCTTGTGTGATTCCAGTGCTAACGTATGGATGTGAGAGTTGGAAATCAACGGTAGCTTTAGATTAAAAAAAATTAGAAAATTTTGAGAACAAATGTCTTAGAAGAATTCTAAACATCCACTGGACAGACTTCAGAAGCAATACGCAAATAAGACAAGAGATTAAGCAAGATACAGTATCCAATTTTATAAGAAGATGCCGTTGGAACTACATCGGCCATGTACTCAGAATGGACAAGACAAGACTCCCCTACCAAGCCCTCATATGGTCACCAGTAGGGAAAAGAAAAGGGGGAAGACCAAGAGAGACCCTGCGTAGAACCATCATCAGAGAAAGCTCATTCAACGGTCAAGGGAACATCCACGATCTACAACAGGTAGCAGCGAACCGTCGGACATGGAGAGCCATGACTTCTGCCCTATGCGCTGCCTTGGGCTCAAGAGGAAAGACTAACACACACAGACACAACATATCACGCATTGACAGACTAACATATGACACACAGCATGTACAGACAGACATAACATATAACACAACATGTAAGGGGGGAGGGGAATGTGTGGTCTCCAGGTATGATGTCCGCCTCGAGTGCTGGAGGTCCCGGGTTCAAGCCCCGGGATTTCTTCACATGGACTTCTAGTAACAAAATTTCCCCTGTTCTCTGAGTAGTGAGATCGGACGCCGTGTGTATTGTTGCGCACGTAAAAAAATCCCTTGGCGGTTAGAAATCGAAAAAGAGTAGTCTAACAGCGCTGCCCAAGCGAAATTTCGAGTTAAAAAACTACCAAAGTATTTCAGGATCCTCGCCGGTGATACGGAGTTCATGCACTGAGCTGAGTTTCTCCGGGCTCAGGCGTGAGTTAGGATTGGAACAGAGCACTTATGACAAGTTGATTGACAGTGCTAGATATGTGACTGACAACGTGTGCCGTGATGTTGATCCTTCGACTAAACTAAACTAAAAGACAACAAGGAGAAACATATCACACACGGAGAGACATAATATATAACATATCACACACGGAGAGACATAATATATAACATATCACACACGGAGAGACATAATATATAACATATCACACACGGAGAGACATAATATATAACATATCACACACGGAGAGACATAATATATAACATATCACACACGGAGAGACATAATATATAACATATCACACACGGAGAGACATAATATATAACATATCACACACGGAGAGACATAATAAATAACATATCACACACTGAGAGACTTCTTCTTCTTTCGTTCCCTTGAAATATGTCTATAACTGCAATGTTGTCTCTTGTATGAATTTAACTGTCTTTTCCGCTTGTATTAGCGTTTTCGTATCTCTGCACTCTCTGTGCTTGTGTCCTCGCCATCTTCTACATTTCCACTATAGGGGCTGATCTCATCCCTCTGTGGTGACTATAAGTGTTTGATTTTGCACCTTGTCCAACTCTTGTCATTTAAATGCAACAAATCTCTCTCTCTCTCACACACACACACAGAGAGAGAGAGAGAGAGAGAGAGAGAGAGAGAGAGAGAGAGAGAGAGAGAGAGAGAGAGCAATGCACAGATATAAATACAAAATATAACACACAGACAGACACATACAAATACAACAAATAACAGAGAGAGAGAGAGAGAGAGAGAGAGAGAGAGAGAGAGAGAGAGAGAGAGAGATAAATAGAACATATAACCTACAGCACGATGCACAGAAATAAATATGACATATAACACACACATATAAATACAACAAATAACAGAGAGAAAGAGAGAGAGAGAGACAGAGAGAGAGATCTTTATTTTAGAAGGGTTAACAATTGGGCACGCAGGCCTGTCTTACATTTGGCCCTTCCAGTCACTCATCTTTCATTCATCAGTTAGTCGACAGATCATCCTCATTGCACATCGAACCATTCAGTCCATAAGTGTTCGGATCCCCTCCTCAACAAATCCCGCAGCATGTAGCGGTTAAGGACCCAGTTCTGTGTTGGTTTATCATCTTCTTTGGCTTCCTGCGTAGTGTTCTTGTTTGGCCACACCTCTTTTAATTTGCTGTTCTCGCAGTCTGGCCATGGTTGTAGATTCACAGTCATCACTTGGTTCATGCAAAAGTCTTACTTCTCATAGAGCAGTGGTTCTCAACCTTTTTTGGCCCGTTCCCCCCGTCACCATATTTTTAGGACGTCATTCCCCCCCCCCCCCACCATATTTTTAGAACGTCATTCCCCCCCACCCCTTTTCGTATTTCCTCCCTAAAAATTTCCCCCTGCCCCTACACAGCATACGTAATAATCGAAGCTAAATTTAATAGCACTAAAACAAGTCTAGACGTCCACGTAAAACGTGATTTGTGGGTCTTTTTACTTTATAAAATGAATTTTAGAAGGGTGAGACGTACAGAACCGTAAAGTAGGAAGGGAAAAACATGATCAAGTAATCGGATTTTGTATTAACGCAATCTTGAAATAATCTTCATTCCCCCCCTGGAAACCCCAAAATTCCCCACCGGTTGAGAACCACTGTCATAGAGCATTCAGAGCCTGGTACACGGTGCGTCCGCCCTCCACAGTAGCCTTACCTGCGAGCTTGTCAGCCCGCTCATTTCCTTGTACTCCTGCATGCCCTGGCACGAAGATGAAACTAATCTTTGCCAGCCAAGACCGCTCCTGAGACAGTAACCACTCTCTTCGGATCCACCCCGTCTCTATCCTCTTGAGTATGCTCATTGAGTCGCTAAGGAAACATGCCCTAGTGAATGTCTGTGTCTCGAACCATGTTATTGCTTTACTTACTGCCATGACTTCCATAGTCAGGCTACTTGTGGTCTCAACAAAGCACCAGAGTCCTCCTTCACAATTCTCCCTCCAGCTTGAGCCGTAAAGAGAGAGAGAGAGAGAGAGAGAGAGAGAGAGAGAGAGAGAGAGAGAGAGAGAGAGAGAGAGAGAGAGAGAGAGAGAGATTCAACATATAACACAGAGAGAGACACACAGATATAAATACAACATATAACACACAGAAACAAATAAACACAACATATAACACACAGAGATACATACAAATACTACATAAAACACACAATTATTACAGTTAAGGCCATTTAAAAAAAACATACTGTTTAATTGACAAGATGGTTGCATAATGTTGCACTCCACGTGACTCCAAGCAATCTCTCATCACACGACATCACCAGGCACATGACAGGTGACATTGCAGTAAATGTCACAGTTCACAGCCAGCAAAATAGTGTCACAAAACAAGAGAAATATGTTAAAGGAGAAATATTGTCATAAATGCCATTGTGTGCACAACCCCTGCAGAATTGTCACTGACAACATGGTGACAGTGCTATATATGTCACTGACAACATGGTGACACAATGCTAGATATGTCACTGACAACATGGCGACAGTGCTATATATGTCACTGACAACATGGTGACAGTGCTAGTTATGTCACTGACAACAAGATGATGTAGAATTAGATATACCATTGACTAGACACAAGAGTGCCATTGTCTCAAACCCATGTCCATAATTGTATCATCTCACAAAATATACAAGTCATTGAACACACAACTGATAGCATGGTGTCATAAACTATACAAGTCATTGAGCACAGCACTGATAGCATGGTGTCATAGGTAATCACACAGATTGTAGGTGACCTGGTGTTAGTGTCTTACACCTTCGGTGGCCTCTAGCTTCAGCTGACCTGATATGCTTCAGTGTCGACTTTGACATAGTAGGATAGATGATACTATCACCTGCCTTCCCTCGCGAATACAATACATCACCTTCCCCCCCACATGACTTCAGCTGACCTGATATGCTTCAGTGTCGACTTTTACATAGTAGGATAGATGATACTATCACCTGCCTTCCCTCGCGAATACAATACATCACCTTCCCCCCACATGACTTCAGCTGACCTGATATGCTTCAGTGTCGACTTTGACATAGTAGGATAGATGATACTATCACCTGCCTTTCCTCGCGAATACAATACATCACCTTCCCCCCACATGACTTCAGCTGACCTGATATGCTTCAGTGTTGACTTTGACATAGTAGGATAGATGATACTATCACCTGCCTTCCCTCGCGAATACAATACATCACCTTCCCCCCACATGACTTCAGCTGACCTGATATGCTTCAGTGTCGACTTTGACATAGTAGGATAGATGATACTATCACCTGCCTTCCATCGCGAATACAATACATCACCTTCCCCCCACATGACTTCAGCTGACCTGATATGCTTCAGTGTCGACTTCGACATAGTAGGATAGATGATACTATCACCTGCCTTCCCTCGTGAATACAATACATCACCTTCCCCCCACATGACTTCAGCTGACCTGATATGCTTCAGTGTCGACTTTGACATAGTAGGATAGATGATACTATCACCTGCCTTCCCTCGCGAATACAATACATCACCTTCCCCCCCCACATGACTTCAGCTGACCTGATATGCTTCAGTGTCGACTTTGACATAGTAGGATAGATGATACTATCACCTGCCTTCCCTCGCGAATACGATACATCACCTTCCCCCCCACATGACTTCAGCTGACCTGATATGCTTCAGTGTCGACTTTGACATAGTAGGATAGATGATACTATCACCTGCCTTCCCTCGTGAATACGATACATCACCTTCTCCCCCCCCCCCCCCCCCCACATGACTTCAGCTGACCTGATATGCTTCAGTGTCGACTTTGACATAGTAGGATAGATGATACTATCACCTGCCTTCCCTCACGAATACGATACATCACCTTCCCCCCCACATGACTTCAGCTGACCTGATATGCTTCAGTGTTGACTTTGACATAGTAGGATAGATGATACTATCACCTGCCTTCCCTCGCGAATACAATACATCACCTTCCCCCCCCACATGACTTCAGCTGACCTGATATGCTTCAGTGTCGACTTTGACATAGTAGGATAGATGATACTATCACCTGCCTTCCCTTGCGAATACAATACATCACCTTCCCCCCCACATGACTTCAGCTGACCTGATATGCTTCAGTGTCGACTTTGACATAGTAGGATAGATGATACTATCACCTGCCTTCCCTCACGAATACAATACATCATCTTCCCCCCACATGGCTTCAACTGACATGATATGCTTCAGTGTCGACTTTGACATAGTAGGATAGATGATACTATCACCTGCCTTCCCTCACGAATACAATACATCACCTCCCCCCCCCCCCCCCCCCCCCCCCCCCACATGACTTCAGCTGACCTGATATACTTCAGTGTCGACTTTGACATAGTAGGATAGATGATACTATCACCTGCCTTCCCTCGCGAATACAATACATCACCTTCCCCCCACATGACTTCAGCTGACCTGATATACTTCAGTGTCGACTTTGACATAGTAGGATAGATGATACTATCACCTGCCTTCCCTCGCGAATACAATACATCACCTTCCCCCCACATGACTTCAGCTGACCTGATATGCTTCAGTGTTGACTTTGACATAGTAGGATAGATGATACTATCACCTGCCTTCCCTCGCGAATACATCACCTCCCCCCCCCCCCCCCCCCCCCACATGAATTCAGCTGACCTGATATGCTTCAGTGTCGACTTTGACATAGTAGGATAGATGATACTATCACCTGCCTTCCCTCGCGAATACGATACATCACCTCCTCCCTCCCCCCCCACATGACTTCAGCTGACCTGATATGCTTCAGTGTCGACTTTGACATAGTAGGATAGATGATACTATCACCTGCCTTCCCTCGTGAATACGATACATCACCTTTCCCCCCACATGACTTCAGCTGACCTGATATGCTTCAGTGTCGACTTTGACATAGTAGGATAGATGATACTATCACCTGCCTTCCCTCGCGAATACGATACATCACCTTCCTCCCCACATGACTTCAGCTGACCTGATATGCTTCAGTGTCGACTTTGACATAGTAGGATAGATGATACTATCACCTGCCTTCCCTCGCGAATACGATACATCACCTTCCCCCCCACATGACTTCAGCTGACCTGATATGCTTCAGTGTCGACTTTGACATAGTAGGATAGATGATACTATCACCTGCCTTCCCTCGCGAATACAATACATCACCTTCCCCTCCACATGACTTCAGCTGACCTGATATGCTTCAGTGTCGACTTTGACATAGTAGGATAGATGATACTATCACCTGCCTTCCCTCGCGAATACGATACATCACCTTCCCCCCACATGACTTCAGCTGACCTGATATGCTTCAGTGTCGACTTTGACATAGTAGGATAGATGATACTATCACCTGCCTTCCCTCGCGAATACGATACATCACCTTCCCCCCACATGACTTCAGCTGACCTGATATGCTTCAGTGTCGACTTTGACATAGTAGGATAGATGATACTATCACCTGCCTTCCCTCGCGAATACGATACATCACCCCCCCCCCCCCCCCCCCCCACATGACTTCAGCTGACCTGATATGCTTCAGTGTCGACTTTGACATAGTAGGATAGATGATACTATCACCTGCCTTCCCTCGCGAATACGATACATCACCTTCCCCCCCACATGACTTCAGCTGACCTGATATGCTTCAGTGTCGACTTTGACATAGTAGGATAGATGATACTATCACCTGCCTTCCCTCGCGAATACAATACATCACCTTCCCCTCCACATGACTTCAGCTGACCTGATATGCTTCAGTGTCGACTTTGACATAGTAGGATAGATGATACTATCACCTGCCTTCCCTCGCGAATACGATACATCACCTTCCCCCCACATGACTTCAGCTGACCTGATATGCTTCAGTGTCGACTTTGACATAGTAGGATAGATGATACTATCACCTGCCTTCCCTCGCGAATACGATACATCACCTTCCCCCCACATGACTTCAGCTGACCTGATATGCTTCAGTGTCGACTTTGACATAGTAGGATAGATGATACTATCACCTGCCTTCCCTCGCGAATACGATACATCACCCCCCCCCCCCCCCCCACATGACTTCAGCTGACCTGATATGCTTCAGTGTCGACTTTGACATAGTAGGATAGATGATACTATCACCTGCCTTCCCTCACGAATACGATACATCACCTTCCCCCCCCACATGACTTCAGCTGACCTGATATGCTTCAGTGTCGACTTTGGCATAGTAGGATAGATGATACTATCACCTGCCTTCCCTCGCGAATACAATACATCACCTTCCCCTCCACATGACTTCAGCTGACCTGATATGCTTCAGTGTCGACTTTGACATAGTAGGATAGATGATACTATCACCTGCCTTCCCTCACGAATACGATACATCACCTTCCCCCCACATGACTTCAGCTGACCTGATATGCTTCAGTGTCAACTTTGACATAGTAGGATAGATGATACTATCACCTGCCTTCCCTCGCGAATACAATACATCACCTTCCCCCCACATGACTTCAGCTGACCTGATATGCTTCAGTGTCGACTTTGACATAGTAGGATAGATGATACTATCACCTGCCTTCCCTCGCGAATACGATACATCACCCCCCCCCCCCCCCCCACATGACTTCAGCTGACCTGATATGCTTCAGTGTCGACTTTGACATAGTAGGATAGATGATACTATCACCTGCCTTCCCTCACGAATACGATACATCACCTTCCCCCCCCCACATGACTTCAGCTGACCTGATATGCTTCAGTGTCGACTTTGGCATAGTAGGATAGATGATACTATCACCTGCCTTCCCTCGCGAATACAATACATCACCTTCCCCTCCACATGACTTCAGCTGACCTGATATGCTTCAGTGTCGACTTTGACATAGTAGGATAGATGATACTATCACCTGCCTTCCCTCACGAATACGATACATCACCTTCCCCCCACATGACTTCAGCTGACCTGATATGCTTCAGTGTCAACTTTGACATAGTAGGATAGATGATACTATCACCTGCCTTCCCTCGCGAATACAATACATCACCTTCCCCCCACATGACTTCAGCTGACCTGATATGCTTCAGTGTCGACTTTGACATAGTAGGATAGATGATACTATCACCTGCCTTCCCTCGCAAATACAATACATCACCCCCCCCCCCCCCCCCCCCCCCACATGATGACTTCAGGTCACTTAATATCCCAGGCTGAAAGAGGGATGACTGAACATGACTTCAGGTCACTTAATATCCCAGGGTTGAGGACAGGTTGAGCATACAATACTGGCACATTAAGTGTGGAAACATTGAGCATCAATAACAGTCTGTACAACCTCTACAACAGTCAACATTCCAATGTCATTCATTCATTAAATCAACATTCCAATGTCATTCATTCATTAAGTCAACATTCCAATGTCATTCTATCATTAAGTCAACATTCCTATACAGATATCCATTCATTAAATCAACATTTCTACACAAACATTCACACATTAAGTCAACAATACTATACAGATATCCATTCATTAAATCAACATTTCTACACAAACATTCACACATTAAGTCAACATTCCTATACAGATATCCATTCATTAAATCAACATTTCTACACAAACATTCACACATTAAGTCAACAATACTATACAGATATCCATTCATTAAATCAACATTTCTACACAAACATTCACACATTAAGTCAACATTCCTATACAGATATCCATTCATTAAATCAACATTTCTACACAAACATTCAAACATTAAGTCAACAATACTATACAGATATCCATTCATTAAATCAACATTTCTACACAAACATTCACACATTAAGTCAACATTCCTATACAGATATCCATTCATTAAATCAACATTTCTACACAAACATTCACACATTAAGTCAACAATACTATACAGATATCCATTCATTAAATCAACATTTCAACACAAACATTCACACATTAAGTCAACAATACTATACAGATATCCATTCATTAAATCAACATTTCTACACAAACATTCACACATTAAGTCAACAATACTATACAGATATCCATTCATTAAATCAACATTTCTACACAAACATTCACACATTAAGTCAACAATACTATACATATATCCATTCATTAAATCAACATTTCTACACAAACATTCACACATTAAGTCAACAATACTATACAGATATCCATTCATTAAATCAACATTTCTATACAGACATTCACACATTAAGTCAACAATACTATACAGATATCCATTCATTAAATCAACATTTCTATACAAACATTCACACATTAAGTCAACAATACTATACAGATATCCATTCATTAAATCAACATTTCTACACAAACATTCACACATTAAGTCAACAATACTATACAGATATCCATTCATTAAATCAACATTTCTATACAGACACATATTAAATCAACATTTCTATACAGACACATATTAAATCAACATTTCTATACAGACACACATTAAATCAACATTTCTATACAGACACACATTAAATCAACATGTCTATACAGACACACATTAAATCAACATTTCTATACAGACACACATTAAATCAACATTTCTATACAGACACACATTAAATCAACATTTCTATACAGACACACATTAAATCAACATTTCTATACAGACACACATTAAATCAACATTTCTATACAGACACACATTAAATCAACATTTCTATACAGACTTTCATTTATGAAGTCAACATTTTTAAGCAGACATATATTCATTAAGTCAACATCTTTAAGCAGACACATATTAAGTCATTTCTATACAGACATAAATAAAGCCAACATTACCAAATGAATACATGACTGTGGTTCACAGATGAACACTAACAACATAACATGTGGCAAACAGATGCCCAGGCAACAAATGTAGTCAGAGATATTGTATATATTTGTCCAAGTTGACAGACCCAGGCAACAAACATAGTTAGAGATATTGTATATATTTCTCCAAGCTGACAGACCCAGGCAACAAATGTAGTCAGAGATATTGTATATATTTGTCCAAGCTGACAGACCCAGGCAACAAATGTAGTCAGAGATATTGTACAAATGTAGTCAGAGATATTGTATATATTTGTCCAAGTTGACAGACCCAGGCAACAAATGTAGTCAGAGATATTGTATATATTTGTCCAAGTTGACACCAGGAATAAATATATTCAGAGATATTGTATATATTTGTCCAAGTTGACAGAACCAGGCAATAAATGTAGTCAGAGATGTTGTATATATTTGTCCAAGTTGACACCAGGAATAAATGTAGTCAGAGATATTGTATATATTTGTCCAAGTTGACACCAGGAATAAATGTAGTCAGAGATGTTGTATATATTTGTCCAAGCTGACAGACTCAGGCAATAAATGTAGTCAGAGATGTTGTATATATTTGTACAAGTTGACAGACCCAGGCAACAAATGTAGTCAGAGATATTGTATATATTTGTCCAAGTTAATGGCAAACTACTGAGCGTAATCCTGCCAAGAAATCAACAATCAGCTGAAAGATGCTGATGTTGACAGCGATGTCCTGTAAAGGATATGCAAACATCTTTTTTGTCCAAGTGACAGACCCAGACAACAAATGTAGTCAGAGATATTGTATATATTTGTCAAAGTTGACACCAGGAATAAATGTATTCAGAGATATTGTATATATTTGTCCAAGCTGACAGACCCAGGCAACAAATGTAGTCAGAGATATTGTATATATTTGTCCATGCTGACAGACCCAGGTAACAAATTTAGTCAGAGATATTGTATATATTTGTCCAAGCTGACAGACCCAGACAACAAATGTAGTCAGAGATATTGTATATATTTGTCCAAGCTGACAGACCCAGGCAACAAATGTAGTCAGAGATATTGTATATATTTGTCCAAGTTGACACCAGGAATAAATGTATTCAGAGATATTGTATATATTTGTCGAAGCTGACAGACCCAGGCAACAAATGTAGTCAGAGATATTGTATATATTTGTCAAAGCTGACAGACCCAGGCAACAAATGTAGTCAGAGATATTGTATATATTTGTCAAAGCTGACAGACCCAGGCAACAAATGTAGTCAGAGATATTGTATATATTTGTCCAAGCTGACAGACCCAGGTAACAAATTTAGTCAGAGATATTGTATATATTTGTCCAAGCTGACAGACCCAGACAACAAATGTAGTCAGAGATATTGTATATATTTGTCCAAGCTGACAGACCCAGGCAACAAATGTAGTCAGAGATATTGTATATATTTGTCAAAGCTGACAGACCCAGGCAACAAATGTAGTCAGAGATATTGTATATATTTGTCAAAGTTGACAGACCCAGACAACAAATGTAGTCAGAGATATTGTATATATTTGTCAAAGCTGACAGACCCAGGCAACAAATGTAGTCAGAGATATTGTATATATTTGTCAAAGTTGACAGACCCAGACAACAAATGTAGTCAGAGATATTGTATATATTTGTCAAAGCTGACAGACCCAGGCAACAAATGTAGTCAGAGATATTGTATATATTTGTCCAAGCTGACAGTTCACTTGTCAGTAATTTAACAGGCTTTGCTGTCGGTCTGACATGCACGTCACAAATGTCCTGCTAGGTTTTCAATGGAGAGTCCTTGACTAAATGTTACAAAGAGAACAAATACAGACAGGAGATTGTGTTACAATAGTGAAATAAAAACAAAACTAAGTGGTATTAATGTGAATATTGTCTACCACAGTGGCTTTCAACTTTTTTGGCCCATGCACCCCTTCACCATAAGTTCAGAATGTCATCCTCCCCCCTGCTTTTTCATATTTCCCCCCTATAAATTCTCCCACCCCCCACACGCAGAGTATACATAAAAATGGAAGCTAAATTTAATAACACATACTAGAACAAGTGTAAACGGTTACATAAAACATGAGGTGCAGGTCTACTTATGTTATGAAACAAATTTCAGAAGGGCGAGAAGTACAGAACTATAAAGTATGGAGGGAAACAATATCAACTAATCGGTTCTTGTATTAACGCGATCTTGAAATAACCCCCCCCCCCCCCCCCCCCCCCCCCCCCCCAGATTCCACTGGTCTACCACAATGACAATCTACAACAACAGGCACAATGGAGAGTCCTCGACTAAATGTTACAGAGACAACAAATACAGGCAGGAGATTGTGTTACAGAGAGAACACAGAGGCGGCTCATGGGACAAGAATACATTCATGTGAATATTGTCTACCACAATGACAATCTACAATAACAGGCATAGAGGAGGCTTATGGGACAAGAATAGATTTACACACACACACAAAATAACAGATATGAATATGAACAGATGTGGCATGTCTGTGCAGTGCACTGCCATCAACCCCAGGTTTACTGATTAGGTAAGTTTACGCTTAGTAGTTTACCCCGGCTTTCTGAATGAACATTCAACTTTAAGTCCAACTTAGTGCCAATGTAGGGACTGAACAAGCAATATTTCCCACACTGAACAGGCAATGTTACCCACTGAACAAGTAATATTACCCACAATGAACAGACAATATTATCCACACAGAACAAGCAATATTACTCACACTGAACAGGCAATATTATCCATTGAACAGGCAATATTACCTACACTGAACAAGCAATATTAACTGCACTGAACAAGCAATATTACCCACTGAACAAGCAATATTACCCACACTGAACAAGCAATATTACCACACTGAACAAGCCATGTTGAGGCAAGTGAGTGATAAACCATGGTATTCAACAAATACAACTCTAACAACCTAGCTCCTACATGATTCCTCACGCACTCTCAGATGTCAAACTGAACATTGTACAAGAAAGCAGCAGTTTGAGCTTGTTGTTGACATACCCACAGACTTTGTCCTTAATGGACCAGGTGTGGGTCTAAAGTCTATTCTCTATACCTCACAAGTGGGGTACTCGTACAGCAAATGTCTAGCTGTCATACAACAGCGATATTTATCAGTATCTCCTATCTTCAGTGAGTTGTGGTTGCAGTTTGTGATGTCCTGTGTGGAGTTTGACGCTGGATACCTGCCCACATCCATCCAGCGACACACATCATCTTTCTCCTGGTCTGGTTGCACAATTTCCTAAACATTTTTGTGGCACCTTCACATGAATCTCCGGGTCTCTTCAAGGTCACACTTGTCTGCTAATGATGAGTCTTCTGACTGCCTGGTTTGTTGCAATAAGATGGGATCCTTGTGTTGCAATAAGATGGGATCCCTGTGTTACATACTCTTGTTTGGTCCTGACCCCAACCCATTCATCAATCTTGCTGGTGAATGCAGAAGACATTTTCATTACAAGCTGACGCTGCACTTTATGTTCCCCACACCCTCTCAGTTCTTGAGCGGAAAAGTTCTCTGTTGGCTGATTCCAGCCAGTATCACCAACTTTCTTACAGCAGAATATAGTTATGTGTAACATATTCTACTAGCTAACAACAACAATGCAAATAATAATTTACACATTAATTCACTGAAATTAAAAGTAAGCAGATATTCTAAATCTACATTGAATCTACTGATTATTCCCCTTACCCAAGACAAGTTACTTCCATTGTGTGTGCGGACACACAAGGGAACGGTCAAGTGCTGGACCTGACTGCAGCGCCTTCATTGGAATATGACTGCGTTTTCACAATGCCCCTTCCCTGACTAGACGGTGGCCGGTCACCCTCATAATGTTGGCCCCCCCGCCCTCCTCGACCCCGACCCCTGCCCCGAGGGGCAGCACTGTCCAGCCCACCCCTGCCAGGACTGCCTGTGTTGCTGCTGCTGTAAGACGGTCGTCCCCGGCTGCTGCCACTTTGGATGTAGTTCCTAGTGTTGACCGAGGCCAAAGATGGTGGTGTTGGCGACCCGGGAGGTCTGCTGAAGCTGTTGCCTGGAGATTGTTAGAGACAAGGAGCTCAATTAACATTGTACAGACTCATGGTGGATACAACATGGTCAACAAACACGTGTATAGACAAATGATGGATACAACATGGCCAACAAACACGTGTATAGACAGACTCATGGTGGATACAACATGGTCAACAAACACGTGTATAGACAAATGGTGGATACAACATGGTCAACAAACACGTGTATAGACAAATGGTGGATACAACATGGCCAACAAACACGTGTATAGACAAATGGTGGATACAACATGGCCAACAAACACGTGTATAGACAGACTCATGGTGGATACAACATGGTCAACAAACACGTGTATAGACAGACTCATGGTGGATACAACATGGTCAACAAACACGTGTATAGACATGTAGTCTCTACTTGTATATTGTTTCTGTTAGAGACAAGAAGCTCAATTAACATTGTACAGACTCATGGTGGATACAACATGGTCAACAAACACGTGTATAGACAGACTCATGGTGGATACAACATGGTCAACAAACACGTGTATAGACAAATGGTGGATACAACATGGTCAACAAACACGTGTATAGACAGACTCATGGTGAATACAACATGGTCAACAAACACGTGTATAGACAGACTCATGGTGGATACAACATGGTCAACAAACACGTGTATAGACAGACTCATGGTGGATACAACATGGTCAACAAACACGTGTATAGACAAATGGTGGATACAACATGGTCAACAAACACGTGTATAGACAGACTCATGGTGGATACAACATGGTCAACAAACACGTGTATAGACAGACTCATGGTGGATACAACATGGTCAACAAACACGTGTATAGACAGACTCATGGTGGATACAACATGGTCAACAAACACGTGTATAGACAAATGGTGGATACAACATGGTCAACAAACACGTGTATAGACAGACTCATGGTGGATACAACATGGTCAACAAACACGTGTATAGACAAATGGTGGATACAACATGGTCAACAAACACGTGTATAGACAGACTCATGGTGGATACAACATGGTCAACAAACACGTGTATAGACAGACTCATGGTGGATACAACATGGTCAACAAACACGTGTATAGACAAATGGTGGATACAACATGGTCAACAAACACGTGTATAGACAGACTCATGGTGGATACAACATGGTCAACAAACACGTGTATAGACAAATGGTGGATACATATGGTCAACAAACACGTGTATAGACAAATGGTGGATACAACATGGTCAACAAACACGTGTATAGACAGACTCATGGTGGATACAACATGGTCAACAAACACATGTATAGACAGACTCATGGGACGCAGAGGTGTTTCCAAGGCACCAGGGCCGGGTTATATACTGGCCAAGACCTATTGACATGTCCTTGTCGAGCGTCCTGGGCAACAGGTCCCTTCGGGGTCCTGGCTAAAGTCAATAGAATCACCGATTCCTCCGAAGTCGTAGAGTGTCTGCCTGTACGGCGAGGAACCACCAGTTTGCACACCAATAAGCCAGACATGGGACAACGGATACTCACGCAAACCTCAGGTCCTGTATGACATCACACTGATGTTGGACAACAGGATGCCTTCATCCGACATACAGGACTTCGCGTTGGAGCTCAAGCCAACGAACACAAGCAAGCAAGACAGACTCATGGTGGATACAACATGGTCAACAAACATGTGTATAGACAGACTCATGGTGGATACAACATGGTCAACAAACACATGTATAGACAGACTCATGGTGGATACAACATGGTCAACAAACACATGTATAGACAGACTCATGGTGGATACAACATGGTCAACAAACATGTGTATAGACAGACTCATGGTGGATACAACATGGTCAACAAACACATGTATAGACAGACTCATGGTGGATACAACATGGTCAACAAACATGTGTATAGACAGACTCATGGTGGATACAACATGTTCAACAAACTCGTGTATAGACAGACTCATGGTGGATACAACATGGTCAACAAACACATGTATAGACAGACTCATGGTGGATACAACATGGTCAACAAACACATGTATAGACAGACTCATGGTGGATACAACATGGTCAACAAACACATGTATAGACAGACTCATGGTGGATACAACATGTTCAACAAACTCGTGTATAGACATGTAGTCTCTACTTGTATATTGTTTCTGTTAGAGACAAGGAGCTTAATTAACATGTACAGACTCATGGTGGATACAACATGGTCAACAAACACGTGTATAGACATGAAGTCTCTACTTGTATATTGTTTCTGGACCTCTTGTTTCTGCAGCTTTCTTGCTGACTTGTCTTTATCCACCCACATCTTCTCCATAACCTCCCTCCACCCAGCTGGATGCATGAATGGTGTTCTAGCTATCTGCGTCTGGCACTGTGATGCCATGCTACAAGAGATTGTTCTATGTTTCACCTGCTGCTGGCTCCCAGTGAAGAGAGTGCTTACATTTCTGTCTGCCTTTTCCAGTCTGGACTGTGTGTAGCCTCACTGCTGGCAACATGCTGCTGACAACTGTGACAGAGTCAGTGGCCCACTGTCTCTTATTTGTATTATAATAAATATGCTACAAGAATAGATGTGTACATATCCATCAAAGGGACGATAGGAGAAGTAAGACGTCAGCCAAACCTAGAAATTTGGATGGAGTTGGCCACATCATGCTATTGGGCCGATTGGTAATAAAGTCGTGGACAAAATGTTTAGCAAGGACGAACCCCACTAGAGCTGGTCTCTTTTGAATCGCAGATCTGCCGGGAGACGCTCGTGTAACAAACTACAAAAGAAAAGTATTTTGAAATAGAGGTGAATCATGCCTCTCGATTACATTAGCCAACTTTAAACTAAGTTATAGTTCGTAGAGCCATGGCTCACACAGTGAAGGCGTTTTGTTCTACAAGATATATATATATATATAGGGCCTAAACCTCATGGGAGAACTTAGTACTGAATACAATACGCCAGAAGAAAGGCGACCGCGAGGCTATTTCATGCAATGTCATTATTGGAAACCAGACGCGATCAGAACAGAAGGATAAACCAGTGTGGGCCATGAGGGTTTATCAAGTCCCAAGGACTACTATTTAATATTAATAGCTATATAGATATATATTAAGAAGATTAACAATATTAGAATACAGTGCTAAAGGAACGGGAGAGTATAACTAAATACTATTAATATAAACCAGGTCTTAAAATGTCGCAACTTTTCACGCGGCCTATACTCTCGACATGTGTGTCAAAGGTCACACACATCTAACGTGGTTTCTCAAGGCTATATCCACTTTATTATTCTTATCTTGAGTGAAGGCATTCCATGGCCTATTACAGAAACTACTATGAATATTGCAGGAGACTGTAGAACGATATACTTTTCTATAATCTATAAGGCTTGAGGAAAGATTCTTCACATAATACTTGGACACTCAGTTCTCTTAGTAGATGTATGTATATCAGTCCAGCTGTCTATGTATGTATATCAGTCCAGCTGTCTATGTATGTATATCAGTCCAGCTGTCTATGTATGTATATCAGTCCAGCTGTCTATGTATGTATATCAGTCCAGCTGTCGATGTATGTATATCAGTCCAGCTGTCGATGTATGTATATCAGTCCAGCTGTCGATGTATGTATATCAGTCCAGCTGTCTATGTATGTATATCAGTCCAGCTCAACTATACCATGGTGTATGAGTATCAATCATGTGTAAGTCAATTACATGTGACCGATGAGACTGTCCATGGCCCATTTGAATGAAAGGATAAGATCGGCCATTTTTGACAGACCTTTCACACGAGGTTGCTATGAATTTTCCTTGCTGATTGTGTACCCAGCACTGACATAAACCACACTTGGCTGAAACACCACATCAACTAACAACGATAATAAGCGCCTTTCTTACTATTCATCTGGGCTTACTTGCCACTTGTGATTTTCATAGTAATAAATTATAACAATAAGTGCTGCTTCGCACTGATGTTAATGAAACCTAACCATTAAACAGAAGTAACCGTAAATCGAAAAAACATTGACACTGTTATCCTAAACTAAGAGCAAGGCTCACACCAAGTCTCCAGTACGGAAAATCGTAAATCATCATCGCTAGAGAGAGAAGGAGGAGAAACCAAACATTGAAATCCATGACTGCCAGCTGTGAGGACAGGAAGCTGAAGTTAGGTGACCGACCACCCGTCTGAGACATCAAATCAACTACCAGGACAGGAAGCTGAAGTTAGGTGACCGACCGCCCGTCTGAGACATCAAATCAACTACCAGGACAGGAAGCTGAAGTTAGGTGACCGACCGCCCGTCTGAGACATCAAATCAACTACCATTTAACAATTGGTCTAGGGCCACGTAGCAAGTATATGGTTATAATTGAAAAGATCCGTGAGCGCTCATGAGATAAAACACCAAAACTCTGATAGGATTTAGGACTCAAGAATCAACTATATATTTGTCATTAATAAGTGTTTGAGTCACGTTAAATAAATGTATCCTTAAAAAGATATACATTTTATTATGCAACTCTTGGCCTTTAAGTGCATTTACTAATACTATAACTAAGTAGATCTATAGATCTAGTGTGACAGAGCGAAAGTGTGTACTTTATTACTCATCTTACTATCTCCATGTTGTGAGACAGTGTAAGACTGTGGGTCCTTTACTTCCCAGGCTTAGTGTAGCAGGATACTGGATATCTCCATGTTGTGAGACAGTGTAAGACTGGGGGTCCTTTACTTCCCAGGCTTAGTGTAGCAGGATACTGGATATCTCCATGTGAGACAGTGTAAGACTGTGGGTCCTTTACTTCCCAGGCTTAGTGTAGCAGGATACTGGATATCTCCATGTTGTGAGACAGTGTAAGACTGGGGGTCCTTTACTTCCCAGGCTTAGTGTAGCAGGATACTGGATATCTCCATGTTGTGAGACAGTGTAAGACTGTGGGTCCTTTACTTCCCAGGCTTAGTGTAGCAGGATACTGGATATCTCCATGTTGTGAGACAGTGTAAGATTGTGGGTCCTTTACTTCCCAGGCTTAGTGTAGCAGGATACTGGATATCTCCATGTTGTGAGACAGTGTAAGACTGGGGGTCCTTTACTTCCCAGGCTTAGTGTAGCAGGATACTGGATATCTCCATGTTGTGAGACAGTGTAAGACTGGGGGTCCTTTACTTCCCAGGCTTAGTGTAGCAGGATACTGGATATCTCCATGTTGTGAGACAGTGTAAGACTGTGGGTCCTTTACTTCCCAGGCTTAGTGTAGCAGGATACTGGATATCTCCATGTTGTGAGACAGTGTAAGATTGTGGGTCCTTTACTTCCCAGGCTTAGTGTAGCAGGATACTGGATATCTCCATGTTGTGAGACAGTGTAAGACTGGGGGTCCTTTACTTCCCAGGCTTAGTGTAGCAGGATACTGGATATCTCCATGTTGTGAGACAGTGTAAGACTGGGGGTCCTTTACTTCCCAGGCTTAGTGTAGCAGGATACTGGATATCTCCATGTTGTGAGACAGTGTAAGACTGTGGGTCCTTTACTTCCCAGGCTTAGTGTAGCAGGATACATGGGCATACAGTCTAGGCTCTAGTTGCAGGATACTGGATATCTCCATGTTGTGAGACAGTGTAAGACTGGGGGTCCTTTACTTCCCAGGCTTAGTGTAGCAGGATACATGGGCATACAGTCTAGGCTCTAGTTGCAGGATACTGGATATCTCCATGTTGTGAGACAGTGTAAGACTGGGGGTCCTTTACTTCCCAGGCTTAGTGTAGCAGGATACTGGATATCTCCATGTTGTGAGACAGTGTAAGACTGTGGGTCCTTTACTTCCCAGGCTTAGTGTAGCAGGATACATGGGCATACAGTCTAGGCTCTAGTTGCAGGATACTGGATATCTCCATGTTGTGAGACAGTGTAAGACTGGGGGTCCTTTACTTCCCAGGCTTAGTGTAGCAGGATACATGGGCATACAGTCTAGGCTCTAGTTGCAGGATACTGGATATCTCCATGTTGTGAGACAGTGTAAGACTGGGGGTCCTTTACTTCCCAGGCTTAGTGTAGCAGGATACATGGGCATACAGTCTAGGCTCTGGTTGCTGTTGGTCACCTTACTGTCCTTCGCCTGGCCACTGTCTGGGGGGCTCCTTTACTTCCCAGGCTTAGTGTAGCAGGATACATGGGCATACAGTCTAGGCTCTAGTTGCTGTTGGTCACCTTACTGTCCTTCGCCTGGCCACTGTTTAGAGGTCTAGACCATCTCTGGGGCCTGTACATTCATACAGTCTAGATTTAGGAGCTATTCAATCTCTTCTTTGGGAGTGAGAAGTCTTTCATTCAGAAAGTCTACTTTTCCTTTGTTTTTGTGTGAAAAATCTCTATCATTAGTCTGCAACAATGCTACAGTAACACACTGACAGCAACACTCTGATGGCAACGTTGGCAATGCAGTGTGAAAGACTGGATCGTACTTAAAATGAAGGAAGTATGTGAATAGTGCTGGGATGTACTAGAAGACAGTCACACAAGTCATATGGGTTGAAGATGTATAAGGAGGAGAAGGAATGGACTCACACCATGAAAAGACAGCAAAATATCACCAACTCCGTATAACTCTTGGTAGAGTAGTAGGAAGTAGTACAATAAGGGAGCAGAGTTGGAGATATCTCAGCTGATACTACTGCAGGGTTGGAGATATCTCAGCTGATACTGCTGCAGGGTTGGAGATATCTCAGCTGATACTGCTGCAGGGTTGGAGATATCTCAGCTGATACTGCTGCAGGGTTGGAGATATCCGAGCTGATACTGCTGCAGGGTTGGAGATATCTCAGCTGATACTGCTGCAGGGTTGGAGATATCTCAGCTGATACTGCTGCAGGGTTGGAGATATCTCAGCTGATACTGCTGCAGGGTTGGAGATATCTCAGCTGATACTGCTGCAGGGTTGGAGATATCTCAGCTGATACTGCTGCAGGGTTGAAGATATCTCAGCTGATACTGCTGCAGGGTTGGAGATATCTCAGCTGATACTGCTGCAGGGTTGGAGATATCTCAGCTGATACTGCTGCAGGGTTGGAGATATCTCAGCTGATACTGCTGCAGGGTTGGAGATATCCCAGCTGATACTGCTGCAGGGTTGGAGATATCCGAGCTGATACTGCTGCAGGGTTGGAGATATCTCAGCTGATACTGCTGCAGGGTTGAAGATATCTCAGCTGATACTGCTGCAGGGTTGGAGATATCTCAGCTGATACTGCTGCAGGGTTGGAGATATCTCAGCTGATACTGCTGCAGGGTTGGAGATATCTCAGCTGATACTGCTGCAGGGTTGGAGATATCCGAGCTGATACTGCTGCAGGGTTGGAGATATCTCAGCTGATACTGCTGCAGGGTTGGAGATATCTCAGCTGATACTGCTGCAGGGTTGGAGATATCTCAGCTGATACTGCTGCAGGGTTGGAGATATCTCAGCTGATACTGCTGCAGGGTTGGAGATATCTCAGCTGATACTGCTGCAGGGTTGGAGATATCTCAGCTGATACTGCTGCAGGGTTGGAGATATCTCAGCTGATACTGCTGCAGGCTTGGAGATATCTCAGCTGATACTGCTGCAGGCTTGGAGATATCTCAGCTGATACTGCTGCAGGGTTGGAGATATCTCAGCTGATACTGCTGCAGGGTTGGAGATATCTCAGCTGATACTGCTGCAGGGTTGGAGATATCTCAGCTGATACTGCTGCAGGGTTGGAGATATCTCAGCTGATACTGCTGCAGGGTTGGAGATATCTCAGCTGATACTGCTGCAGGGTTGGAGATATCTCAGCTGATACTGCTGCAGGGTTGGAGATATCTCAGCTGATACTGCTGCAGGGTTGGAGATATCTCAGCTGATACTGCTGCAGGCTTGGAGATATCTCAGCTGATACTGCTGCAGGCTTGGAGATATCTCAGCTGATACTGCTGCACGGTTGGAGATATCTCAGCTGATACTGCTGCAGGGTTGGAGATATCTCAGCTGATACTGCTGCAGGGTTGGAGATATCTCAGCTGATACTGCTGCAGGGTTGGAGATATCCGAGCTGATACTGCTGCAGGGTTGGAGATATCTCAGCTGATACTGCTGCAGGGTTGAAGATATCTCAGCTGATACTGCTGCAGGGTTGGAGATATCTCAGCTGATACTGCTGCAGGGTTGGAGATATCTCAGCTGATACTGCTGCAGGGTTGGAGATATCTCAGCTGATACTGCTGCAGGGTTGGAGATATCCGAGCTGATACTGCTGCAGGGTTGGAGATATCTCAGCTGATACTGCTGCAGGGTTGGAGATATCTCAGCTGATACTGCTGCAGGGTTGGAGATATCTCAGCTGATACTGCTGCAGGGTTGGAGATATCTCAGCTGATACTGCTGCAGGGTTGGAGATATCTCAGCTGATACTGCTGCAGGGTTGGAGATATCTCAGCTGATACTGCTGCAGGGTTGGAGATATCTCAGCTGATACTGCTGCAGGCTTGGAGATATCTAAGCTGATACTGCTGCAGGGTTGGAGATATCTCAGCTGATACTGCTGCAGGGTTGGAGATATCTCAGCTGATACTGCTGCAGGGTTGGAGATATCTCAGCTGATACTGCTGCAGGCTTGGAGATATCTCAGCTGATACTGCTGCAGGGTTGGAGATATCTCAGCTGATACTGCTGCAGGCTTGGAGATATCTCAGCTGATACTGCTGCAGGGTTGGAGATATCTCAGCTGATACTGCTGCAGGGTTGGAGATATCTCAGCTGATACTGCTGCAGGCTTGGAGATATCTCAGCTGATACTGCTGCAGGCTTGGTGTATCAGTGTAGGCCAACAGATCAGTGCAGCCAGTGAGAGAGAATGAAGTGAGACTTCACATGGAACTAACAGGCTTTAGTTCACTCTGTCTGTAAGACAAGCCACTAGATGCACCCTCTTTCTCAACTGTCAAATGATTTGTCTTCACCATTAACACGACCTTCTAAGGCACTTATCTCTCCCATGGTTGTGATGCCCATTCCTGCACCAACTGGTTGAATCCTGTCTTGTCATTATGTGTAAGGTGCATGATGATGATGATGATGGTGATGATGGCGGCACGTATGAAACAATTGTGACTGGAATCAACAAGTAACACTCACCACTGTTGGATGGCCCGTTCTGTGTGGACGGCAAACGTCTGTTTGAACTAGGACCTCTATTCTGAGTGTTCTGCAGAAAAAATGTAGACAAGACTACATACAAACAGATACCACAACACACAACAGGCTGCCCAGAAATACAGTTATAGTTACTTTGAGACATTTACACAAACAGCAGAGATACAGCTCTAGTTACTTTGAGACATTTACACAAACAGAAGAGATACAGTTCTAGGTACTTTGAGACATTCACACAAACAGAAGAGATACAGTTATAGTTACTTTGAGACATTCACACAAACAGAAGAGATAAGAGATACAGTTCTAGGTACTTTGAGACATTCACACAAACAGAAGAGATAAGAGATACAGTTCTAGGTACTTTGAGACATTCACACAAACAGAAGAGATACAGTTATAGTTACTTTGAGACATTCACACAAACAGAAGAGATAAGAGATACAGTTCTAGGTACTTTGAGACATTCACACAAACAGAAGAGATAAGAGATACAGTTCTAGGTACTTTGAGACATTCACACAAACAGAAGAGATACAGTTATAGTTACTTTGAGACATTCACACAAACAGAAGAGATAAGAGATACAGTTCTAGGTACTTTGAGACATTCACACAAACAGAAGAGATAAGAGATACAGTTCTAGGTACTTTGAGACATTCACACAAACAGAAGAGATAAGAGATACAGTTCTAGGCACTTTGAGACATTCACACAAACAGAAGAGATAAGAGATACAGTTATAGTTACTTTGAGACATTCACACAAACAGCAGAGATACAGTTATAGTTACTTTGAGACATTCACACAAACAGCAGAGATACGGTTATAGTTACCTTGAGACATTCACACAAACAGCAGAGATACAGTTATAGTTGAGACATTCACACAAACAGCAGTGAAACAGGGTGATATAAGTGTGACGAGTCAGAAACTCATCCCACACAAACAGAAGTGAAACACGGTGATATCAGTGTGACAAGTCAGAAACTCATCCCACACAAACAGCAGTGAAACAGGGTGATATAAGTGTGACGAGTCAGAAACTCCCACACAAACAGCAGTGAAACAGGGTGATATAAGTGTGACGAGTCAGAAACTCATCCCACACAAACAGCAGTGAAACAGGGTGATATAAGTGTGACGAGTCAGAAACTCATCCCACACAAACAGTTGTGAAACAGGGTGATATCAGTGTGACGAGTCAGAAACTCATCCCATACAAACAGCAGTGAAACAGGGTGATATAAGTGTGATGAGTCAGAAACTCATCCCACACAAAATTATCAACTTCATAAGGCAACATACAGAGACATGAGGTGCAGAGTCCTCCATGAGGGAAGACTAACAGAGGCACTAAACAATAAGAACACAAGTGAGACAGGGATGTGGTCTGTCACCTCTGTTAGTGTTAGTGGAGACAGGGATGTGGTCTGGGGGAACAAATACAGATTTAATCCATTGATGGGGGAACAAATACAGATTTCATACACTGGTGGGGGAACAGATACAGATTTCATACACTGGTGGGGGAACAAATACAGATTTCAGACACTAGTGGGGGAACACATGAAGATTTCAGACACTAGTGGGGGAACAGATATAGATTTCAGACACTAGTGGGAGAACAGATACAGATTTCAGACGCTAGTGGGTAAACAGATATAGATTTCAGACACTAGTGGGGGAACAGATACAGATTTCAGACGCTAGTGGGGGAACACATGAAGATTTCAGACACTAGTGGGGGAACAGATATAGATTTCAGACACTAGTGGGGGAACAGATACAGATTTCAGATGCTAGTGGGTAAACAGATACAGATTTCAGACACTGGTGGGGGAACAGATACAGATTTCAGACACTAGTGGGTAAACAGATACAGATTTCAGACACTAGTGGGTAAACAGATACAGATTTCAGACACTAGTGGGGGAACAGATACAGATTTCAGACACTAGTGGGGGAACAGATACAGATTTCAGACACTAGTGGGGGAACAGATACAGATTTCAGACACTAGTGGGTAAACAGATACAGATTTCAGACACTAGTGGGTAAACAGATATAGATTTCAGACACTGGTGGGGGTATAGATGAAGATTTCAGACACTAGTGGGGGAACAGATATAGATTTCAGACACTAGTGGGTAAACAGATACAGATTTCAGACACTAGTGGGTAAACAGATACAGATTTCAGACACTAGTGGGGGAACAGATACAGATTTCAGACACTAGTGGGTAAACAGATACAGATTTCAGACACTAGTGGGGGAACAGATACAGATTTCAGACACTAGTGGGGGAACAGATACAGATTTCAGACACTAGTGGGGGAACAGATACAGATTTCAGACACTAGTGGGGGAACAGATACAGATTTCAGACACTAGTGGGGGAACAGATTTCATACACTGGTGGGGGAACAGATACAGATTTCAGACACTGGTGGGGGAACAGATACAGATTTCAGACACTAGTGGGGGAACAGATATAGATTTCAGACACTAGTGGGGGAACAGATACAGATTTCAGACACTAGTGGGTAAACAGATACAGATTTCAGACACTAGTGGGGGAACAGATACAGATTTCAGACACTAGTGGGTAAACAGATACAGATTTCAGACACTAGTGGGTAAACAGATACAGATTTCAGACACTAGTGGGGGAACAGATACAGATTTCAGACACTAGTGGGTAAACAGATACAGATTTCAGACACTAGTGGGGGAACAGATACAGATTTCAGACACTAGTGGGTAAACAGATACAGATTTCAGACACTAGTGGGTAAACAGATACAGATTTCAGACACTAGTGGGGGAACAGATACAGATTTCAGACACTAGTGGGTAAACAGATACAGATTTCAGACACTAGTGGGGGAACAGATACAGATTTCAGACACTAGTGGGGGAACAGATACAGATTTCAGACACTAGTGGGTAAACAGATACAGATTTCAGACACTAGTGGGGGAACAGATACAGATTTCAGACACTAGTGGGTAAACAGATACAGATTTCAGACACTAGTGGGTAAACAGATACAGATTTCAGACACTAGTGGGGGAACAGATACAGATTTCAGACACTAGTGGGTAAACAGATACAGATTTCAGACACTAGTGGGGGAACAGATACAGATTTCAGACACTAGTGGGGGAACAGATACAGATTTCAGACACTAGTGGGGGAACAGATACAGATTTCAGACACTAGTGGGGGAACAGATTTCATACACTGGTGGGGGAACAGATACAGATTTCAGACACTGGTGGGGGAACAGATATAGATTTCAGACACTAGTGGGGGAACAGATATAGATTTCAGACACTGGTGGGGGAACAGATACAGATTTCAGACACTGGTGGGGGAACAGATACAGATTTCAGACACTGGTGGGGGAACAGATACAGATTTCAGACACTGGTGGGGGAACAGATACAGATTTCAGACACTAGTGGGTAAACAGATACAGATTTCAGACACTAGTGGGGGAACAGATACAGATTTCAGACACTGGTGGGGGAACAGATACAGATTTCAGACACTGGTGGGGGAACAGATACAGATTTCAGACACTGGTGGGGGAACAGATACAGATTTCAGACACTGGTGGGGGAACAGATACAGATTTCAGACACTAGTGGGGGAACAGATACAGATTTCAGACACTGGTGGGGGAACAGATACAGATTTCAGACACTAGTGGGTAAACAGATACAGATTTCAGACACTAGTGGGGGAACAGATACAGATTTCAGACACTGGTGGGGGAACAGATACAGATTTCAGACACTGGTGGGGGTATAGATGAAGATTTCAGACACTAGTGGGGGAACAGATATAGATTTCAGACACTAGTGGGTAAACAGATACAGATTTCAGACACTAGTGGGTAAACAGATACAGATTTCAGACACTAGTGGGGGAACAGATACAGATTTCAGACACTAGTGGGTAAACAGATACAGATTTCAGACACTAGTGGGGGAACAGATACAGATTTCAGACACTAGTGGGGGAACAGATACAGATTTCAGACACTAGTGGGGGAACAGATACAGATTTCAGACACTAGTGGGGGAACAGATACAGATTTCAGACACTAGTGGGGGAACAGATTTCATACACTGGTGGGGGAACAGATACAGATTTCAGACACTGGTGGGGGAACAGATACAGATTTCAGACACTAGTGGGGGAACAGATATAGATTTCAGACACTAGTGGGGGAACAGATACAGATTTCAGACACTAGTGGGTAAACAGATACAGATTTCAGACACTAGTGGGGGAACAGATACAGATTTCAGACACTAGTGGGTAAACAGATACAGATTTCAGACACTAGTGGGTAAACAGATACAGATTTCAGACACTAGTGGGGGAACAGATACAGATTTCAGACACTAGTGGGTAAACAGATACAGATTTCAGACACTAGTGGGGGAACAGATACAGATTTCAGACACTAGTGGGTAAACAGATACAGATTTCAGACACTAGTGGGTAAACAGATACAGATTTCAGACACTAGTGGGGGAACAGATACAGATTTCAGACACTAGTGGGTAAACAGATACAGATTTCAGACACTAGTGGGGGAACAGATACAGATTTCAGACACTAGTGGGGGAACAGATACAGATTTCAGACACTAGTGGGTAAACAGATACAGATTTCAGACACTAGTGGGGGAACAGATACAGATTTCAGACACTAGTGGGTAAACAGATACAGATTTCAGACACTAGTGGGTAAACAGATACAGATTTCAGACACTAGTGGGGGAACAGATACAGATTTCAGACACTAGTGGGTAAACAGATACAGATTTCAGACACTAGTGGGGGAACAGATACAGATTTCAGACACTAGTGGGGGAACAGATACAGATTTCAGACACTAGTGGGGGAACAGATACAGATTTCAGACACTAGTGGGGGAACAGATTTCATACACTGGTGGGGGAACAGATACAGATTTCAGACACTGGTGGGGGAACAGATATAGATTTCAGACACTAGTGGGGGAACAGATATAGATTTCAGACACTGGTGGGGGAACAGATACAGATTTCAGACACTGGTGGGGGAACAGATACAGATTTCAGACACTGGTGGGGGAACAGATACAGATTTCAGACACTGGTGGGGGAACAGATACAGATTTCAGACACTAGTGGGTAAACAGATACAGATTTCAGACACTAGTGGGGGAACAGATACAGATTTCAGACACTGGTGGGGGAACAGATACAGATTTCAGACACTGGTGGGGGAACAGATACAGATTTCAGACACTGGTGGGGGAACAGATACAGATTTCAGACACTGGTGGGGGAACAGATACAGATTTCAGACACTAGTGGGGGAACAGATACAGATTTCAGACACTGGTGGGGGAACAGATACAGATTTCAGACACTAGTGGGTAAACAGATACAGATTTCAGACACTAGTGGGGGAACAGATACAGATTTCAGACACTGGTGGGGGAACAGATACAGATTTCAGACACTGGTGGGGGAACAGATATAGATTTCAGACACTGGTGGGGGAACAGATACAGATTTCAGACACTAGTGGGGGAACAGATACAGATTTCAGACGCTAGTGGGGGAACAGATTTCATACACTGGTGGGGGAACAGATATAGATTTCAGACACTAGTGGGGGAACAGATACAGATTTCAGACACTAGTGGGGGAACAGATACAGATTTCAGACACTGGTGGGGGAACAGATACAGATTTCAGACACTAGTGGGGGAACAGATACAGATTTCAGACACTAGTGGGGGAACAGATTTCATACACTGGTGGGGGAACAGATACAGATTTCAGACACTAGTGGGGGAACAGATACAGATTTCAGACACTAGTGGGGGAACAGATACAGATTTCAGACACTGGTGGGGGAACAGATACAGATTTCAGACACTAGTGGGGGAACAGATACAGATTTCAGACACTAGTGGGGGAACAGATTTCATACACTGGTGGGGGAACAGATACAGATTTCAGACACTAGTGGGGGAACAGATACAGATTTCAGACACTGGTGGGGGAACAGATACAGATTTCAGACACTAGTGGGGGAACAGATACAGATTTCAGACGCTAGTGGGGGAACAGATTTCATACACTGGTGGGGGAACAGATACAGATTTCAGACACTGGTGGGGGAACAGATACAGATTTCAGACACTAGTGGGGGAACAGATACAGATTTCAGACACTAGTGGGGGAACAGATTTCATACATTGATGGGGGAACAGATACAGATTTCAGACACTGGTGGGGGAACAGATACAGATTTCAGACACTGGTGGGGGAACAGATACAGATTTCAGACACTGGTGGGGGAACATATATAGATTTCAGACACTAGTGGGGGAACAGATATAGATTTCAGACACTGGTGGGGGAACAGATATAGATTTCAGACACTAGTGGGGGAACAGATATAGATTTCAGACACTGGTGGGGGAACAGATACAGATTTCAGACACTGGTGGGGGAACAGATACAGATTTCAGACACTGGTGGGGGAACAGATACAGATTTCAGACACTGGTGGGGGAACAGATACAGATTTCAGACACTGGTGGGGGAACAGATACAGATTTCAGACACTAGTGGGGGAACAGATACAGATTTCAGACACTAGTGGGGGAACAGATTTCATACACTGGTGGGGGAACAGATACAGATTTCAGACACTAGTGGGGGAACAGATACAGATTTCAGACACTGGTGGGGGAACAGATACAGATTTCAGACACTAGTGGGGGAACAGATACAGATTTCAGACACTGGTGGGGGAACAGATACAGATTTCAGACACTGGTGGGGGAACAGATACAGATTTCAGACACTAGTGGGGGAACAGATACAGATTTCAGACACTGGTGGGGGAACAGATACAGATTTCAGACACTGGTGGGGGAACAGATACAGATTTCAGACACTGGTGGGGGAACAGATACAGATTTCAGACACTGGTGGGGGAACAGATACAGATTTCAGACACTAGTGGGTAAACAGATACAGATTTCAGACACTAGTGGGGGAACAGATACAGATTTCAGACACTGGTGGGGGAACAGATACAGATTTCAGACACTAGTGGGTAAACAGATACAGATTTCAGACACTAGTGGGGGAACATATATAGATTTCAGACACTGGTGGGGGAACAGATATAGATTTCAGACACTGGTGGGGGAACAGATACAGATTTCAGACACTAGTGGGTAAACAGATACAGATTTCAGACACTGGTGGGGGAACAGATACAGATTTCAGACACTGGTGGGGGAACAGATACAGATTTCAGACACTAGTGGGTAAACAGATACAGATTTCAGACACTAGTGGGGGAACAGATATAGATTTCAGACACTGGTGGGGGAACAGATATAGATTTCAGACACTGGTGGGGGAACAGATACAGATTTCAGACACTGGTGGGGGAACAGATACAGATTTCAGACACTAGTGGGGGAACAGATATAGATTTCAGACACTAGTGGGGGAACAGATATAGATTTCAGACACTGGTGGGTAAACAGATACAGATTTCAGACACTAGTGGGTAAACAGATACAGATTTCAGACACTAGTGGGTAAACAGATACAGATTTCAGACACTAGTGGGGGAACAGATATAGATTTCAGACACTGGTGGGGGAACAGATATAGATTTCAGACACTGGTGGGGGAACAGATATAGATTTCAGACACTGGTGGGGGAACAGATATAGATTTCAGACACTGGTGGGGGAACAGATATAGATTTCAGACACTGGTGGGGGAACAGATTTCATACACTGGTGGGGGAACAGATATAGATTTCAGACACTGGTGGGGGAACACATGAAGATTTCAGACACTAGTGGGGGAACACATGAAGATTTCAGACACTAGTGGGGGAACACATGAAGATTTCAGACACTAGTGGGGGAACAGATATAGATTTCAGACACTAGTGGGGGAACACATGAAGATTTCAGACACTAGTGGGGGAACAGATACAGATTTCAGACACTAGTGGGGGAACAGATACAGATTTCAGACACTAGTGGGGGAACAGATACAGATTTCAGACACTAGTGGGGGAACAGATACAGATTTCAGACACTAGTGGGGGAACACATGAAGATTTCAGACACTAGTGGGGGAACAGATACAGATTTCAGACACTAGTGGGGGAACAGATACAGATTTCAGACACTAGTGGGGGAACAGATACAGATTTCAGACACTAGTGGGGGAACAGATACAGATTTCAGACACTAGTGGGGGAACACATGAAGATTTCAGACACTAGTGGGGGAACAGATACAGATTTCAGACACTAGTGGGGGAACAGATACAGATTTCAGACACTAGTGGGGGAACACATGAAGATTTCAGACACTAGTGGGGGAACAGATACAGATTTCAGACACTAGTGGGGGAACAGATACAGATTTCAGACACTAGTGGGGGAACAGATACAGATTTCAGACACTAGTGGGGGAACAGATACAGATTTCAGACACTAGTGGGGGAACAGATACAGATTTCAGACACTAGTGGGGGAACACATGAAGATTTCAGACACTAGTGGGGGAACAGATACAGATTTCAGACACTAGTGGGGGAACAGATACAGATTTCAGACACTAGTGGGGGAACAGATACAGATTTCAGACACTGGTGGGGGAACACATGAAGATTTCAGACACTAGTGGGGGAACAGATACAGATTTCAGACACTAGTGGGGGAACACATGAAGATTTCAGACACTAGTGGGGGAACAGATACAGATTTCAGACACTAGTGGGGGAACACATGAAGATTTCAGACACTAGTGGGGGAACAGATACAGATTTCAGACACTAGTGGGGGAACAGATACAGATTTCAGACACTAGTGGGGGAACAGATACAGATTTCAGACACTGGTGGGGGAACAGATACAGATTTCAGACACTAGTGGGGGAACAGATACAGATTTCAGACACTAGTGGGGGAACACATGAAGATTTCAGACACTAGTGGGGGAACACATGAAGATTTCAGACACTAGTGGGGGAACACATGAAGATTTCAGACACTAGTGGGGGAACACATGAAGATTTCAGACACTAGTGGGGGAACAGATACAGATTTCAGACACTAGTGGGGGAACAGATACAGATTTCAGACACTAGTGGGGGAACAGATACAGATTTCAGACACTAGTGGGGGAACACATGAAGATTTCAGACACTAGTGGGGGAACACATGAAGATTTCAGACACTAGTGGGGGAACAGATACAGATTTCAGACACTAGTGGGGGAACACATGAAGATTTCAGACACTAGTGGGGGAACACATGAAGATTTCAGACACTAGTGGGGGAACACATGAAGATTTCAGACACTAGTGGGGGAACACATGAAGATTTCAGACACTAGTGGGGGAACACATGAAGATTTCAGACACTAGTGGGGGAACAGATATAGATTTCAGACACTGGTGGGGGAACAGATACAGATTTCAGACACTAGTGGGGGAACAGATACAGATTTCAGACGCTAGTGGGGGAACAGATTTCATACACTGGTGGGGGAACAGATATAGATTTCAGACACTAGTGGGGGAACAGATACAGATTTCAGACACTAGTGGGGGAACAGATACAGATTTCAGACACTGGTGGGGGAACAGATACAGATTTCAGACACTAGTGGGGGAACAGATACAGATTTCAGACACTAGTGGGGGAACAGATTTCATACACTGGTGGGGGAACAGATACAGATTTCAGACACTAGTGGGGGAACAGATACAGATTTCAGACACTAGTGGGGGAACAGATACAGATTTCAGACACTAGTGGGGGAACAGATACAGATTTCAGACACTGGTGGGGGAACAGATACAGATTTCAGACACTAGTGGGGGAACAGATACAGATTTCAGACACTAGTGGGGGAACAGATTTCATACACTGGTGGGGGAACAGATACAGATTTCAGACACTAGTGGGGGAACAGATACAGATTTCAGACACTGGTGGGGGAACAGATACAGATTTCAGACACTAGTGGGGGAACAGATACAGATTTCAGACGCTAGTGGAGGAACAGATACAGATTTCAGACACTGGTGGGGGAACAGATACAGATTTCAGACACTAGTGGGGGAACAGATACAGATTTCAGACACTAGTGGGGGAACAGATTTCATACATTGATGGGGGAACAGATACAGATTTCAGACACTGGTGGGGGAACAGATACAGATTTCAGACACTGGTGGGGGAACAGATACAGATTTCAGACACTGGTGGGGGAACAGATATAGATTTCAGACACTAGTGGGGGAACAGATATAGATTTCAGACACTGGTGGGGGAACAGATATAGATTTCAGACACTAGTGGGGGAACAGATATAGATTTCAGACACTGGTGGGGGAACAGATACAGATTTCAGACACTGGTGGGGGAACAGATACAGATTTCAGACACTGGTGGGGGAACAGATACAGATTTCAGACACTGGTGGGGGAACAGATACAGATTTCAGACACTGGTGGGGGAACAGATACAGATTTCAGACACTAGTGGGGGAACAGATACAGATTTCAGACACTAGTGGGGGAACAGATTTCATACACTGGTGGGGGAACAGATACAGATTTCAGACACTAGTGGGGGAACAGATACAGATTTCAGACACTGGTGGGGGAACAGATACAGATTTCAGACACTAGTGGGGGAACAGATACAGATTTCAGACACTGGTGGGGGAACAGATACAGATTTCAGACACTGGTGGGGGAACAGATACAGATTTCAGACACTAGTGGGGGAACAGATACAGATTTCAGACACTGGTGGGGGAACAGATACAGATTTCAGACACTGGTGGGGGAACAGATACAGATTTCAGACACTGGTGGGGGAACAGATACAGATTTCAGACACTGGTGGGGGAACAGATACAGATTTCAGACACTAGTGGGTAAACAGATACAGATTTCAGACACTAGTGGGGGAACAGATACAGATTTCAGACACTGGTGGGGGAACAGATACAGATTTCAGACACTAGTGGGTAAACAGATACAGATTTCAGACACTAGTGGGGGAACAGATATAGATTTCAGACACTGGTGGGGGAACAGATATAGATTTCAGACACTGGTGGGGGAACAGATATAGATTTCAGACACTGGTGGGGGAACAGATACAGATTTCAGACACTAGTGGGTAAACAGATACAGATTTCAGACACTGGTGGGGGAACAGATACAGATTTCAGACACTGGTGGGGGAACAGATACAGATTTCAGACACTAGTGGGGGAACAGATACAGATTTCAGACACTAGTGGGTAAACAGATACAGATTTCAGACACTGGTGGGGGAACAGATACAGATTTCAGACACTAGTGGGTAAACAGATACAGATTTCAGACACTAGTGGGTAAACAGATACAGATTTCAGACACTAGTGGGGGAACAGATATAGATTTCAGACACTGGTGGGGGAACAGATATAGATTTCAGACACTGGTGGGGGAACAGATATAGATTTCAGACACTGGTGGGGGAACAGATATAGATTTCAGACACTGGTGGGGGAACAGATACAGATTTCAGACACTGGTGGGGGAACAGATATAGATTTCAGACACTAGTGGGGGAACAGATTTCATACATTGATGGGGGAACAGATACAGATTTCAGACACTGGTGGGGGAACACATGAAGATTTCAGACACTAGTGGGTAAACAGATATAGATTTCAGACACTAGTGGGGGAACACATGAAGATTTCAGACACTAGTGGGTAAACAGATATAGATTTCAGACACTGGTGGGGGAACAGATACAGATTTCAGACACTAGTGGGTAAACAGATACAGATTTCAGACACTAGTGGGGGAACAGATATAGATTTCAGACACTGGTGGGGGAACAGATTTCATACATTGATGGGGGAACAGATACAGATTTCAGACACTGGTGGGGGAACAGATATAGATTTCAGACACTGGTGGGGGAACAGATTTCATACATTGATGGGGGAACAGATACAGATTTCAGACACTGGTGGGGGAACAGATATAGATTTCAGACACTAGTGGGGGAACAGATATAGATTTCAGACACTGGTGGGGGAACAGATTTCATACATTGATGGGGGAACAGATACAGATTTCAGACACTGGTGGGGGAACAGATATAGATTTCAGACACTAGTGGGGGAACAGATTTCATACATTGATGGGGGAACAGATACAGATTTCAGACACTGGTGGGGGAACACATGAAGATTTCAGACACTAGTGGGTAAACAGATATAGATTTCAGACACTGGTGGGGGAACAGATACAGATTTCAGACACTAGTGGGTAAACAGATACAGATTTCAGACACTGGTGGGGGAACAGATACAGATTTCAGACACTGGTGGGGGAACAGATATAGATTTCAGACACTGGTGGGGGAACAGATACAGATTTCAGACACTAGTGGGTAAACAGATACAGATTTCAGACACTGGTGGGGGAACAGATACAGATTTCAGACACTGGTGGGGGAACAGATACAGATTTCAGACACTAGTGGGTAAACAGATACAGATTTCAGACACTAGTGGGGGAACAGATATAGATTTCAGACACTGGTGGGGGAACAGATATAGATTTCAGACACTGGTGGGGGAACAGATATAGATTTCAGACACTGGTGGGGGAACAGATACAGATTTCAGACACTAGTGGGGGAACAGATATAGATTTCAGACACTGGTGGGGGAACAGATATAGATTTCAGACACTGGTGGGTAAACAGATACAGATTTCAGACACTAGTGGGTAAACAGATACAGATTTCAGACACTAGTGGGTAAACAGATACAGATTTCAGACACTAGTGGGGGAACAGATATAGATTTCAGACACTGGTGGGGGAACAGATATAGATTTCAGACACTGGTGGGGGAACAGATATAGATTTCAGACACTGGTGGGGGAACAGATTTCATACACTGGTGGGGGAACAGATATAGATTTCAGACACTGGTGGGGGAACACATGAAGATTTCAGACACTAGTGGGTAAACAGATATAGATTTCAGACACTGGTGGGGGAACAGATATAGATTTCATACACTGGTGGGGGAACAGATATAGATTTCAGACACTGGTGGGGGAACAGATATAGATTTCAGACACTGGTGGGGGAACAGATATAGATTTCAGACACTGGTGGGGGAACAGATTTCATACACTGGTGGGGGAACAGATATAGATTTCAGACACTAGTGGGGGAACACATGAAGATTTCAGACACTAGTGGGGGAACAGATACAGATTTCAGACACTAGTGGGGGAACAGATACAGATTTCAGACACTAGTGGGGGAACAGATACAGATTTCAGACACTAGTGGGGGAACAGATACAGATTTCAGACACTAGTGGGGGAACACATGAAGATTTCAGACACTAGTGGGGGAACAGATACAGATTTCAGACACTAGTGGGGGAACAGATACAGATTTCAGACACTAGTGGGGGAACAGATACAGATTTCAGACACTAGTGGGGGAACAGATACAGATTTCAGACACTAGTGGGGGAACACATGAAGATTTCAGACACTAGTGGGGGAACAGATACAGATTTCAGACACTAGTGGGGGAACAGATACAGATTTCAGACACTAGTGGGGGAACACATGAAGATTTCAGACACTAGTGGGGGAACAGATACAGATTTCAGACACTAGTGGGGGAACAGATACAGATTTCAGACACTAGTGGGGGAACAGATACAGATTTCAGACACTAGTGGGGGAACAGATACAGATTTCAGACACTAGTGGGGGAACAGATACAGATTTCAGACACTAGTGGGGGAACACATGAAGATTTCAGACACTAGTGGGGGAACAGATACAGATTTCAGACACTAGTGGGGGAACAGATACAGATTTCAGACACTAGTGGGGGAACAGATACAGATTTCAGACACTGGTGGGGGAACACATGAAGATTTCAGACACTAGTGGGGGAACAGATACAGATTTCAGACACTAGTGGGGGAACACATGAAGATTTCAGACACTAGTGGGGGAACAGATACAGATTTCAGACACTAGTGGGGGAACACATGAAGATTTCAGACACTAGTGGGGGAACAGATACAGATTTCAGACACTAGTGGGGGAACAGATACAGATTTCAGACACTAGTGGGGGAACAGATACAGATTTCAGACACTGGTGGGGGAACAGATACAGATTTCAGACACTAGTGGGGGAACAGATACAGATTTCAGACACTAGTGGGGGAACACATGAAGATTTCAGACACTAGTGGGGGAACACATGAAGATTTCAGACACTAGTGGGGGAACACATGAAGATTTCAGACACTAGTGGGGGAACACATGAAGATTTCAGACACTAGTGGGGGAACAGATACAGATTTCAGACACTAGTTGGGGAACAGATACAGATTTCAGACACTAGTGGGGGAACAGATACAGATTTCAGACACTAGTGGGGGAACACATGAAGATTTCAGACACTAGTGGGGGAACACATGAAGATTTCAGACACTAGTGGGGGAACACATGAAGATTTCAGACACTAGTGGGGGAACACATGAAGATTTCAGACACTAGTGGGGGAACACATGAAGATTTCAGACACTAGTGGGGGAACACATGAAGATTTCAGACACTAGTGGGGGAACAGATACAGATTTCAGACACTAGTGGGGGAACAGATACAGATTTCAGACACTAGTGGGGGAACACATGAAGATTTCAGACACTAGTGGGGGAACAGATACAGATTTCAGACACTAGTGGGGGAACAGATACAGATTTCAGACACTAGTGGGGGAACAGATACAGATTTCAGACACTGGTGGGGGAACAGATACAGATTTCAGACACTAGTGGGGGAACAGATACAGATTTCAGACACTAGTGGGGGAACAGATACAGATTTCAGACACTAGTGGGGGAACAGATACAGATTTCAGACACTAGTGGGGGAACAGATACAGATTTCAGACACTGGTGGGGGAACAGATACAGATTTCAGACACTAGTGGGGGAACAGATACAGATTTCAGACACTAGTGGGGGAACAGATACAGATTTCAGACACTAGTGGGGGAACAGATACAGATTTCAGACACTGGTGGGGGAACACATGAAGATTTCAGACACTAGTGGGGGAACAGATACAGATTTCAGACACTAGTGGGGGAACAGATACAGATTTCAGACACTGGTGGGGGAACACATGAAGATTTCAGACACTAGTGGGGGAACAGATACAGATTTCAGACACTAGTGGGGGAACACATGAAGATTTCAGACACTAGTGGGGGAACAGATACAGATTTCAGACACTAGTGGGGGAACAGATACAGATTTCAGACACTGGTGGGGGAACACATGAAGATTTCAGACACTAGTGGGGGAACAGATACAGATTTCAGACACTAGTGGGGGAACAGATACAGATTTCAGACACTGGTGGGGGAACACATGAAGATTTCAGACACTAGTGGGGGAACAGATACAGATTTCAGACACTAGTGGGGGAACACATGAAGATTTCAGACACTAGTGGGGGAACAGATACAGATTTCAGACACTAGTGGGGGAACACATGAAGATTTCAGACACTAGTGGGGGAACAGATACAGATTTCAGACACTGGTGGGGGAACAGATACAGATTTCAGACACTAGTGGGGGAACAGATACAGATTTCAGACACTAGTGGGGGAACAGATATAGATTTCAGACACTAGTGGGGGAACAGATATAGATTTCAGACACTGGTGGGGGAACAGATATAGATTTCAGACACTAGTGGGGGAACAGATATAGATTTCAGACACTAGTGGGGGAACAGATACAGATTTCAGACACTGGTGGGGGTACAGATACAGATTTCAGACACTGGTGGGGGAACAGATATAGATTTCAGACACTAGTGGGGGAACAGATACAGATTTCAGACACTAGTGGGGGAACACATGAAGATTTCAGACACTAGTGGGGGAACACATGAAGATTTCAGACACTAGTGGGGGAACACATGAAGATTTCAGACACTAGTGGGGGAACACATGAAGATTTCAGACACTAGTGGGGGAACACATGAAGATTTCAGACACTAGTGGGGGAACACATGAAGATTTCAGACACTAGTGGGGGAACACATGAAGATTTCAGACACTAGTGGGGGAACAGATACAGATTTCAGACACTAGTGGGGGAACACATGAAGATTTCAGACACTAGTGGGGGAACACATGAAGATTTCAGACACTAGTGGGGGAACAGATACAGATTTCAGACACTAGTGGGGGAACAGATACAGATTTCAGACACTAGTGGGGGAACACATGAAGATTTCAGACACTAGTGGGGGAACACATGAAGATTTCAGACACTAGTGGGGGAACACATGAAGATTTCAGACACTAGTGGGGGAACACATGAAGATTTCAGACACTAGTGGGGGAACACATGAAGATTTCAGACACTAGTGGGGGAACACATGAAGATTTCAGACACTAGTGGGGGAACACATGAAGATTTCAGACACTAGTGGGAGAACAGATATAGATTTCAGACACTAGTGGGGGAACAGATATAGATTTCAGACACTAGTGGGGGAATAGATGAAGATTTCAGACACTAGTGGGGGAACAGATATAGATTTCAGACACTAGTGGGGGAACAGATATAGATTTCAGACACTAGTGGGGGAACAGATATAGATTTCAGACACTAGTGGGGGAACAGATATAGATTTCAGACACTAGTGGGGGAACAGATATAGATTTCAGACACTAGTGGGGGAACAGATATAGATTTCAGACACTGGTGGGGGAATAGATGAAGATTTCAGACACTAGTGGGGGAACAGATACAGATTTCAGACACTAGTGGGGGAACAGATACAGATTTCAGACACTAGTGGGGGAACAGATACAGATTTCAGACACTAGTGGGGGAACAAATACAGATTTCAGACACTAGTGGGGAAACAGATACAGATTTCAGACACTAGTGGGGGAACAGATTTCATACACTGGTGGGGGAACAGATACAGATTACAGACACTGGTGGGGAACAGATACAGATTTCACATACTGGTGAGGGAACAGATATAGATTTCATACACTGGTGGGGGAACAGATACAGATTACAGACACTGGTGGGGAACAGATACAGATTTCACATACTGGTGAGGGAACAGATATAGATTTCATACACTGGTGGGGGGAACAAATACAGATTTCACACACTGGTGGGGGGGGGGGGGGGGACACAGATACAGATTTCACACATTGGTGTGGGGGAGGGGAACAGAAACATATTTCATACATAGGCATGGGAACATATACAGGTTTCATACACAGGCAGGGTAACATATACAGGTTTCATATACTGGCAGGGGAACATAAACAGGTTTCATATACAGGCAGGGGAACATATACAGGTTTCATATACTGGCAGGGGAACATAAACAGGTTTCATATACAGACAGACAGAAAACATTTATATACACTGTCCAGCCACCCCTGGCTATTGTGCCAACTTGACAAATGTGATGCTCAAGTGACCTGTGAACTAGGGAATCATAACAGGGTGGTGATGATGCACACACACACACAATAATGAAGTGTCTGGTAGGCTGAGGACAGAAGTGTACAGACTAGTGATGTCCAACCTGGAGTCTCAGCGAGTACTTGAGCCTGTCCTGCAGTTCACTGACCTCCTGGCAGTGAGAGATGTCTTCTTCGTGGTTGCCTGCAAAGAGCGGACAATAAAGTGTCATCTCTGTCATCATATATTTCCACCCATTACTTATAATATCTCTGCTAATCTGAATTGTGGATGTTCTTTACCTTTGCACTCACTCGCTTTTGAACTCAAGTGTAGTTCACACACGCTACTTCCAGTAGTGCTGGACTGAATTTTTTGTGTGGATTACCTTTTACCTATTAATAGTGTCCCTTAGTGTCCCTCACCATCAGGCGAACCCACTCTGACTTCCGAGGTACTTGTAATTTACGTCTCCAAGTCAAAGACGACAGGTCAACATTTTTGTCCAGTGCAGGGGTTGAACACCTAACCTCCGTATCAGCACACTGGATGTTTAAGAACATGTGTTCTTATCCATTCGACCATGCTTTGAACCCTTTGAAAATAAAGATCATCCGTTCCTTCATTTATTCTTTCCTCTTCTACCCTAGGGTGCAGAGGTAACTTACAGTCTTGTTTAGTCTTTCCTCTTCTACCCTGGTATGTAGAGGTACCTTACAGTCTGGTTTAGTCTTTCCTCCTCTACCCTGGGATGTAGAGGTACCTTACAATCTTGTTTATTCTTTCCTCTACTACCCAAGGATGTAGAGGTACCTTACAGTCTTGTTTAATCTTTCCTCTTCTACCCTGGGATGTAGAAGTACTGTACAGCCTTGTTTAATCTGTCCTTGTCTACCCAAGGATGTAGAGGTACCTTACAATCTTGTTTAATCTGTCCTTGTCTACCCTGGGATGTAGAGGTACCTTACAGTCTTGTTTATTCTTTCCTCTTCTACCCTGGGATGTAGAGGTACCTTACAATCTTGTTTAATCTTTCCTCTTCTACCCTGGGATGTAGAGGTACCTTACAATCTTGTTTATTCTTTTCTCTTCTACCCTGGGATGTAGAGGTACCTTACAGTCTTGTTTAGTCTTTCCTCTTCAACAATGGGATGTAGAGGCACTTTACAGTCTTGATTAGTTTTTCTTCTTCTACCCTGGGATGCACCTTGCAGCTTTGTTTACTCTTTCCTTTTCTGTTCGGTGACAACAATACAGCAAACCCTTGCACAAACCTACAGACAGAGAAGAGAACTATAACACTGAAGCATGGAAACATCATGAACCTACAGAGATGAGAACTGTAACACTGAAGCATGGAAACATGAACCTACAGACAGAGAAGAGATCTGTAACACTGAAGTCTGGAAACATCATGAATCTACAGACAGAGAAGAGAACTATAACAGTGAAGTCTGGAAACATCATAAATCTACAGACAGAGAAGAGAACTATAATACTGAAGTCTGGAAACATCATGAATCTACAGACAGAGATGAGAACTATAACACTGAAGTCTGGAAACATCATGAATCTACAGCCAGAGAAGAGAACTATAACACTGAAGTCTGGAAACATCATGAATCTACAGACAGAGAAGAGAACTATAACACTGAAGTCTGGAAACATCATGAATCTACAGACAGAGATGAGAACTATAACAGTGAAGTCTGGAAACATCATGAACCTACATGCAAGTACAAATGAAAATGACAACTACTGCACTTACCCTAGTGAATGACGTCACCTTGTGTACAATGTAATACTACATACAAGCACAAATGACAACTACTGACCTTCCTGACTGATGCCACTGCTGGCCACAGACGAGACAGAAGCCTTGCGAGCCGTGTACAGGGACTTGACATGGACAACTGTGGATCATCAGAGCATGTTGACATTGACATGACAGGTCAGGATGATTGATGGTGGCAACAAACATGACATGACAGGCTACATGACTACAAACCTGCACACAGACAACAAACCTGCACACAGACTACAAACCTGCACTCATACTACAAACCTGCACACAGACTAAAAACCTGCACACAGACTACAAACCTGCACTCATACTACAAACCTGCACTCATACTACAAACCTGCACACAGACTACAAACCTGCACACAGACTACAAACCTGCACACAGACTACATACATGACTACAAACCTGCACTCATACTACAAACCTGCACTCATACTACAAACCTGCACACAAACAGACTACAACCTGCATACAGACTACAAACCTGCACACAAACTACAAACCTGCACTCATACTACAAACCTGCACACAGACTACAAATCTGCACTCATACTACAAACCTGCACACAAACAGACTACAAACCTGCACTCATACTACACATATGCTCACAAACAGACTACAAACATGCACTCATACTACACATATGCACACAAACAGACTACAACCTGCACTCATACTACAAACCTGCACTCATACTACAAACCTGCACACAGACTACAAACCTGCACACAAACAGACTACAAACCTGCACTCATACTACAAACCTGCACACAAACAGACTACAAACCTGCACTCATACTACAAACCTGCACACAAACAGACTAAAAACCTACACACAGACTACAAACCTGCACACAGTCTACAAACCTGCACACAGACTACAAACCTGCATACAAACAGACTACAAACCTGCACTCATACTACAAACCTGCACACAAACAGACTACAAACCTGCACACAGACTACAAACCTGCACTCATACTACAAACCTGCACACAAACAGACAACAAACCTGCACACAAACAGAATACAAACCTGCACTCATACTACAAATCTGCACACATACTACAAACCTGCACTCATACTACAAACCTGCACACATACTACAAACCTGCACACAAACAGACTACAAACCTTCTCCAAACTTGCTAAATTCTGCCAACATATGGTCGGAATCATAGAGAAATCTGGTGGTGTGACCTAGATCCTCGTCATGTCTCCGTTCACTCACAAAATGCTGGGGGCAGAGAGTGCACGATGTCATGTCACAGTGTCAGCATCAGGGAACACATACAAGTTAAGGGGAAATCAGTCACTATGTGAACACTAGGAGACATCAGGGAACATGTACAAGTTAAGGGGAAGCCAGTCACTATGTGAACACTAGGAGACATCAGGGAACATGTACAAGTTGAGGGGAGGCCAGTCACTATGTGAACACTAGGAGACATCAGGGAACACATACAAGTTGAGGGGAAGCCAGTCACCATGTGAACACTAGGAGGCAGGGAACACATACAAGTTGAGGGGAGGTCAGTCACTATGTGAACACTAGGAGACATCAGGGAACATGTACAAGTTGAGGGGAGGCCAGTCACTATGTGAACACTAGGAGACATCAGGGAACACATACAAGTTGAGGGGAGGCCAGTCACTATGTGAACACTAGGAGACATCAGGCAACACATACAAGTTGAGGGGAGGCCAGTCACTATGTGAACACTAGGAGTCATCAGGGAACACATATAAGTTGAGAGGAAGCCAGTCACTATGTGAACACTAGGAGACATCAGGGAACATGTACACGCTGAGGGGAGGCCAGTCACTATGTAAGCACTGGGAGGCAGGGAACACATACAAGTTGAGGGGAGGTCAGTCACTATGTGAACACTAGGAGACATCAGGGAACATGTACAAGTTGAGGGGAGGCCAGTAACTATGTGAACACTAGGAGACATCAGGGAACACATACAAGTTGAGGGGAGGCCAGACACTATGTGAACACTAGGAGACATCAGGGAACACATACAAGTTGAGGGGAGGCCAGTCACTATGTGAACACTAGGAGACATCAGGGAACACATATAAGTTGAGAGGAAGCCAGTCACTATGTGAACACTAGGAGACATCAGGGAACACATACACATTGAGGGGAGGCCAGTCACTATGTGAACACTAGGAGACATCAGGGAACACATATAAGTTGAGAGGAAGCCAGTCACTATTTGAACACTAGGAGACATCAGGGAACATGTACACGTTGAGGGGAGTTCAGTCACTATGTCAACACTAGGAGGCAGGGAACACATTCAAGTTGAGGGGAGGCCAGTCACTATGCGAACACTAGGAGACATCAGGGAACACATACAAGTTGAGGGGAGGTCAGTCACTATGTGAACACTAGGAGACATCAGGGAACACATACAAGTTGAGGGGAGGCCAGTCACTATGTGAACACTAGGAGACATCAGGGAACACATATAAGTTGAGAGGAAGCCAGTCACTATGTGAACACTAGGAGACATCAGGGAACATGTACACATTGAGGGGAGTTCAGTCACTATGTGAACACTAGGAGACATCAGGGAACACATACAAGTTGAGGGGAGGCCAGTCACTATGTGAACACTAGGAGGCAGTGAACACATACAAGTTGAGGGGAGTTCAGTCACTATGTGAACACTAGGAGACATCAGGGAACATGTACAAGTTGAGGGGAGGCCAGTCACTATGTGAACACTAGGAGACATCAGGGAACACATACAAGTTGAGGGGAGGTCAGTCACTATGTGAACACTAGGAGACATCAGGGAACACATACAAGTTGAGGGGAGGCCAGTCACTATGTGAACACTAGGAGACATCAGGGAACATATATAAGTTGAGAGGAAGCCAGTCACTATGTGAACACTAGGAGACATCAGGGAACATGTACACATTGAGGGGAGTTCAGTCACTATGTGAACACTAGGAGACATCAGGGAACACATACAAGTTGAGGGGAGGCCAGTCACTATGTGAACACTAGGAGGCAGGGAACACATACAAGTTGAGGGGAGTTCAGTCACTATGTGAACACTAGGAGACATCAGGGAACACGTACAAGTTGAGGGGAGGCCAGTCACTATGTGAACACTAGGAGACATCAGGGAACACATACAAGTTGAGGGGAGGCCAGTCACTATGTGAACACTAGGAGACATCAGGGAACACATACAAGTTGAGGGGAGGCCAGTCACTATGTGAACACTAGGAGACATCAGGGAACACATACAAGTTGAGGGGAGGTCAGTCACTATGTGAACACTAGGAGACATCAGGGAACACATACAAATTGAGGGGTGGTCAGTCACTATGTGAACACTAGGAGACATCAGGGAACACATATAAGTTGAGAGGAAGCCAGTCACTATGTGAACACTAGGAGACATCAGGGAACATGTACACGTTGAGGGGAGGTCAGTCACTATGTGAACACTAGGAGACATCAGGGAACACATACAAGTTGGGGGGAGGCCAGTCACTATGTGAACACTAGGAGACATCAGGGAACACATACAAGTTGGGGGGAGGCCAGTCACTATGTGAACACTAGGAGACATCAGGGAACACATACAAGTTGGGGGGGGGGGGGAGGCCAGTCACTATGTGAACACTAGGAGACATCAGGGAACACGTACACGTTGAGGGGAGGTCAGTCACTATGTGAACACTAGGAGATATCAGGGAACATGTACACATTGAGGGGAGGTCAGTCACTATGTGAACACTAGGAGACATCAGGGAACACATACAAGTTGAGAGGAAGCCTGTCAGTATGTGTGATAGAATGCCTTGGATCATACCAGAATGAATCTCTCATTCTACAATCAAGATGGAATCAAAAGACAAATTAAGGAGGAACAGGAAGACAGAAGTAAGAAATCTTAATCCTGCTGCTAAGCGTCTACAAATCTAGGAAGAAAAATTCTGCAAGTAGAACAGCCATGGTACAAAACGTTTCTTCAACACATGTAAACTCGGACATTTGACGTGATTTCTGTTTACCAGCGAAACTGTAAGGCTGTAATGACAACTTCAAACAGTTTGGCTTCAATCAAAGTGCCGCATGCTAAACGCCAGATCAGTAGATCAAAGGCCGCCAACAGATAAGGGAGATAAGAAAACAAGGATATAAAATCTATGGCCTGGGGAATTCTCAGTTAGATTTGTCATCTGGAAGAATCAGCTCCCAAACAGAGCGCAAGGTCATGCAACCCTGTGCAGGGACAATGAGGAGACTTGTATTCACCAAGAACACTGTCTCAGCTGACCCATGGCAGAATCTCAATTTGAGACCTAAGGCAGAATCTAAATTTGAGACCCATGGCAGAATCTCAATTTGAGACCTAAGGTGGAATCTCAATTTGAGACCCAAGGCAGAATCTAAATTTGAGACCCAAGGCGGAACCTCATACAATAATCCAGTACTCCTGAAGTCATGCCACAAGGATCGTTATGTATTGTTTCATGCATGTGGATGTAAACATCTCCATTCATAAGACTATCATTTCACACCACTACATAGTCTCGTAATCACCAGTTCACTGTCATCAAATGACAAACCATCATGTTTTAAATTATATATATATCTTGATAGAAAATAAACAAAGTAGTCGTTTGTTTTAAACTCCTAGTTCTATCTTCATTTTTTCCAAGCATACGTAATTGTGTATGTGTCTCTGTTACATACAAAACTTGTTGGGGGGACTCATTTTAACCAGGGAGGGGTGATAGTCAGGGAGGAAACCTACCCTGCCTAGTAATCAACTGGCAGATGTAAACCTAGGCATCTAACCTTCTCCTTCTCACTTCTTGGGGATACCAAGACCAACTACCTTTACCTTTTTACGAACTATTTCCAGCTGTGTGTTTGTGTATCCAGGGAATTGGTCTTTATTCTGCCTATAAAAGAGTTGTCCCGAGTTTGCTTGCTTGGGTTGTGGGTTCAAGGGAAGTGAATCCGCACCCTCTATAACGCCAGTGTGAGCGATAACTCAATTAGCTAACAAATAGGAGTTACATAGTACTTCTCTAATTAGCACTTATAACATTATGTGAACACGAGGAGACATCAGGAAACACATGAAAGTTGAGGGGAGGCCAGTCAATATGTGACTAACTCAGCTCTCTTCTTGTTGCATTCACTGAATTCCTGTTCTGGAAGAACAAGAAATCAAAGACATCACCAATCCCTTTACATATTATCGCAAATTATTCAAACACTATCTCAGTACGCATTACCTTCCCCCTTAATAATAGAAATAATAATAATAATAACAAAACCCTAGTAAAACAGCCAGTCCCCTTTTGGTAGACCAGTATATTCCACATGGCTAATAACAAGTGCCACACCATTATCTAATATTACTGAGTTGTGTAGTATTGATTGTTGCATTTTCCCCACGCCTTTATAATGCATAACTTTTATATTGTTGCGGTTCTCAGTTAGCCTTGAATGATGTGTGAATGAAATAATGTATGACAGAGAGTCATAGAAGGGCAGAATACAATGTATTTTTTTCTATGTGAATGTAAAATTCACAAAGGATGTATGAAAGATGAGTGATTGGAAAGGCCAAGTGTAAGACGGGTCTGCGTGCCCAATTTGTTACCCGTTGAAAATAAAGATTGTTCGTTCGTTCTGGGATGTCACAGGACTTCACTTGTCCCATCACAGTTCTGGGATGTCACAGGACTTCACTTGTCCCATCACAGTTCTGGGATGTCACAGGACTTCACTTGTCCCATCACAGTTCTGGGATGTCACAGTACTTCACTTGTCCCATCCAAATATTCTGTTTATTTGTTTGTTGTTCACTGACAAAGGCTGGTGGACATGTGTGTGTGTGTGTGTGTCTATATGTATGTGTGTGTGTCTATATGTATGTGTGTGTGTCTATATGTATGTGTGTGTCTATATGTATGTGTGTGTGTCTACATGTGTGTGTGTCTACATGTGTGTGTGTCTATATGTGTGTGTCTACATGTGTGTGTATGTCTATATATGTGTGTGTGTCTATATATGTGTGTGTGTCTACATGTGTGTGTGTGTCTATATGTGTGTGTTCACTGAAAAATATTAGTGGACATGTTTATCTGTATCTGTGTGTGTGTGTGTGTGCACGTGCACGAGTGTGTGTGTGTGGGGAGTTTCCCACTGTTGTTGAGCCTCCTGGTCATCTACTGTGTCCACTCAGATGAGGGCATTTGTGGAAGGACAGAGAAACCAGCAAGTCATCTACTGTGTCCACTCAGATGAGGGCATTTGTGGAAGGACAGAGAAACCAGCAAGTCATCTACTGTGTCCACTCAGATGAGGGCATTTGTGGAAGGACAGAGAAACCAGCAAGTCATCTACTGTGTCCACTCAGATGAGGGCATTTGTGGAAGGACAGAGAAACCAGCAAGTCATCTACTGTGTCCACTCAGATGAGGGCATTAGTGGAAGGACAGAGAAACCAGCAAGTCATCTACTGTGTCCACTCAGATGAGGGCATTTGTGGAAGGACAGAGAAACCAGCAAGTCATCTACTGTGTCCACTCAGATGAGGGCATTTGTGGAAGGACAGAGAAACCAGCAAGTCATCTACTGTGTCCACTCAGATGAGGGCATTTGTGGAAGGACAGAGAAACCAGCAAGTCATCTACTGTGTCCACTCAGATGAGGGCATTTGTGGAAGGACAGAGAAACCAGCAAGTCATCTACTGTGTCCACTCAGATGAGGGCATTTGTGGAAGGACAGAGAAACCAGCAAGTCATCTACTGTGTCCACTCAGATGAGGGCATTAGTGGAAGGACAGAGAAACCAGCAAGTCATCTACTGTGTCCACTCAGATGAGGGCATTTGTGGAAGGACAGAGAAACCAGCAAGTCATCTACTGTGTCCACTCAGATGAGGGCATTAGTGGAAGGACAGAGAAACCAGCAAGTCATCTACTGTGTCCACTCAGATGAGGGCATTTGTGGAAGGACAGAGAAACCAGCAAGTCATCTACTGTGTCCACTCAGATGAGGGCATTTGTGGAAGGACAGAGAAACCAGCAAGTCATCTACTGTGTCCACTCAGATGAGGGCATTAGTGGAAGGACAGAGAAACCAGCAAGTCATCTACTGTGTCCACTCAGATGAGGGCATTAGTGGAAGGACAGAGAAACCAGCAAGTCATCTACTGTGTCCACTCAGATGAGGGCATTTGTGGAAGGACAGAGAAACCAGCAAGTCATCTACTGTGTCCACTCAGATGAGGGCATTTGTGGAAGGACAGAGAAACCAGCAAGTCATCTACTGTGTCCACTCAGATGAGGGCATTTGTGGAAGGACAGAGAAACCAGCAAGTCATCTACTGTGTCCACTCAGATGAGGGCATTTGTGGAAGGACAGAGAAACCAGCAAGTCATCTACTGTGTCCACTCAGATGAGGGCATTTGTGGAAGGACAGAGAAACCAGCAAGTCATCTACTGTGTCCACTCAGATGAGGGCATTTGTGGAAGGACAGAGAAACCAGCAAGTCATCTACTGTGTCCACTCAGATGAGGGCATTTGTGGAAGGACAGAGAAACCAGCAAGTCATCTACTGTGTCCACTCAGATGAGGGCATTTGTGGAAGGACAGAGAAACCAGCAAGTCATCTACTGTGTCCACTCAGATGAGGGCATTTGTGGAAGGACAGAGAAACCAGCAAGTCATCTACTGTGTCCACTCAGATGAGGGCATTTGTGGAAGGACAGAGAAACCAGCAAGTCATCTACTGTGTCCACTCAGATGAGGGCATTTGTGGAAGGACAGAGAAACCAGCAAGTCATCTACTGTGTCCACTCAGATGAGGGCATTTGTGGAAGGACAGAGAAACCAGCAAGTCATCTACTGTGTCCACTCAGATGAGGGCATTTGTGGAAGGACAGAGAAACCAGCAAGTCTACTGTGTCCACTCAGATGAGGGCATTAGTGGAAGGACAGAGAAACCAGCAAGTCATCTACTGTGTCCACTCAGATGAGGGCATTTGTGGAAGGACAGAGAAACCAGCAAGTCATCTACTGTGTCCACTCAGATGAGGGCATTTGTGGAAGGACAGAGAAACCAGCAAGTCATCTACTGTGTCCACTCAGATGAGGGCATTTGTGGAAGGACAGAGAAACCAGCAAGTCATCTACTGTGTCCACTCAGATGAGGGCATTTGTGGAAGGACAGAGAAACCAGCAAGTCATCTACTGTGTCCACTCAGATGAGGGCATTTGTGGAAGGACAGAGAAACCAGCAAGTCATCTACTGTGTCCACTCAGATGAGGGCATTTGTGGAAGGACAGAGAAACCAGCAAGTCATCTACTGTGTCCACTCAGATGAGGGCATTTGTGGAAGGACAGAGAAACCAGCAAGTCTACTGTGTCCACTCAGATGAGGGCATTAGTGGAAGGACAGAGAAACCAGCAAGTCATCTACTGTGTCCACTCAGATGAGGGCATTTGTGGAAGGACAGAGAAACCAGCAAGTCATCTACTGTGTCCACTCAGATGAGGGCATTAGTGGAAGGACAGAGAAACCAGCAAGTCATCTACTGTGTCCACTCAGATGAGGGCATTTGTGGAAGGACAGAGAAACCAGCAAGTCATCTACTGTGTCCACTCAGATGAGGGCATTTGTGGAAGGACAGAGAAACCAGCAAGTCATTGGGACCTCACCAACCACAGACAGAAGTGCCTACCTTGATCTCAGCTCTGAGCTCCGTAATCTCGCTGTCCTTGAGCCTGTCGGACCTGTCCACCTGTCGCTTCAGCTCATTAGCCTTGGCCTGCCTCATCTCCAGCATGTCAGCTGATACAACACAACAATAGCTCAGTGTCATGGCGACATGCAGAATTACAACAACATCATCAATATCATGTCCACACTTCAATGTTACACCTATAACAACAATATAATGTTCACACTTCAATATTACATGTATAACAACAATGTCATGTCCACACTTCAATGTTACATTTATAACAACAATATCATGTCCACACTTCAATGTTACATTTATAACAACAATGTTTTGTCCACACTTCAATGTTACATTTATAACAACAATGTCATGTCCACACTTCAATGTTACATTTATAACAATAATATCATGTCCACACTTAAATGTTACATTTATAACAACAATATCATGTCCACACTTCAATGTTACATTTATAACAACAATATCATGTCAAGTCAAGTTAACTACAGAAACACACTACAGAAACACACAATACTGAGACAAGTTAACTACAGAAACACACAACACTGAGTCAAGTTAACTACAGAAACATACAACACTGAGTCAAGTTAACTACAGAAACATACAACACTGAGTCAAGTTAACTATAGAAACACACAACACTGAGTCAGGTTAACTACAGAAACACACAACACTGAGTCAAGTTAACTACAGAAACTCACAACACTGAGTCAAGTTAACTACAGAAACATACAACACTGAGTCAAGTTAACTACAGAAACACACAACACTGAGTCAAGTTAACTACAGAAACACACAACACTGAGTCCAGTTAACTACAGAAACATACAACACTGAGACCAGTTAACTACAGAAACATACAACACTGAGTCCAGTTAACTACAGAAACATACAACACAGAGTCCAGTTAACTACAGAAACACACAACACTGAGTCAAGTGAACTCATACTACAAACCTGCACACAAACAGACTACAAACCTGCACACAGACTACAAACCTGCACACAAACAGACAACAAACCTACACACAAACAGAATACACACCTGCGCTCATACTACAAATCTGCACACATACTACAAACCTGCACACATACTACAAACCTGCACACAAACAGACTACAAACCTGGTAGAAACATACAACACTGAGTCCAGTTAACTACAGAAACATACAACACTGAGTCAAGTTAACTACAGAAACACACAACACTGAGTCAAGTTAACTACAGAAACACACAGCACTGAGACAAGTTAACTACAGAAACACACAACACTGAGTCTAAGTTAACTACAGAAACATACAACACTGACTCAAGTCAACTATAGAAACATACAACACTGAGTCAAGTTAACTACAGAAACACACAAAACTGAGTCCAGTTAACTACAGAAACACACAACACTGAGTCAAGTTAACTATAGAAACACACAACACTGAGTCCAGTTAACTACAGAAACACACAACACTGAGTCAAGTTAACTACAGAAACACACAACACTGAGTCAAGTTAACTATAGAAACATACAACACTGAGTCAAGTTAACTACAGAAACACACAACACTGAGTCAAGTTAACTACAGAAACACACAACACTGAGTCAAGTTAACTACAGAAACACACAACACTGAGTCAAGTTAACTACAGAAACACACAACACTGAGTCAAGTTAACTACAGAAACACACAACACTGAATCAAGTTAACTATAGAAACACACAACACTGAGTCAAGTTAACTATAGAAACACACACTGAGTCAAGATAACTATAGAAACATACAACACTGAGTCAAGTTAACTATAGAAACACACAACATTGATGAGTCCAGTTCACCACAGAAACACACAGCACTGAGTCCAGTTAACTACAGAAACATACAACACTGAGTCAAGTTAACTACAGAAACATAAAACATTGAGCCAAGGTGACTAACAACATTGAGCCAAGGTGACTAACAACACTAAACAAAGTTGACTACAGAAACATACAGCACTGAGTCCAGTTAACTACAGAAACACACAACACTGAGTCCAGTTCACCGCAGAAACACACAGCACTGAGTCCAGTTAACTACAGAAACACACAACACTGAGTCAAGTTAACTACAGAAACACACAACACTGAGTCAAGTTAACTACAGAAACACACAGCACTGAGACAAGTTAACTACAGAAACACACAACACTGAGTCTAAGTTAACTACAGAAACATACAACACTGACTCAAGTCAACTATAGAAACATACAACACTGAGTCAAGTTAACTACAGAAACACACAAAACTGAGTCCAGTTAACTACAGAAACACACAACACTGAGTCAAGTTAACTATAGAAACACACAACACTGAGTCCAGTTAACTACAGAAACACACAACACTGAGTCAAGTTAACTACAGAAACACACAACACTGAGTCAAGTTAACTATAGAAACATACAACACTGAGTCAAGTTAACTACAGAAACACACAACACTGAGTCAAGTTAACTACAGAAACACACAACACTGAGTCAAGTTAACTACAGAAACACACAACACTGAGTCAAGTTAACTACAGAAACACACAACACTGAGTCAAGTTAACTACAGAAACACACAACACTGAATCAAGTTAACTATAGAAACACACAACACTGAGTCAAGTTAACTATAGAAACACACACTGAGTCAAGATAACTATAGAAACATACAACACTGAGTCAAGTTAACTATAGAAACACACAACATTGATGAGTCCAGTTCACCACAGAAACACACAGCACTGAGTCCAGTTAACTACAGAAACATAAAACATTGAGCCAAGGTGACTAACAACATTGAGCCAAGGTGACTAACAACACTGAACAAAGTTGACTACAGAAACATACAGCACTGAGTCCAGTTAACTACAGAAACACACAACACTGAGTCCAGTTCACCGCAGAAACACACAGCACTGAGTCCAGTTAACTACAGAAACACACAACACTGAGTCAAGTTCACTGCAGAAACACATAACACTGAAGAGTCAACAATGAGCAGACTTGAGAGGATGACCCTAGCAACTTACAAGCTTCTGTCTTCAACACGTCCATCTCTGCCATCAGCTGGGCCTCCCTGTTGTTCAATCTGTGGGAAATACAAGTAAAGCTCTTACTGAACTGGAGACAATCTCTCACATCTTTGCCATTCTTATGTGTTTCCTGTGGAGCATTAGATCACAACTGTTGCTTCTCAATCTCTATCTCCGTTAATCCATTAGATCTCAACTGTTGCTTCTCAATGTCTATCTCCGCTAATCCATTAGATCTCAACTGTTGCTTCTCAATGTCTATCTCCGTTAATCCATTAGATCACAACTGTTGCTTCTCAATGTCTATCTCCGCTAATCAATTAGATCATAACTGTTGCTTCTCAATGTCTATCTCCGCTAATCCATTAGATCTCAACTGTTGGTTCTCAACTTTTATCTCACATTATTCATCTGCAAGCGATGCTGTTCTTAGATCCTTAATTGAACTAAAGGTTTCAGTAGTTGAACTAATGGTTTCAGTGGTTGAACTAATGGTTTCAGTAGTTGAACTAATGAATTTCTAGATTGAATTAATTGTTTCAGTAATTGAACTAAAGGTTTCAGTAATTGAACTAAAGGTTTCAGTAATTAAACTAAACGTTTCAGTAGTTGAACTAATGGTTTCAGTATTAATTATTAATTATTAATTATCTCAAAACTGAGAGGGAAGACCAGGAGAACATTTAATCAGACAGCGGTGGGAATGATTAGTAGTATGACTCTTTGCTGGCTGTTGAACGAGGGGACGGAGCATGTATGGAAATGTCCTGAGTGCAGTGATGTCAGTTCTTGACTCAACTCAACAACTGGATTCAGCAGTTGAACTAATGGTTTCAGTAATTGAACTAAAAGTTTCTGTGATTGAACTCTGAACTAAAGATTTCAGTGGTTGAAATAAACGTTTCAGCGGTTGAACGAATGAACTCCTAGGTTGAACTAAAAGTTTCAGTGGTTGAACTAATGAATTCCTAGGTTGAATTAAAGATTTCAGTGGTTGAACTAATGAATTCCTAGGCTGAACTAAAGGTTTCAGTGGTTAACTAAAGATTTCAGTGGTTTAGCTAATTAATTCCTAGGTTGAACTAAAGATTTCAGTGGTTGAACTAAAGATTTAAGTGGTTGAACTAATGAATTCCTAGGTTGAATTAAAGATTTCAGTGGTTGCTTTTGCTTGTGTTCGTTGGCTTGAGCTCCAACGTGAAGTCCTGTATGTTGGATGAAGGCATCCTGTTGTCCAACATCAGTGTGATGTCATACAGGACCTGAGGTTTGCGTGAGTATCCGTTGTCCCATGTCTGGCTTATTGGTGTGCAGACTGGTGGTTCCTCGCCGTACAGGCAGACACTCTCCGACTTTGGAGGAATCGGCAATCCTACTGACTTTAGCCAGGACCCCGAAGGGACCTGTTGCCCAGGACACTCGACGAGGACGCGTCAATAGGTTTTGGCCAGTATATAACCCGGCCCTGGTGCCTTGGAAACACCTCCGCGTCCCATTTCAGTGGTTGAACTAATGCATTCGTAGGTTGAACTAAAGATTTCAGTGGTTGAACTAATGAATTCCTAGGTTGAACTAAAGGTTTTGGTGGTTGAACTAAAGGTTTCAGTGTTTGAACTAAAGGTTTGGTGGTTGAACTCAATCATCAATCAGGTGCCATCTCCACAATGAAGGTTGGCTGCAATGGATCTCCAACACTGTCTGTCTCTCGCTTTGACTGTACATTCTGCCAGAATGATGTTCGTCCATCTCTTGTTTCGTTGACTGACCCTTGCTCGTTTACCTTCAACCTTGCCCTCCAGTATGGTTTTTATAAAAGCGTTATGTCTTTTAACATAATTCCTCAAATACAAACAATGGGAGACAAACTCACCCCTGACATAGTTCCTCAAACACAGAAAAAGAGACATGAACTCATCTCTGATGTAGTACCTCAAAGACAGACAATGGGAGATGAACTCAACCCTGATATAGTTCTTCAAACACAGACAAGGAGAGACGAATTCAACCCCGACGTAGTGCCTCAAACACAGACAATGGGAGACAAACTCACGTGTGATGTAGTTCCTCAAATACAAACAATGAGAGAAGAACTCACCTCTGAAGTAGTTCCTCAAACACAGACAATGAGAAATAAACTCACCCCTGACGTAATTCCTCAAACACAGACAATGAGAGATGAACTCACCCTTGACGTAATTCCTCAAACACAGACAATGAGAGATGAACTCACCCCTGACGTAGTTCCTCAAACACAGACTTCATACTCTTGATGGACCTATCAATCTCATGGTCCAACAGAAGTCGCAGGCGCTCCAGGGACGTCGTTTGTCGATGCAGGTCTTTAATTGCCTTTTCAAGACCTGACACAAAAATAGATCAATAATAAAGAATGTCTTTCTCTCTATGTCAGTATTTCTCTGGATATCATGCATATAACAATAGAATATGAAATGTGCCAACACAACAAGACAGTGTGTATTTAACAGAATATTATAGAATACATGAACATAAATTAAATGGGCTATAAATATTCAGATAGAATTTCTCAGTAAAATATGAATATGACTGAACTCATGTATCACATGAAGTCATAATTCATGTCACGGAGTTTGTGTAATATAATATCTTGGACCATAAATTGGCGGTTTTACTAATAGAATACAGTGAAATGAAGTGTTTGATAATATCAACAAAGTGTAAAACCCTAAGCCTTGGTCGACAACTGGTTTAGGATGGAAGCTCCAAGAGGTGGATAGTTAGAGAATTGCTTTGCTGATCTGGTAGCTTCTCCTACCAAGACATAACAGAAGGACAAACCCAGGTCATATCTGTTAAACAGTGATAGGACAAACACAATGAGAGGACAAACACAGATCATATCTGTTAAACAGACCAACACAATGGGAGGATAAACCCAGGTCAGCCCGCAGAAGTCGGATGTGTCGGCCTAACGGCGCAAGAACGCATCTCTGCTGTAAACAGGCACAACGCAGTCACGTCCGAAAAAAAAAAATCCGGATGAACGAAGAAGAAACCCAGGTCATATCTGTTAAACAGGCCAACACAATGAGAGGACAAACACAGATCGTATCTGTTAAACAGACCAACACAATGAAAGGACAAACCCAGACAGACAGGTATTGCTTGCAACAACAGTGGGAGCCCACCTTGATGTGGTTTCTTGTGGTGGCTATCTCCCATGCCTGACCCCGTGCTGAGCTCGCTTAATGTCCTCTCCCTGGGACTGTACTGTCGCTGGTGGTGGTGGGAATCTGCAACACACAACAGCTTCATGCAGGAACATGTGAACACCAACATAACAGCTGGGACATGTGAACACAACAGAACAGCAGAGACATGTGAACACCCACATGGCAGGGACATGTAAACACTCACATAACAGCAGGGACATGTGAACACAATAGAACAGCAGGGACATGTGAGCACAATAGAACAGCAAGGGCATGTGAGCACAATAGAACAGCAGGGACATGTGAACACTCACATAACAGCAGGGACGTGTGAACATACACACATAACAGGGACATGTGAACACCCACATAGCAGGGGCATGTGAACACTCACATAGCAGGGACATGTGAACACTCACATAACAGCAGGACATGTGAACACACATAACAGCAGGTCATGTGAATACATACACACATAACAGCAGGGACATGTGAACACAACAGAACAGCATGGACATGTGAACACAATCAAACAGCAGGGACATGTGAACACATACATAGCAGGGACATGTGAACATCCACATAACAGGGACATGTGAACACTCACATAACAGCAGGACATGTGAACATCCACATAACAGCAGAGACATGTGAACACATTATAACAGCAGAGACATGTGAACACCCACATAACAGCTGGGACATGTGAACACACACATAACAGCAGGGACATGCAAACACACACATAACAGGGACATGTGAACACATAAGAAAAACAGGAACATCTGAACACACATAACAGCAGGGACATGTGAACACACAAACATAACAGCAGGGACATATGAACACCCACATAACAGAGACATGTGAACACCCACATAACAGGGACATGTGAACACACACATAACAGGGACATGTGAACACCCACATAACAGCAGGGACATGTGAACACTCACATAACAGGGACATGTGAACACACATAATAGCAGGGACTTGTGTGAACACAAAATAACAGCAGGGATATGTGAACATAATATAACAGCAGGGACATGTGAATACAATATAACAACAGGGACATGTGAACACCCACATAACAGCAGGGACATGCAAACACAATATAGTTATAGTTCTACAGACAGACAGCAGAGCTACAGTTCTACAGACAGACAGCTGAGCTACAGTTCTACAGACAGCTGAGCTACAGTTCTATAGACAGACAGCTGAGCTACAGTTCTATAGACAGACAGCTGAGCTACAGTTCTACAGACAGCTGAGCTACAGTTCTACAGACAGACACCTGAGCTACAGTTCTACAGACAGACAGCTGAGCTACAGTTCTACAGACAGAAAGCTGAGCTACAGTTCTACAGAAAGCCAGCTGAGCTACAGTTCTACAGACAGACAGCTGAGCTATAGTTCTACAGAGAGACAGCTGAGCTACAGTTCTACAGACAGCTGAGCTACAGTTCTACAGACAGACAGCTGAGCTACAGTTCTACAGACAGACACCTGAGCTACAGTTCTACAGACAGACAGCTGAGCTACAGTTCTACAGACAGAAAGCTGAGCTACAGTTCTACAGACAGACAGGTGAGCTATAGTTCTACAGACAGACAGCTGGGCTATAGTTCTACAGACAGACAGCTCCATTATAATTCTAAAGACAGACAGCTCAGTTATAGTTCTACAGACAGACAGCTCAGTTATAGTTCTACAGACAGACAGCTCAACTATAGTTCTACAGACAGACAGCTCAGCTATAGTTCAACAGACAGACAGCTCAACTATAGTTCAACAGACAGACAGCTCAGTTATAGTTCTACAGACAGACAGCTCAGTTATAATTCTATAGACAGACAGCTCAGTTATAGTTCTACAGACAGACAGCTCAGTTATAATTCTATAGACAGACAGCTCAGTTATAGTTCTACAGACAGACAGCTCAACTATAGTTCAACAGACAGACAGCTCAGTTATAGTTATTCAGACAGACAGCTCAGTTATAGTTTTACAGACAGACAGCCCAGTTATAGCTCTACAGACAGTTGAGCTACAGTTCTACAGACATACAGCTCAGGTATAGTTCTACAGACAGATAGCACATAGTTCTACAGACAGACAGATCTGTTATAGTTCTACAGACAGACAGCTCAGCTATAGTTCTAGGGAATGTGTGTGTGTGGGGGGTGTGTATATGGGTTGGGGATGTATGTTTGGTTGGTGGGGTGTGTGGGTGGATGTGAAATGTGTGGGTGGGTGGGAAAATGTGTGTGTGGATGGGAAGATGTGAGGGTATGGGTGGGCGATGTGTGAGTGGATGAGGGATGTGTTTGTTGGTTAGTGTGGGATGTGTGTGGGAGGGGCATGTGTGTGGGTTAGTGGAGCATGTATGTGTGGGTGAGCTTGTGTGGGTTGGGGTATATGTGAGTGGATGGGGATGTGGGTGAGGGATATGTGTGTGTGTGTGGTTGTGAGATTTCTGGGTTGGTGAGGGGATGTGTGAGTGGGTGGGGGATGTGTGGTGGGTGAGGGATGTGTGTGTGGGTTGGTGCGGGATGTCTGTGTGGGATGGGGGATGTGTCACATAACATGATAATATGCATTGTTTATGCTTACAACATTCATTTTACAATGTTTTTTTTTCCTATGTGAATGTATCATGCACTGTTGATGAAAAGGGCCGAAGGTAAGACGGGCCTACGTGCCCAATTTGCAACCCTTTTTAAATAAAGTTCAATTCAATTCAATTCTACAGACAGACAGCTCAGTTATTATTCTACAGACAGACAGCTCAGCTATAGTTTGACAGAAAGACCACCCAGTTATAGTTCTGCTTACATTAGCTGATGCAGACAACCCATGAAACAATGAATGTGTGATGATGAAATAAAGAAAATTCATACCTCCATGGCCAGGAGTCTTAGTATGAGACTGTTGCTGTGGCTGAGGATCTGCCGCTAGTGGTACCTCCACGCGGGATGATGGTGATGATGATGGCCCAGTTGATGAAACAGATGAGGATGAAACAGTTGTGTCAGAAACATCCATGGATGTCATGGGAGGGATTCTGGATAAAGCAACAGGGACCTGCTCTTCCGACTGATTGTCTGTTTGAAACAAGAAAATATAACAATCACAGAGAGAGTTTACGATAGACACAAGCGTGAAGATTGTGTTGAGGCAAGAAGATACGGGGTGTGACAAGAAGATACGGGGTGTGGCAAGAAGATACGGGGTGTGGCAAGAAGATACGGGGTGTGACAGTTGCACAGTTGACAGCCATGGATGACAGCTGCCACAGTTCTGCACTTTCAGGCCTTTTCCAATACCATTCATGATATTCTAGCTCCTGCTGGGCTAAACTAACTCTATACACCGTATGCACTTTCTCTATATCATATTAACTCTCTATATCACATTATTTCTTCCTATATCACATTAGCTCTCTCCATATCATATTAAATGTCTCCATATCAAATCATGGTAGGCAGAAGATCTCTTTCACGGGACAATGGCTAGCATCACTGACCAGTATGGTCACTGCCAAAGAAGGAAAGCAATGGCAAACTACCTTCTTTAAAAGTGCCTAGTTTATTATGAGTCGCCTAACAGATCATCACAAGACAAGGACAGGGACAGTAAAATTAGCAACATGGAATGTTAGGACGTTAAACAATGACGAAAAATTAGATAGCATCAATCAAGAAATGGAAAGAGAGAAAATTAATATATTAGGGATGTGCAAAACGAGATGGACAGGAGCCGGGATTAAGATAGATGAAGATTTTAAGATTGTTTATTCTGGAGGAGAGGATTGATAAAGAGGGGTAGCAATTATCTTGGATCGACAAACTTCAAAATCTATTCAAGGATATTGGGCTGTGTCAGACAGAGTTCTACTGGTTGAATTGAGCGGCAGACCTTTTAGCATAAACATTATTCAGATATATGCCATAACAGGAGAATCCAGTGAAGATAGTGTAGAGGAATTTTATAATGACATAGAGCCTGCTTTAAAGAAATGTAAAAATTCAGAAATAAACATCACAATAGATGACTTCAATGCAAAAGTAGGAAATCAAGGTGGCGGATACAGTCGGAAACCATGGTTTGGGAGAGAGAAACAAAAGAGGATACAGACTTGCAGAATGGGCAAAAGAGCAGGAAATGATTGTAGGAAACACCTGGTTTAAACAACACCCTAAAAGATTATAGACAGGAGGAGTCCTGATAGCAGGATTAGAAACCAGACTGATTACATGCTAAATAGCAGGTTTCAAAATGCAATTGCAATTGCAAAAACAGTTCCCAGTGCTGATTGCTATAGTGACCACAGATTAATTACAGGTACACTGAGGGTAAAGTTAAAGAAAGTCAAGTATATAACAGGAAACGCTAATTATGATCTGTGTACATTGAGAAATACAAGGAAATACAAAACAAATTCAACATAGAAGTACAGAACAGATTTGATATATTGTCTGATCTAGAGATATTATTCCAGGATGTGAATGATCAATGGGAAATGTTAAAGAATTCAATCAGATTGGCTGCAGAAACAACTATTCCAAAATTAAAGAAGGTGGGTCGTAAGAAATGGATGACAGAAGAAATTTTACACCTAATGGAAACAAGAAGACTCAACAAAAATAATCCTGCCAAATATGAAGAAATTCACAGACAAGTCAGAATATTATGTAAGGAGGCAGAAGAAGTATGGCTTGAGAACAATAGCACAGAAATTGAAAAACAACACAAAGTCAAAATACCAAATCAGTGCACAAAAGAATTCAGGAACTTACTAATAAAAGAACAAGTACATCAGCAGGCTGTCTAAAAACTAAAGATGGCAAAATCATAATAGAGAAAGATCAGATTCTACATGTATGGTCAGATTATGTGAAAAACCTTTATGATGATAACAGAGATGAACAGTATGATATTCGATTTAATAATGAAGGACCGCCAATTTTGAAGATGGAGGTTCGGAAAGTTCTTAAATATATGAAAGATGGAAAGATCCCCGGTTCAGATAACATCACAACAGAAATGATTAATGCTTCAGAAGAATATAGAATAGATCAAGTCACCAGACTGCTGAACACATATGATACTGGAGATATACCTTCTGAATTATGTAATTCTGTATTTATTACAATCCCAAAGAAATCAGGAGCTTTGGAATGTGATCAACATCGAACAATTAGTATAATGAGTCACATCATGAAGATTTTGCTACGAATTAACATGTAAAGAGTGAGGAAGAAAATACAACCTGAAATAGGAGAGGAACAATGTGGGTTTGTAGAATGCAAGGGTACAGTAAATGCTGTGTTTATGCTGCGATCAGTTATTGAGTCTTCTATAGAAGTAAACAAAGATACACATCTTTGCTTTAATGACTACACAAAAGCTTTCGATAGAGTAAGACATGTCAACATGGTGGATATGCTTGCAGATCTACAAATTGATGGGAACGACATTAGACTTATAAAAAACATATATTGGAAACAAGCTGCCATAAAGACTGATAATGAAGTGGGACAATATCAGCCTATTAAGAGAAGTGTGAGACAGGGATGTGTAATGTCTCCAGATCTTTTTTCCCTATACAGTGAAACTAGTTTCAGAAATGTAGAAGATATAAATGGAATCATCACTGAAGGACTAAACATCAATAACATTAGATATGCAAATGATGCAGTATTGACTGCAGACAATGAGCAGGATCTGCAACAATTAGTAGATGCAGTTGTTGTACACAGTGAGCAGCTGGGGTTAGAATTGTAAAAAGACTCAGGTTATGGTCATCACTAGGAAGGAAGAAGTGCCACAATGTAATATACAAGTAAATGGAAATATTCTTCAACAAGTGAATCGGTACAATTATCTTGGAACAGTCATAACATCTGATGGGAGATGCCTTGAAGAGATTAGAACAAGAATCGCCATGGCGAAAGTAGCCTTTAGCAAGATGAAAAACATACTGACCAATAAAAAGATGTCAACTGAAACGTGAAAAAGTGTTAAGGGGATACATAGACCCTGTTCTTTTGTATGGATGTGAAACTTCGACAAAGTGCAGTCAAGCTGAAAAACATCTGATGGCAATGGAAATGTGGTTTCCGAGGAGAATGCAAAGAATAACATGGACAAACAGAAAAACCAATGACTAAGTACTACTGGAGACAAATGAAAATTGTTAACTGATTAGAGAAATTAGACGTAGACAGTCAACATTTTTTGGGCATGTTATGAGAAGAAATTAATTGGAGAACTTGGTGACAACTGGCAAGATCGAAGGGAAGAGACCAAGGGGAAGACCTAGAAGTAAATACCTGGATGGCTTGGCCACATGGCATCAGAAACACTGAGCTGATCCACGACTATGGTGATCGAGTGAAATGGAGAATCATGACTGCCCAGGCTTTCCGGCATGGCACATGATGGATGGATATCAAATTAATGCACATACCATACCAATTCTCTGTATGTCACATTACAGATGATTACAGTTTAATATAGATGTGTAGAGGGAAAGGGTACAAACAATATCATATACATTCTTAGGCTGCTATTTGAAAGAGCTCCATAGACTACACAAAAACATCTGACAATGTGAAACATGAGAAAGTAATCACACTACCAGAACAATTAAACATTGGCAGCAAAGATTTGCAAATAATAAACAACATATATTGGCAACAAACAGCAGTTACAAGATTAAACAACCTGGTAAGAACATTTCAGTGCATAAAGGCGGGTGTCAGACAAGGTTGTATAATGTCTCCCGATGTGTTCTCATTGTACAGTGAATATATAATGAGATCTACAGAAAATATGCCAGGGATCCTGGTTGGTGGATATAATATAAATAACGCCATTCATTCCTGATGTGCCATGCCGATAAGTGTGGGCGGTCATGTTTCGCCATCTCATGCGATCACCAGAGTCGTGGATCAGCTCAGTCTTCTTATCTCGACCATACCACATGGCCAAGCCTAACAGGTATTTACTTCTCTGTTTTCCCCTTGTTCTCTTAGCCTTGATCTTACCAGTTGTCACCAAGTTCTCCAATTTATTTCTTCTCATAACGTGGCCAAAAAATGTGGACTGTCTACGTATAATTTCTCTAATCAGTTTATGGTTTTCGTTTGTTTCTTGTATGACTTGGTCATTGGTTCTTCTGTCTGTCCGTGGTATTCTTTGCATTTCCTAAGAAACCACATTTCCACAGCCATCAGATGTTTTTCAGCTTGTCTGCTCATTGTCCACGCTTCACATCCATACAAAAGCACAGGTTTTATGTAGCATCTCAAAACTCTGTTTCTCGTTGCAAATGACATCTTTTTAATGGTCAGTATTTTTTCCATCTTGCAATAGGCTACCTTCCCCATGGCAATTCTTGTTCTAATCTCTTCAAGGCATCTCCCATCAGATGTTATGATTGTTTTGAGATAATAGTACCGATTCACTTGTTTAAGAATATTCCCATTTACTTGTATATTACATTGTAGTATTTCCTTCTTCCTAGTGATGACCATAATCTGTGTCTTCTTACAATTTAAATCTAACCCAAGTTGTTCACTGTGTGCAACAACCGCATCTACTAGATGCTGCAGATCCTGCTCATTGTCTGTAATCTATATTGTATCATCTGCATATCTAATGTTATTGTTGTTTCGTTGTCCAATGATGATTCCTTTCATATCTTCTACATTTCTGAAAATATTTTTACTGTACAGGGAAAAAAAAAAAGATCTGGAGACATTACACATCCCTGTCTCACACCTCTCTTAATAGGCTGATATTGACCTACTTCATTATCAATCTTTATTGCAGCTTGTTGTTTCCAATAAATGATTTTTACAAGTCGATTGTCTTTCCCAATAAGTCAGGTCTTAGTCAGATAAGACTGAGCTACTGGAAGACAGTAGATGGTACTACCTGCTTTCTGTTAGCGCCGAATGTTGGGCGGAGCACACCAAACCCGAAACCCCACATTGTGCCAATGGCTTTGGGTGGAGGAGTGCAATTGGGAGGGTGCAAGCCTTACCCTAGTGCGAGGAAATGTGACCTAAAGACAAAGTGTCATGACAGGGCAGACCCTAAGCCTTGGTTGGCAACTGGTCTAGGATGGAAGCTCCAACAAGTGGACAGTTAGAGCATTGCTTTGCTGATCTGGCAGCTTCTGCAGCTTGTCTTGTTCCAGAAATATTGATGTTACCTTTCTTCTGGAGTCAACTAGACAGGCTGAAAGAGGGATCATGCTGCATGGGCAACACATGGTCTCTAAATTCAGCCCAGGCTTTGTGTTATGGAGAACTCCATTTTACAAACCATTGTCTGTCAAGATGGAAAGGTGCCAGTCAGTCAAGGTCTTTCCCATCAATTTGTAGATCTGCAAGCATTTTCATCATGTTGACATGTCTTAATCTATCAAAATCCTGTGTGTAGTCAATAAAGCAAAGATGTATGTCGTTGTTTACTTCTATAGAGCGTTCAATTAATGTTCTCAGCAAATATACAGCATTTACTGTACTCTTGCCTTGTACAAACCCACATTGTTCTTCCCCTATTTCAGGTTGTATTTTCTTCCAAACTCTTTGCATGATAACTCTTAGCAAAATCTTCACGATGTGGCTCATCATACTAATTGTTCGATGTTGATCACATTCCAAGACTTCTGATTTCTTCAGGATTGCAATGAATATAGAATTACATAATTCCCCCTCTGCCGTGCGTCCACCTTGACGAGGTAGAGGGGCTTGAGCGTTCCAATGACCCCAAGAGCTATGCCGACAGTAGCACAGCTACTGGTAGGGTCACCCATGTCGGACAGGTCAAGGGAGAGGGACCAGACGAAGTGACGCACAAACCTGCTGCCTTGTAGGTAGACTGGGGACAGTCAAAGGCTAGGGAAAGCATCCCGAACAAATGCTTGTCGAAATCGGATGTACTGAGCCACAGGCTTGACAAAGAAGTGCAACGTAACTTTATCATTTCATGATGCCACAGATGAAAGTTAATCGATATGGTGCTAATCCCGTGAAGTCCCATCAGGCGGTGATAGTGCCGGGCCCCCTGCCTCGAGGGGGTCCACCCATGACTACTGGTGGTCACCTTCCCCTGTGCTGTGGAGTCAAGGCACAGAGGAGTAGGTTAAGAGCTATTGACCAAACACCCCGGACACTCAACATACTACAATGGAATGCAGAAGGAGTTTATAACAAGAAAGCCTCCCTAACACAGCGTCTTCATAAAGATAGAATAGATGTGGCATGCATTCAAGAGACACACCTCAACGCCAATCGCACATTTTCAGTCGAGGGATATCAGGCCACACGTTTCGACCGCGAAGGACATAAAGGAGGAGTTGTAATACTTACACGAAATGCAATACCTTGCAGCGAAGTATCTGTGATCTCTGACAACCAAACGGAAATTATAGGTGTTGATATAATGATAAAGGATGTGAAAATAAGAATTTACAATCTATATAGCCCGGCAGATAAGGATCTTACACTCTCAAACATGGAAATAACTGACACAAATTGCATTGTTGTCGGAGACTTTAATAGCCGTTCAGAAAGATGGGGATACCCAGATACTGACAAAAGAGGAGATGAAGTGGAGGACTGGGAAATAGACTCAAATCTCCATCTACTTAACAAAGCGGATGACACACCGAGCTTCTACTCCAGAAGATGGATTACCACTTCTACTCCAGACTTAGCTTTCTGCACAGGAGACATCCTCCACAAAATCGATCGCCATGTGCTGGACCAATTAGCAGGTAGTGACCACAGACCAATCAAGCTTGTAATAAATATGGAGTATGTTCCACAGGAGCAAAAGCCTTTGCCCCGTTGGAATTACAAACGAGGAGATTGGGACAGATTTGCCATACTAACAGACAAATATTGTGAAAACGTAAATACACGATATGGCAACATGAAGCAAATGGTGGAAAGTCTAAACAGAGCAATAATACAGGCAGCCACTGAGTCTATTCCAAGAGGAGCAAGGAAAAATTACAAACCATACTGGACTGAAGAACTACAATTTTTGGAGGACAAAGTTGAAGATGCTAGGAAGACCGCAGAGAGAGAACAAACAACTGAAGCGAACATCTCTCTCAAAGCCATCTCAGCAAAATATAAAAGAACAGTAAATCAAACAACAAGAGATTGTTGGAGGAAAAAAACAGAAAACCTGAATTTTGACAGGGATGGAAACAAACTATGGAAACTAGTGAAAGCCATGAACAATGAAGGACCTAGAAACAAACAAATAACAATTAAACAAGGAAATTCCTTGCTTACAGGAAAAAAGGCTGCAAATGCACTAATGGAACACTATGCCAGTGCAAACCACATTGATATTACAGCCGAACAGAAGAAAGCAATCAAAGATAAACAGATGCATCATACATATACAGAGACAGCAGCAGAATATATGATGGCAAATCTAACAATGGAAGAAATGGAACAGGCAATGAATACCCTAAAAAAGAAGACATCACCAGGAAAGGATGGAATCACAAATGAAATGCTAATAGGACTAGGCACTAAGGCAAAAAAGAAACTACTAGCAGTCCTAAATTACAGCTGGAAGAGGGGAATAGTCCCACAGGCATGGAAGGAAGCTATACTAATACCAGTCCCAAAGAAAGGAAAAGACCTGGAAGAACCAAATGGCTATCGACCTATCAGTCTTCTTAGCTGTGTAGGAAAATTAATGGAACGCATTATCAATGGCAGGCTAACATGGCATCTGGAAGAAAACCAACTCTTAACACCTCACCAAGCAGGATTCAGAAAGTACAGATCTACTGAAGATCAAATAACCTATATAGCTCAGGAAATAGAGGATGCCTTCCAAGAGAAAAAGCACACACTAGCAGTCTGGATAGATTTAGAAAAAGCATTTGATAAAGTATGGAAGGAAGGACTGAAAGTAAAACTGCAAAAAATGCATGTTTGTGGGAAAATGTACAAATGGATCAGCCACTACCTTGAGAACAGAACTGCCAGGACAAAAGTACAAGGACAAACCAGCAAAATGATGCTGTTGGAGCAAGGTGTCCCCCAAGGAGGAGTTCTTTCACCAACATTATTCCTAGCATATATAAACGACATCACGGAAAATTTTCCAGCCAGAGTACACACATCATCCTTTGCAGATGACCTAGCCATATGGACATCTGAAGAATATATTAGTACAGCTAACAGCAGAATACAGCAAGCCCTATTAGCGCTAGAGGACTGGTCAAAATCATGGCTAGTGAAGATAAGTGAGGAGAAAACAACATGCACAGTGTTCTCCCTCTCAACTAAAACTCAGCAACCTAAGCTGGTATTGAATGGAAAAATATTGCGCCATGAAGAAAATCCAAACTATCTAGGAGTCACCTTTGATCGTCGCCTGACATGGAAGACACAGGTTGAGAAAAATCGAACAAGAGCAAGGCAAAGAATGGCAATCATGAAAAAGCTTGCTGGTACAACATGGGGAGCAGATGAGAAAGTTCTCAAGAAGTTATATACTGGGCGGGTGAGGCCAGTACTGGAATATGGCATTGCAGCTTGGGCAACAGCAGCTAAGTCAAACTTTAACAAAATAAGTAGAGTCCAAAATCAAGGAATGCGAATCATAACTGGAAGCCTGAAGACAACGCCTATTAATGAATTAGAAAAGATCACTTGTTTACAACCAATGCAGGATAGAAGAGATAGCAGAGCCCAGCAACAAGCAGAAAAATTTAGAAGATTGACAGACCACCCTATGTACAACAGATTTAATGGTTTTGGAAAGGGAAGACTGAAGCGTAGCAACTTTGTAGAAACTGCAAAACGAAGGATTAGGTCAGATCCTATTCTTAACATATCAACAGTCAAGCCCATACACAATGCACACAAGTTCCCAGCTTGGAGACAGCAGCAACTGCCTGAGATGATAGAAAACATTCCTGGTATTGAGAAAAAGAACACTCAGCATGAAACCGAAAGAAGAGAAATAACCCTAAACTACATAAAAGAACATTACCCAAGCAGGAATTGGACCCATGCATATACAGATGGATCAGCCAAAAATTCAATAGAGAATGGAGGAGGAGGAATTCTCCTAAATTTAAAAAATGGAGCGAAAAAAACACATTCAATGGCAACTGGAAAATTTTCAAGTAACTTCAAAGCGGAGGTAGAGGCTCTGAAAACTGCAGCAGAAATGCTCCTGATGGAGGAAAATAAAGAGAAGCAAATAGCTATCTTCACAGATGCAAAGTCAGCTGTCTCAATACTGAAGAGCAATAACAGCACAGAACTAACTGACCTAAGAGCAGCACTCCATGGTCTATGCCAGAAATCCAAAAAAGTTGTAATACAGTGGATCCCATCACATTGCAGTATACCTGGAAACGAAGAGGCTGACAGACTGGCAAAAGAGGGCGGACGACTACCACAGCCTGACATAGACATAACCTATAATGAGGCAAAGAGGTTGATAAAAAGCACTTATAGAACCAAATGGGAATCAGAGCATCCAGGCCATCAGAAGGATGATGCATATTACAAACTCAACAGAAGAGAACAAGTAGCAATCTTCAGACTCCGCACAGGTCACAACAGGCTGAAATACCACTTGTTCAATAAACTAAAGATAGGAGATACTGATGAATGTAATTGTAGAACTGGAAAAATGACAGCAAAACATTTGCTGCAGGATTGCCCAACGTATGCAGAACAGAGAAAGATATTTTGGCCCACACCTGCTTCATTTGAGGACAAGCTCTATGGAGATATCAACAAGCTAAAGTTGACCGCAGATTACTTTAACTATATACAGGTTGACATTTAAAGGTGCATGAAGACCCAGAGGCATGAAATGGAATATTGCTTGGATAGCAAATCCATTACGTGGAAAGTCCAAATCAAAAGCCCATTGTGTGGGCTTCATAAAAGGTGGAAAAGTGTCCTAGTGGCACGAAATGGAATATTGCTTGGATAGCAAATCCATTACGTGGAAAGTCCGAATCAAAAGCCCACTGTGTGGGCTTCATAAAAGGTGGAAAAGTGTCCTAGTGGCACGAAATGGAATATTGCTTGGATAGCAAATCCATTACGTGGAAAGTCTGAATCAAAAGCCCACTGTGTGGGCTTCATAAAAGGTGGAAAAGTGTCCTAGTGGCACGAAATGGAATATTGCTTGGCTAGCAAATCCATTACATGGAAAGTCCGAATCGAAAGCTCACTGTGTGGATGTCATCTGCAGACTGCATACTTCTGGTTTCCGGAAGAACAGCCTATGGTGAACGGAAGGCCCAATATACGGAAGTGAGGCTAAGCAGCCATGTGCAGGACGTGACGATTCCTTGGGTGAGCCCAGTACCAGAGCGCTATGTATCGGCTCTGCAAGTATGGAAGCCTCCTTGGATGGCGGGGAATGCCCATGGTCTGCCCCTGCCTTCCCTTGAAGGCTGACCAGGATCTTTGGCTGTTCTATATGGACCAGCTGGGATGGGGGATAACACCACAACAGTGAGAGTCAAACGTCCTAAGAAACCCCCGGGAAGGTTAACCCGGTCAACAAATGCCCGCAGAAGTCGGATGTGTCGGCCTAACGGCGCAAGAGCGCAGCTCTGCTGTAAACAGGCACAACGCAATCACATCCGAAAAAAAACTCCGGATGAACGAAGAAGAAGAAGAAGAAGAATTACATAATTCAGGATGTATATCTCCAGTATCATGCATTGTGTTCCACAGTCTGGTCACTCAGTCTATTCCATATTCTTCTAAGGCATTGATAATTTCTGTTGTGATGTTGTCTGAACCGGGAATCTTGCCAGTTTTCATATGGTTAAGAGCATTCTGAACTTCCATCTTCAAAATTGACGGTTCTTCATTATTATTCTGAATATTCTGTTTTCTTGTATCATCATAAGGGTTTTTCACATAATCTGACCATACATATAAAGTCTGACCTTTTTCTATTATGATTAGTCCTTTTGTTTTCAGGCAGCCAGTTGATGTAGGTGTTCTTTTAGTAGTTAGTTCTGACTTGTCTGTGAATCTCTTCATATTTGACAGAATTATTTTTGTTGAGTCTTCTTGTTTCCATTAGTCGTACAATTTCTTCAGTCATCAATTTCTTACGACCTACTTTCTTTAATTTTGGGATAGTTGTTTATGCAGCCAAAATGGTTGAGTTCTTCAACATTTCCCATTAATCATCCACATCTTGAAATAAGATCTCTAGATCAGACAATATATTAAATTTGTTCTTTACTTCTATGTTAACACTGTCTTGTAAGTGCTTGTCATTTTTCAATGTACACAAATTATATTTAGTGTTTCTCCCCCGATGTGTCTCCACCTTGCCGTGGTGGGGGAGCTTGCGTGTCCCGTTGACCCCGTATGCTTGCCGATGGATGAAAACTACATATCGGACAGCTTATGGGATAGGGGCCAGACTAAGAGAGACACAACCTGCTGCTCTGCAGGTAGACTGAGGATAGCAGTTAAAAGATCAAATCAGGTACACGAAGGCAGAAAACATTGGTTCGGACAATACTCTAAGGCTCTCTGTCGAGGGCTATGGCTGAACGCCTCTAAGCCACAAACCCTCGGATCTGAGAGCCGGGCCGATACACACCTACCGAAAAATAGAGGTGAGATACTGAACAAGCTACATGCTCAGGTCTGATACATGTTCGAAGGCTCTCAGCTGGGGGATATGAGGGATTCCCGGATGAGAGGGCCTGGCCGTTTCTCGTTCACAGCTGCACGAAGGTAAGGTGCTGAGCCGGCAGCACATGTAGCCTGCCTCGTGAGCGAGTACAAAAAGTCAGAAAAGTGCCCCAGTCTAATGAAATGGTTACAAAAACTGTCCGCATCTAACTCATAGAGAGTGTAGACAAAAGTGGAAAAACGTCTCAATAACACGAAATGGAACGCACGGCTAGCGAACCTATTGCGTGGTCCAATGTCAAAAGCAAAAGCTTACAGAGTGGATGTCGGCCACAGTCTGACCGTTCCTGGTGTGTGCTTGAGCGACCAGTCGCAAACGAGATGCCCAACACATAGAAGTGAGGAACTAAAGCAAGACGTCGCGACTCCTTGGGTGAGCCCAGCCTCAGAGCAATATGTGCCGGCTCTGCAATTATGGAAGCCTCCTTGGATAGCCTTGGATAGTCCCATGGTCTGCCCCTGCCTTCCCTTGAGGGCTGACCATGATGTCGATGATCGTTCTATCTTGACCAGCTGAGATGTTGGCGACATCACAACAATAAGTCAAACGTGTCTCGAAACCCGAGGAAGGCTAACCTCATTAAAAATGCCCGCTGAAGCCGGAAGTGTCGTCCTACGGGTGGCAAACTAAAAATTGGCACTACGCATTTACGTCCGAGTGAAATGTCTCGTCCGAATGTCTCTCGTGCTAGGAACAGCTCTGACTACCTAGTTTCCGAATGCCGCTCTTGTTCGGAACAGCTCTGACTAGGTAGGTTTTTTTTTCTGAATGTCCGCCGTGCCTGGAACAGCTCTGACGGGTACAGGGACAAGCACATGTCCGAAAACTCGCTTAGTGGAAACCATCTGCAGACCTGACTGGTTTGTGCAGGAGCGGTCGAGGGCGAACAAAATGCCCAATATATTGAAGTGAGGAATAAAAACAGCCATGTGCAGGACGTGATGATTCCCTCGGTGAGCCCAGCACCAGAGCGTTATGTGTCGGCTCTGCAATTAAGGAAGCCACCCAGGATGGCGGAAAATGCTATGGACTGTCCCTTCCTTCATTTGAGGGATGACCATGCAGTCTTCGAATGTTCCAACTTGACCAGCTGGGATGTGGACGGTACCACAAAAGTGAGAGTCTCCCAGGAATGCTAACCTGGTCAAAAATGCACACTGAAAGTCGGATGTGTTGGCCTGAGGGTTTCGATCCAAGGGTGCCTAACCAGACACACCGCAATCACATCTGAAAAAACACTCCGGATGAACGCAAAGAAGAAGAAGAAGATATTTAGTGTTTTATGGTGTATATATGACTTTCTTTAACTTTACCTTCAATGTGCCTGTAATCAATCTGTGATGACTGTAACAGTCTGCATTTATATAACTGTTTTTGCAATTGTTAACACTTTTTGAAACCTTCTGCTAATCAGGATGTAATCAATCTGGTTTCTAATCCTGCTGTCAGGATGCCTCCATGTCCATAATCTTCTTGGATGTTGCTTAAACCAGATGTTTCCAACAATCAGTTCATGCTCTTTTGTCCATTCTGCAAGTCAGTATCCTCTCTCATTCGTTCTCTCAAACCATGTTGCCTTGATTTCCTACTTTCGCATTGAAGTCACTGAAAGCGTCGCACAAAACACAAACTCCGTAGCTCCAGCAACAACGTCAGGAGTCTAAAAAAAAATGCACTCATGAATCAAAGGACGCGACCCAGAATCGAACCCGCAACCTTTGGAGTCCGAGTCAGATGGCTTGACCACTTCGCCACAGAGAATCCCTCTGCGATTTGACAAATCATAATAAACTAGGCATCTTACAGAAGGTAGTTTGCCATTGCTTTCCCTCCTGGCACTGACCATATTGATCTGTGACTGTAGCCATTGTCTTGTCAAAGAGATCCTCTTGTCTACCGTCGCGAAACCTGCGACCATAACCAACAACTATCTGTCAGCTGCCTTCAAAATTCCATCCACCACCTGCCTTCCATGGTTTCTTATGAAAAACATTCCTAAAACAGTTATGGAAAACAGCACATCCTCCTTAGAAAAAACAAAACTTATGTTATGCTAATGAAATCGTCTTGATAGCAACAAGTCAGAAGGAACTACAGGAAATGATAGATACAGTGGTTGTAGACAGTGAAAAAAATTGGCTTCAGCTTGAATACAAGTCATGGAAAGAAACAGATCATGCTTAAATGTACAATCAAAGTCAATGGTATTAATTTGGGGCAGGTTAGGACATTCAAACAATTAGGCACATGGATAACATCAGATGGAAGATGCATCACAGAGATAACACAAAATAGGACAAGCAAAAACTGCAGTTTTATTAAATGAATATCTTATGCAATAAAACCCCAATAGGAGGTCAAAATAAATGCATTCTTGCATGTGACATAGAACCAGTTCCAACATGTAGCAGCGAATCATGGACAATTAACAAGTCTCTAGAGATTTTCAGAGATGTGGTTTTACAGAAGAATGCTGAACAATTCCTTAGAGCGCCAACATGAGTCATCTAGATGTTTTGAAAGAAGCAAAGTATCACAAACAACAGAAAAGAGGCAGTCAGTATATTCTGGCTACATTTTGTGACAATTGGAAAGATTTATGGAAAAAGAAACAAGAGGAAGACAGTTGAGAGAAAATTCTTGACAGTATCAGAAGGGTAGCAGCACACAAACTGATACACACTGTTGATGATGGCAAGAAGTGGAGAAGCATATCGACGTAGTGTGGTACAATCATCAACATGGCACCAGTCAGTCTCTCTATAGCTCTCTACACACCACACAAGCATGCAGATCTCAATGTCCCCACCACACAGGAACATAACTGGGCACTTCAGCACAAGAACTAGCTGCAGCAAATTAGTTACCATGAACAATGTCTCCATTGGGCAGGCTGGCCTTCCCAGTGACAGCCGTGTCTTCCTGGAAGCTCTGTGAGGGCAACGGCACAGGCGTCGAGTCGGGCTTGTTCCCAACCTTGTCACCGCTGCCTTTCTTTCTGTTTTTCCGTTTCTTGTTGGGCTGCTGTCATTGACAACCAAATCACATAATTAATGACCTTCTCTGGTAGTTATAAATGACAAAATCAATAATAAATTACCTTCTCTTGCAGCTTTAAATGACACAATCAATAATAAATATAATCAGATCAGAGCTGCTGCAACAAGGAACTGTCATTAATTTCACTGAGATATCCATCAACCATTTTATCATATCATTGATCAATGGTTTAAGCATATATATCACGTATGACACTATTACATCACAGAGTTGAAATCTATCTTTATTCATATAGAGGTATATTGCCATATAGCTATGACAGCGACACAGTATGCAGAGAGAGGTTAAAGGGATTTTTCCTAAGTATGCACCAAAGTGGATAGTGCACAAAGAAACTAAGGGAGACAAGATACGTCACACGACAACAAAGAAATATACGCTGTGGTGCCATTTTCAAGACTAGACGTGTTTTCCTGGGGATGTGTGTGTATATGGGTAGGGGTGTGTGGTTAAGGGATGTGTGGCTGGGGGAATGGGTGGATGGAGGATGTGTGGTTGGGTGGATGATGTGTGGTTGGATAGAGGATGTGTGGGTGGATGATTGTATAATAGTAAGGGTGTGTGGTTAAGGGATGTTTGGTTGGGGGATGGGTGGGTAGAGGATGTGTGGGTGGGTAGAGGATATGTGGGTGGGTGAGTGTGTGCAGGTTAGGAGATGATGGGGGATGTTTGTAGGTGCGGGCTCGGGATCTGTGAGTGGGCTGGGGGAGATGGGAGATTATGTGGGTGAGTGCGGAATTTGTGGGTGGGTAGGTGCGGAATATATGAGTTGACGGGGAGACATGTGTGTGGCTGAGGAATGTGTGTTTGGTTGGGTGGTTGGAGGTTGTCAAAGACTGAAGGAGGAGGCAGGAAGCCTGCCTCATGATAGAAAACCACCGGGACGTGGGGTCAACCTCAGATTGAGTAGAGGGAACAGAGTGCCCGGGATCAGGGCAGGATAGATGATAGAAAAGGGGGACTATTAACTAGTCCTCACACGAAGGCGTTGACCAGATAGTTAGCACTACTGGTCACGACAGAATCACGCCTGCGTGATAGCAACGATTAGCACTCAAACCAAAGCCAGCTAATAGAAGCGTGCTAACTGACCTAGCACGCAAAGAGCCGAAGGGCGTATGAAGGTCCTTCCGCGTGGCGTGTAGCGACGCGAGTGAAGGAAGTCAGACTGGGGACTGACTCTGTAGTGTTCACATCGTCTAGAATAGATATGTGTTTTCATATAGCCTAGTAGATAGAGATTAGCTATAGGGTAGGAAAACTAGTGATAGAGAATATTGTGACTTTATGTGTGATTAGATAGCGACTGTTTTTGCAATTGTAAAGAGCCAACGGCAATAAAATGTACCATTTCATTCCTCGCACACGACTTGCAAGTTTCTTGTAGGGTGTGGGAGAAGTAATCCGATGATGCCTGAAACAGGAGTTGTTGACAGGCAATAGGATTAAATGTGGTGTCAGAAGTGCCGCTTGAACCTGAGTTCAAGCTATAACACTTACCCACGGCTCTAGACTAGGGTTACAGATAGGATATTACAAAGATTAAATGTTTAATTTGTGTCAGTGACTATGACGTGTGCAGACTAGATCGAGTTGCCAGCAGAATTGTGCCTATCGTGATGAAATAATGTTTATTTGTGCTTATTAGAATGTTATATATTTAAATAATGTGTTTTTCAAAGTTGTAAGTATGCATATTATGTTCTTCTTTCATTTATTTATGTAATTATTTATTTGTTTTTGAATAATTGTCACAAATGATTCATGGCGGAGCAATACAAAAGTCAGCGACAGTATTGATTTTTGCAAGCTAAAAATAGCGCTGCGCCTGTGACGTGGCACGATTGACAAACAGTTGGGCCTCGCCATTTGCAATCAGCATTTCAGTGTTTACATACTGGCAAGCTGCTGCCTGCCTGAATCTTTACGATATATGAAGTATTATTTGTTTATTTAAGTTAGAGAATGAATATATTTATTTATTTACACATTATTATTATATTTATATTTATTTAAAAGCAGTTATTGATTTTTTTTCGTACTTTTCTATTTGTTTACCGTCACGAGGGCACTACTTTCGGCTATGCAAATTAGATTTGGCCTGCACCATACTTCCATAGATTAAACTAGGTTAGTAACGAAAGACATATTACTGTAGAACGAAGACAGGACATTGACATTAAATATTAATTAATCGATGTTCTGTTTGTTCGTGGGCATGTCAGTGTCATTGTTCCAATTTGTCAGAAATCTATTTTCGTTTACGAGTTGTTAATTGTTGCTGCTCTGTAAAACAGGGCGAACAACAGCTGATAAATAACGTGAGTGTGTGCCGATGTGCCAAACAGGGTGACCTGAGTAGAAAACTCGTGTGTATTCCGGGGTGCCAAACAACGGGACCGGTGTTGCTGACGTGTTGTTCCTTGTTCTAGGGAACATTAAGTTGAGTAAAACCTACGTTTTTGGCATGCATTGTGATTAATAGTGCATCTCTTTTTCAGCGTGTATTGTACGAACAGATTTTGTGCTCTTATTTTTTGGAGAATACGATTTTCCAGAATGTAAACAAAGAGTACAATTTGTAGTGCTCAGATATTAAATAACATAGCATATCAAAGAATAATAACTAATTAAAGCAGTCAGTTAAAGTCAACGCGAGCCAATTCCCCAACAACATGGCTACTCTAGCTGACTTCATTAAAGCAGGCAAAGAATTGCAATACACAGGTAAAGAGCTAGAAGAATACGCTGATAAGAAATTTAAAGAAGCAAAGGATGCAGAAAGAGATGAACGCACTCGAGAAAGAGAGCATCAAAAAGAATTAACACAACTAGCTGAGATAACAAAACAAAAACAACTAGAACATGATAAGGAAATTAAGCAACAACAGTTACAACAAGATAAGGAAATTAAACAGAAAGAACTAGAATTAAAACAGAAGACATTAGATCAGGAGAGAGAATTAAAGCAAAAAGAAATAGATGAAATGGCAAGAGTTAAGGAAAAACAAATACAAGTAGAATCAGAGACACAGTTAAAGATGAAAGAGATGGATGTAGACTCACACGCAGAGATCTCTGCCACTAAACTTAAAAGTCAACAAGAAGAAAATAAGTTCAACAAATACAAAAATATTATCAAAGCATATTGTAAAGAGGATTCAATATCTGCCTGGACAGAAAATGTCGAGTATCAATTTAAATATCACCAGGTTCCTTTAGAGATGTGGGCGATGATTTATATGAAGAACCTGAGTGGTGAGCCCCTTAAAGTAATAGAATCTATACCAACCGATCTTAGATCTGACTACCAATACATCCGTGATAGGATTATGCAACACTTTTTACTTGATGCCCCTGGGTATCAGGTTCAGTTCTCAAATTTAAAACCTAAACCTACTGAGACTTTCATTGACTACGTCTCAAATGTTCAAAGTGTACTAAATAGGTGGCTTAAAGCAGCTAACATAGGAAAAGACTTTGATAAATTAAAAAACTTAATAACTATGGATAAAGTAATATCCACGATACAATCCTCTTTTGCTAAATTTTTGCAGCAGTCAGACATTGAAACCATAGAACAGTTTGAAAAGAAAGGGTCAGCATATTTTTCTTCAAACAGAAATATTTTTAAAACTTCAAATGACTCTGAAATAGTTTCCTTTGTAAAAGATCAATCTAAAAACTATCAGAGTAATAGAAAACCATTTAATAAATTTGACAAGAAAGATAGAAAAGTTTCAAAATGTATCCACTGTCAACTTTTACATGACACTTATTCAATGTGTGACAAATCGCCGAGTTATCCGGCCCATCTTGAAAATGTTATTAAGAAGCAACAGAACAAAAGATCTGCATACCGGCGTGCCATTAAATGTTTTTTTTGTTCCAGCTACGGCCACTATTCAAATAAGTGCCTTGGCCGCCAACGTATGAAAGCCAACAATGCTATTTTACTTGATACATCTTCTGATAGTGGTAGTGAGACTGAGTGTGATGTTGAAAATGAATTACCTGTTAACCAAACGGAAGAGGTGTGTTGTGTAAACGATATGTTGAGTTTTGACAGTTGTGAGCGATGTCACCAATTTCATGCTGACGGAAAATTAGAATGTGGACATACAGTTCCATGCTCATCTGAGAGTGTGAATGCAGCCTTAGCCTCCAGAGGCAATTTAGAGTTCCACAATGCAATGGTCAATGATAGACCATGCCAATGTTTGCTAGATAGCGGTAGTACCCTTATTGGTCTCAGAAAGGAACTGGTGAGTCAAGAGGATTATACAGGTGACTCTGTCAAATGCCGAACCTTTTCGGGTAACATTGAAATTTACCCTTTGGCCAATGCCCGTATTAACACTCCTTTCCTTTCGGGTACATTTACTTGTGCTGTACTTGACAACCCTTGTACTGATCTAATTCTGGGTTGCTTACCCCACCTAAAACAATGTACTAGCGATGAAATAACTGCATGGAACCAACTGAATGCAGTTAATGCAACAACCAGAGCAGACACTATAAAACATCAAGACACGCTTCAAGATGAGAGACTACTGGTGCTTTCTCCATCTAGCACTGATGATACCAACAGACAAAAAGTCATAGAACAGCAGAAAGCTGATCCTAGTTTGTCTCCTTATTTAAAATTATTGAAAGAACGAGCTAAGGTTACAAAGAACGCATCAGGGTTCTTCAGATTAAATAGTGGCATTCTTACTAAACATTATACTACTGGTAACCATAACATTCAGCAAACGGTGTTACCTGTACAACATCGCATAACTGTGCTAAAGATTGCACATGAGTCACCGTTTGCTGGCCATCTTGCATATGACAAAACCAGGGCCAAAATTCAGGCTCATTTTTATTGGCCAGGTTTTTGCAATGATATTAAATTATTTTGTCGTTCGTGTAATGTCTGTCAACAGTTAGTACGAAAGGGTAAACATGTTACAGCTGAAGTACAACCTTCTACACTGGCTTCTAGGCCATTTGAGAGTGTGGCGGTAGATATTGTTGGACCCCTGAATCAGGTGTCCGGCAAAGGAAATCGCTTCATATCAACGATGGTCGACCTATGTACAAGGCCAACAAAGGGGCGAGAACAATTGAACTTGAACCAGATCAAGACATACTTCTCTTGCTTCTTGACAAACGAAATTTATTATTGACTTCATGGCAAGGGCCATTCAAGGTGGTACGTAAAATTTCAGATGTTGACTATGAAATATCAATAAACGGAAACTTAAAGATATTCCATGTCAACATGTTGAAACTTTACTATTCACGACAAGAGACAGAAGTAGAGACAGACGAACACAGTGCACCCACACCAAGCGATCAGACGACAGACATACACAACGCAACTACACTAGTTAGCGAGACTGGCATATCCGACGAGCATACACTTAGCGAGAATACAGAATACACACTTAGCACCACCACCGTACTGAATCAGGTAGACGACGACGGGATGGAACTACCAGTTCCTATTGTAGACAAGACTGCTACATTAGATAGCATACATATAGAACAGGGACTAACAGACAGTCAACGACGACAATTAGTAGAATTAGTGACGGAATACAAAGACATATTCTCTGACATTCCAGGTAGGACGGACAGAATCGAACACTCCATTCTTCTTACGGACTCTAAACCTATTAAATGCAGGCCGTACTCAATCCCACTAAGCTATAGGGAAAATCTAAATAAGGAAATTCTGAATTTAAAGGCTAGTGGGATCATCCAGAAATCCACCTCTGAGTACTATTTTCCAATTGTTCTAGTCAAGAAGAAAGATTCTACAATTCGTCTGTGCGTGGACTATCGAAAGCTCAACAACGTCACCAAGATCGACGCAGAGCCAATTCCTTCCTGCGAAGATCTTATTCTTGACATGTCCACCTCCAAAATCTTTTCTAAATTAGATCTCACTAAGGGATATTGGCAGGTCCCTATGCAGTCTCAATCCATCCATCTTACTGCTTTTTCAACTCCTTTAGGACTGTACGAGTGGCGTTTTCTTCCTTTCGGACTTCGAAACGCTCCTGCCACTTTCGTACGCTTAACTAGAGATCTACTTCATGGAGTGACGAATACAGTGACCTATATAGATGATATATGTGTCCATACTGATGACTGGACAAAAAACCTACTGAAACTGAGACATGTCTTTAATAGGTTGCAACTCTTCGGGCTCACTGTCAAACCGAGCAAAGTCGAATTGGGCCTAAAAGAAACTGAGTTTTTGGGTCATGTCATTTCTCAAGGTCAACTAAAGACTGACCAGAAAATTATTATCAAAATTATGAATCTGACCATGCCTACCACCAAGAAACAGGTCAGAAGCCTTTTGGGGTTAGTGAATTACTATAGTAAATTTATTCCAAATTTAGCGGAGATTACAAGTGTATTTTCCAATGTTTTAAAAGCTTCTGTAAAATTGAATGTTAAAGATGCATTATTAATTTCTGCATTGTCAAAATTGAAAATTTTGTTTAGTAATGTTCCAATCCTCCGCTTGCCTAATCCGAGGCTCGTTTATTATCTTAGGACAGATGCCAGCAGGATCTCCATCGCTGCAGTACTAGGCCAATTTTATGAGGGCATCTTCCATCCGATTTGCTACGTGAGCCGTAAGATCACACCCACCGAGTCCAGATATTCCATATCCGAGTTGGAAGCCTTAAGCGTCATCTATGCGGTGAGAAAACTGCATCGATTTCTGTCGGGTGTGCACTTCATTGTCCAGACTGACAACTCCCCAATAACGGTCATACAGAGTGGTGTACATCGAAATGACCGAATATACAGGTGGTCGCTAATACTACAAAATTACACCTTTAGTATAGAACATATTAAGGGGAAAGATAACATCTTGGCTGATACCCTTAGTCGACCATCTGATGTAGCAATACCAGAAATTTCCACATAAGAGTAGATTGTAATATATGTTAATTTAGTACAGTCAAATATTCTATGTGAAGTATGTTAGAAATACATGAATATTGTGTGCTGAACTAAGTACCAAAAACATTGACCTGCTATGTGTCCGTAGACATCAAAAGTAAGAACTTTACTCTGGGAACAAATATATCACTTTGTGAACTAGGACAGCTTATTACTTGTTAAGCTCCAGATATGTTCCAGTGAAGTAGTTGTATTAAACAGAGAAAAACAGTGTCAGTTGATTATATACATACAGACACGAGAACAGTCGTCTACAAACAAACTCTACAGGTGCAATACCCATAGAATGAATATGACTGTGTAATGGATTTCAAATACCCAGAACAATTGTATAGATATTATGCCAATGAAAGTATGTTTCTGAACATTAATGGCAACGACTAACCTGAGGTATTTAAAAAAAAAAAAAACCATGTATATAAAACTTAATGTGATATGTATCATAATGTTTTAATATAGTGATAAAATATAGATAGATTATGTCATTTTAATTTATAGTTAGATTTAGATAATATAATACTTTTTCATTTTAGTTTAGTAGATAGAATATTAATTTACATATTCATTTAGCTTTAAAAGTACATTAGGATAGTAATTTAAACATGACAACTAATTATAAGAAGTTTAGATATGAATAGTATCATTCCGGTTATTATATTTCACTTTGTTTCATTTCATTTGATTTCATTCCATCTTAAACCAATCCATTTAACAAACGTTATCATTTAGTAGCATGATTAGGTTACACCATAATAGAATAGAAATATTATACACTTAAAGATACATCATTTTCACCATATAGAATAAGAATATCAATCATATAGTTTGTCTCATTTAAAAACATTAGTTAGAATATGTTATATTTCACATCACCCATTTTAGAAAGGGACGTAACTTATTACATTTCACATTACCCATTTCACAAAGAGACATAACTCATCTCACATCAATTTCATTTCACATAGTTAAATTACATCCCTTAAATTAGATAAATATTAGGAGTAATGTAAGCTTATTTTAGGATTAAATTGACAGATAGATTAAAATAGGCAACACATTAAATGTATATTTATAGAACTAGTATTAGTATGTCAATATTTAGAGTAATATTTCTGTAGAATACAGTGGTTAAGAATACCAGGGTACAAACCATCAACCCTTTTTTCTTACATGTAAATAGGTTGTAAATACTTGACGTGTGCAACGGTTGATGCACAGTCATTAGGCTCAACTCTGTCAAACTGAGCCAAACTTGTACAGTGTCACTCCAAGGTTTTTAAATAACTATGAGAGTAAAAGATGCGTGACAAAAATGAGAGTGAAAGTTATGTGACAGAAATGAAGGTAAAAGATGTGTGACAAAGGTGAGGGTGAAAGATGTGTGACAAAAGTGAGCGTAAAAGAGGTGTGACAGAAATGAGGGTAACAGACGTGTGCCAATAATGAGGGTAAAAGATGTGTGACAAAGGTGAGGGTGAAAGATGTGTGACAAAAGTGAGCGTAAAAGAGGTGTGACAGAAATGAGGGTAACAGACGTGTGCCAATAATGAGGATGAAAGATGTGTGACAGAAATGAGGATGAAAGAAGTGTGACAGAAATGAGGATGAAACATGTGTGACAGAAATGAGGGTAAAAGATGTGTGCCAATAGTGAGTGTAAAAGAAGTGTGACATAAACGAATGTTAAAGATGTGTGACAGAAGTGTGAAAGTGAGAACAAATGTAAAATATACAGGAAAGAGTGAGAACAGTCAGCGGATTTTTTTTGCCGCTCAACAAAACTTTTTATTTTTATTGCCGTCAAATGTTGGTTTCAATGGTGAAAATGTGTTGTAATGAATGTATTTTGTGTAGTTTAGTTTAGAATCGTAGTGAAAGTATTTTGAGTCTCATAAGACAGAAACGTAGTCACAGATTTGTATTATACACATGTTTGTGAACACAGTTAAATGAATTATGGCACTTGAAAAACTAACTTACATACACATGATAGTTAGATACACATGTTTGACGTTAGATTATACTTTTAATTACATCCAAACACACAAACAACCAGAAAAACAAACATATAAATTGCATACACTTTTATTAGATCAAAGGGAGATAACTCCGGGTCAGGGGACATAATAGACAACGAAACACTAACTTAACAGTGAAATATGACTTTACACGCGGAAGCGAGATAGGTAAAGCCTGTCGCTCACAGCTTGTGTAATGGTTGTTTAATATTATATGGGGGACATGAAGCAATTCATGTGTTGACCTTCAGAAAGTCAACTTTGTATGGGTAGTGAGTTAATTTACTATTTGAGGGCAGGTCTTATAAGACAACGGTCCGGTTCAGACATACCTCTAATGAATATAATATTGCGATTGAGAAGAGGGCTCACGCCAACCAGACAAGTTTGTGGCGATTGCCGGTAGCCAAGTAAAGTGATGCTACATTGTGACATTAGTCAGTAGGTCTATTGAGTAGCCCAAAGCCAGGTTATCTACAGTCTTTGACAAAAATTAGACACACTAATTTTTCAGAAACCTCTTGTGTCACAACCAATGAGTCAAAGTTGATGACGCAACACAGGAGGGGAGGGTGTGTGTCAAAGACTGAAGGAGGAGGCAGGAAGCCTGCCTCATGATAGAACACCACCGGGACGTGGGGTCAACCTCAGATTGAGTAGAGGGAACAGAGTGCCCGGGATCAGGGCAGGATAGATGATAGAAAAGGGGGACTATTAACTAGTCCTCACACGAAGGCGTTGACCAGATAGTTAGCACTACTGGTCACGACAGAATCACGCCTGCGTGATAGCAACGATTAGCACTCAAACCAAAGCCAGCTAATAGAAGCGTGCTAACTGACCTAGCACGCAAAGAGCCGAAGGGCGTATGAAGGTCCTTCCGCGTGGCGTGTAGCGACGCGAGTGAAGGAAGTCAGACTGGGGACTGACTCTGTAGTGTTCACATCGTCTAGAATAGATATGTGTTTTCATATAGCCTAGTAGATAGAGATTAGCTATAGGGTAGGAAAACTAGTGATAGAGAATATTGTGACTTTATGTGTGATTAGATAGCGACTGTTTTTGCAATTGTAAAGAGCCAACGGCAATAAAATGTACCATTTCATTCCTCGCACACGACTTGCAAGTTTCTTGTAGGGTGTGGGAGAAGTAATCCGATGATGCCTGAAACAGGAGTTGTTGACAGAGGTGTGTGGGTGGAGGAGGATATTGGGTGAGTGATTGTTGGTGGGAAATGGGACGAGTAGAGGATATGTGAGTGGGTGGGGAGATGTGTGTAGGTGGGGATGTGTGGGTTATTGAATTATGTGTGCTTGGGGTGTGGGTGGATGGGATGTGTGGTGGGTGAGAGGTGTGTGTGGGTGGGGAGATGTGTAGGTGTAGGGATGTGGTGGATGGGTGGGGGAATGTATTGTATGTGTGTGTGGTTGGGTGGGGAAGTTGGAGTGAATGGGGCATGTGTGGGTGGGTGGTGGATGTGTCTCATAACATAGTAATATGCATTGTTTATGTTTACAAAATTCATGTGACAATGTTTTTTTCCTACGCACTGTTGATGAAAGAAAGATGAATGATTGGAAGGGCCGAATGTAAGACGGGCCTGCGTGCCCAATTTGTTACCCTTTGAAAATAAAGTCTGTTCGTTCGTTCGTTCGTTCCTTTTGTGGATCCAAATTCGTGTGGCGATTGGATATGTGGATGCAAGTGTACTCGATCTCAAGTGGATAACAAGAGGAGGCATTTGTTGAGAAGAAACTATGGATCTAAGAACAGTGGACCTGGAGGAAAACGAGATGAAGCTATCATGAATGTAACGACAAGGAACGAAAAAGCAGTGGAATGGAAATAGCCTGGGCGCTGAGGTGAAGGTTGTAGGCATTACCCATATTAATTCTGGATATTTAAAATAGATGTTATTCCTGCAGCAAGGGTGCTCTATAGTGACACTGAATTATATGAACTGATGCTACGACACCGAATAAAAAGGTATTAACTCTTCACTGGAGCCATGTCATTGTTTCATTATCAAGTTTCATTGACTTTGTTCGTTCGTGTTACTGGTGACGAGCCAAGGTTGAATACCTCTTGTAGATTTTCAATATCTTATATTATAGCACAGCTGAGATGGATCTTCAATGAGGCACATATCACACAGTTTAAACCTACACACATGTCCATCACAATCTGCCAGCAAGTGAATATCACATGATACAACTTGACCACGAAGGACACAAGGGTCACTAATTATGCAGGTATATTGCTGAGTTATTGTCCTTGAAAGTGATGTCATGCCAACACAGGTCAACTTTCCTTATCAACAAGCAGATAAACATTCCCCCACAACATACTCTGAAGTCTGTAATAAGATAAACATTCCCCCCCACAACATTCTCTGAAGTCTGTAATAAGATGATATACTCCCTTCCCCCACACCATAACCATGAACTCTTGAACTGATACACCCGCCCACAAACATCCATGAAATGATACACCTTCCACACACATTCACAAAATGATACATCTTCCACAAACATTCACGCAATGATACACCTTCTCACACACACCCAGGCAATGATACACCTTCCCACAAACATCCAGGCAATGATACACATTCCCACAAACATCCAGGCAATTATACACCTTCCCACAAACATTCATGTAATGATACATCTTCCCACAAACATCCAGGAAATGATACACCTTCCCACAAACATCCACGAAATGATACACCTTCCCACAAACATAAATGCAATTATACACCTTCCCACACACATCCAGGTAATGATACACCTCCCCACAAACATCCAGACAATGATACACCTTCCCACTAACATCCAGTCAATGATACACCTTTGCACAAACATCCATGCAATGATACACCTTCACACAAACACCCATGCAATGATACACCTTGCCACAAACATCCATGAAATGATACACCTTACCACACACACCCAGGCAATGATACACCTTCCCACAAATATCCAGGAAATGATACACCTTCCACAAACATTTACAAAATGGTACACCTTCTACAAACATCCACACAATGATACACATTCCCACAAACAACCAAGATATGATACACCTTCCAATAAACATACAAAAAATTATACACCTTCCCACAAACATCAATGAAATGACACACATTCCCATAAATATCCATGAAATGATACACCTTCCCACAAACATCAATGGAATGACACACATTCCCATAAATATCCATGAAATGATACACCTTCCCACAAACATCCATGAAATGATACACCTTCCTACAAACATCAAGGCAATGATACACCTTCCCACAAACATCCACACAATGATACACCTTCCCACAAGCATTCATGCAATAACCTTCCCATTATTATCCACGCAATGATACATCTTCTCTCAAACATCCACACAATGATACACCTTCCCTCAAACATCAATGAAATGATACACCTTCCCTCAAACATCCATGAAATGATACACCTTCCCTCAAACATCCATGACATGATACACCTTTCCTCAAACATCCATGTAATGATACATCTTCCCTCGAACATCCATGAAATGATACACCTTACCTCAAACATTCATGAAATGATACACCTTCCCCCAAACATCCATGAAATGATACACCTTCCCTCAAACATCCACACAATGATACACCTTCCCTCAAACATCCATGTAATGATACACCTTCCCGCAAACATCCACTCAATGATTCACCTTCCCTCAAACATCCATGTAATGATACATCTTTCCTCAAACATCCATGAAATGATACACCTTACCTCGAACATTCATGAAATGATACACTTTCCCCCAAACACCCATGAAATGATACACCTTCCCACAAACACCCATGAAATGATACACCTTCCAGAAAAGACCAACCTTGGAGCCTGTGAAGTTCCACTCATGTAATGCCGCTTTAGCCCCATCTGAAATAAATGTCATTTCATGACAAATCACACATCTGAAATAAATGTCATTTCATGGCAAGCCACACATCTGAAATAAATGTCATTTCATGACAAGCCAAACATCTGAAATAAATGTCATTTCATGACAAGTCACATATCTGAAATAAATGTCATTTCATGGCACGTGACACATCTGAAATAAATGTCATTTCATGACAAGTGACACATCAACAATGTCACACTTGATATAAGAGCTTCAAGTCTTGCAGCATGAACGTGGTCACATAATCAAAATGCACACAACATCAAACTCCAGTGTGAAAGTCCAGTGCCAGACACGGCTACAACAAAATGACAACAAGCACATCGAGGAGCTGAGCACACACTGGTGCAGGAAGACCAGAGAACTTAGCACCTTCAGGAAGCCCTGTGCAATAAATAACCCATAACAACCCAGTCTTGCCCATCAAAGAAACAGATTGTGCCTAAATGACATTAGTTTGGGGCAAATGCAGATATCATCAGATATTTTAGGCACATGGATAATATCAGATGGATGATGCATAACAGAGATAAAAGCAGAATAGGACAAGCAAAAACTGCATTCTATCACATCAACATTTTTGTGTGGGCAACATAGAAAGTTAGAAAAGAGTTCTTGCATTTATAGAGAACCGATTTTAACATACGGCTGGGAATCCTGGACAATTAGTAAACTGGCGAAAACCTCCCTGGAAGCCTTGGAGATGTGGTTTTATAAAAGAATGTGGAAAATTAATCGGACAGTCAAAATGAGCAATCTGGGCATTCTGAGGGAAGCTGAGTCGCAAAGACAACTTATCACAAACATCAGAAAGAAGCAGTCATTGTTATTTGGCCAGATTACGAGAACACAAACACTGGAACATATTTGACAGCCAGAAATATTTGTGGAAACAGAGATAGGGGAAGACACCATGAGAATATTCTTGACAGTCTTGTGTCATGGCATGGAAGGGAGTCAACACACAAACTGATCCATGACGCCGGAGATGGCAATTTGTAGAGGGGCATGATCGTCACACCAGCCAGCCAGGCACTGGATGATGATTTGACAAACGACAAATGAGTAGTGAAAGTTGCTGAAGCTTCCCCGATTAGGTATTTAAAAGCACTGTTGTGCAGACAGAAGCATTTTGTAGTCAATCTGTGATTTCGTGGGGGATATCACATGCTGCACATTCAGCCTCAGTGACTGTGTATTATGTGTTCCGGCCAGGAATCAGCTGATCTGTTCACTTCATATATCTAACTCTGTAGAATGCACTTGACCAGGAATTAACTGATCTATTCATTTCATATGATATCTAACCCTGTAGAATGTATCTGATCATAAATACACTTCATATATCTAACCCTGTAGATTACATCTGACCAGATGCAGCCAAATTGTCGTTGTGGGTTCTTTGTTTACACTGTCTAGTGTCTTCTGATCTCTAGTTCACTTCTATGAGTGCACATCAATATCTGGGAATCTATTTTAAATGATGTGGCATGTCCCACATTAGCTTGACAGGGAAGACACCAACAGCAGCGACAGTGCCAGGTTTGTTACACGTGTGCAGGTGAGCTGTGAGTGCAGGTGTGGGAGGACTATGTTCACATAACTGATGTACAGGTGAGCTGTGAGTGCAGGTGTGGGAGGACCATGTTCACATACCTGACGTACAGGTGAGCTCTGAGTGCAGGTGTGGGAGGCCCACATTCACATACCTGGTGTACAGGTGAGCTCTGAGTGCAGGTGTGGGAGGACTATGTTCACATACCTGGTGTACAGGTGAGCTCTGAGTGCAGGTGTGGGAGGCCCACGTTCACATACCTGGTGTACAGATGAGCTGTGAGTGCAGGTGTGGGAGGACCATGTTCACATACCTGATGTACAGGTGAGCTGTGAGTGCAGGTGTGGGAGGACCATGTTCACATACCTGATGTACAGGTGAGCTGTGAGTGCAGGTGTGGGAGGCCCACGTTCACATACCTGGTGTACAGATGAGCTGTGAGTGCAGGTGTGGGAGGACCATGTTCACATACTTCACCCCTATTGTGAGTTTTCTTTTTACTTTGATATAAAGTCCCTACTAAGAAAGCACTTTACAACACAATCTTGCTACCGACTCTATGCTACCAATGCCAAACCTGGACAATGACAGAAAAAGAGAAAAGACAAATCAAAACAACAGAAATGAGATACCTGAGAAGAATACTCAAAATATCAAGAAGCGATAAGACCAGAAATGAAGAAATCAGGACTAACAAGGGTGTTATAGCAGCACTAGATTTTATTAGAAGGCAGCAAGTCAAATGGTTTGGCCATGCAAGTAGGTTACCATTCAAAAGCATACCACAACAAGCAATGATGTACAGACCAGATGGAAACAGAGGAAGAGGCCGACCACGTAAACGTTGGACGGAGGGAATAGCAGAGTCCATTGGAATATGAAGCCCATAATCGGGCACTCTCACAATGTTTATACTTCACCTCATCACCGCAAGGTACAAGAGGAACATGATGAGATGAGATGAGATGACAAAGTCTCCTTGACAAGACAGTTAAGAAGAATTCTCTGATGATATAGCACAGACAGAGTGAATTCTCTGGACAAAAAAATCCCATACATGTGTATGTAATTGTGTCGCAGTGACGTCGAGGTTAGTGCATGTGTTGCCCAAACAGTGGTCCGGGTTTAATCCCCATGGAAATGAGATTATTTGTCTGGCCAGTATGGCTCTGTGGGGAAACCCAGTCACATAAACCTGGGTACCAGATCATTGTCAGAATTGTCTGGGAAAGAAAGGAGATGAAGAAGGGAAATGGCCACCCCACCTCATGCACTATGACCTAGAATATGTGAAGGCCTAACACTTCATAGCAGTATCTGCTACAGGAGCACCTGTATGACATATCAGTATCTGCTACAGGAGCACCTGTATGACATAGCAGTATCTGCTACAGGAGCACCTGTGTGTATGAATGACATATCAGTATCTGCTACAGGAGCACCTGTATGACATAGCAGTATCTGCTACAGGAGCACCTGTATGACATATCAGTATCTGCTACAGGAGCACCTGTATGACATAGCAGTATCTGCTACAGGAGCACCTGTGTGTATGAATGACATATCAGTATCTGCTACAGGAGCACCTGTATGTGAATGACATATCAGTATCTGCTACAGGAGCACCTGTATGTGTGAATGACATATCAGTATCTGCTACAGGAGCACCTGTGTGTGAATGACATATCAGTATCTGCTACAGGAGCACCTGTATGTGTGAATGACATATCAGTATCTGCTACAGGAGCACCTGTATGTGTGAATGACATATCAGTATCTGCTACAGGAGTACCTGTGTGTGAATGACATATCAGTATCTGCTACAGGAGCACCTGTGTGTGTGAATGACATATCAGTATCTGCTACAGGAGCACCTGTGTGTGTGAATGACATATCAGTATCTGCTACAGGAGCACCTGTGTGTGTGAATGACATATCAGTATCTGCTACAGGAGCACCTGTGTGTGTGAATGACATATCAGTATCTGCTACAGGAGCACCTGTGTGTGTGTGAATGACATATCAGTATCTGCTACAGGAGCACCTGTGTGTGAATGACATATCAGTATCTGCTACAGGAGCACCTGTGTGACATAGCAGTATCTGCTACAGGAGCACCTGTGTGAGTGAATGACATATCAGTATCTGCTACAGGAGCACCTGTGTGACATAGCAGTATCTGCTACAGGAGCACCTGTGTGACATAGCAGTATCTGCTACAGGAGCACCTGTATGACATAGCAGTATCTGCTACAGGAGCACCTGTGTGACATATCAGTATCTGCTACAGGAGCACCTGTATGTGAATGACATGGCAGTATCTGCTACAGGAGCACCTGTGTGTGTGTGAATGACACTAGTATCTGCTACAGGAACACCTGTGTGACATATCAGTATCTGCTACAGGAGCACCTGTATGTGAATGACATGACAGTATCTGCTACAGGAGCACCTGTGTGTGTGTGTGTGTGTGAATGACATACCAGTATCTGCTACAGGAGAACCTGTGTGTGTGAATGACATATCAGTATCTGCTACAGGAGCACCTGTGTGTGTGAATGACATGGCAGTATCTGCTACAGGAGCACCTGTGTGTGAATGACATATCAGTATCTGCTACAGGAGCACCTGTGTGACATATCAGTATCTGCTACAGGAGCACCTGTATGTGTGAATGACATATCAGTATCTGCTACAGGAGCACCTGTGTGACATATCAGTATCTGCTACAGGAGCACCTGTATGACATATCAGTATCTGCTACAGGAGCACCTGTATGACATATCAGTATCTGCTACAGGAGCACCTGTGTGACATATCAGTATCTGCTACAGGAGCACCTGTGTGTGTGAATGACATACTAGTATCTGCTACAGGAGCACCTGTGTGACATATCAGTATCTGCTACAGGAGCACCTGTATGTGAATGACATATCAGTATCTGCTACAGGAGCACCTGTATGACATATCAGTATCTGCTACAGGAGCACCTGTATGACATATCAGTATCTGCTACAGGAGCACCTGTATGTGAATGACATATCAGTATCTGCTACAGGAGCACCTGTATGACATACTAGTATCTGCTACAGGAGCACCTGTGTGTGTGTGAAATGACAGATGCACAACCTTCTACATAAGCTTGTATAGCACGCTCAACACTGTAGTCATAGTACTGCAGGACCAGGACAACTTCATTGTTGCTTTTGCCAGGCACAACTTCCCTCACAGCCTGTACCTGCAAATATTAAAAAAAAACACACCAATCACAAACTGAAAACAGCACAACCAATCAGATAATTGCATCAGGAGAACCAATCAGATATATGAAAATGTTGCACTAATCATTTATTAGTAAAAGTATAACAACAATTGAACTAGACAATGTTAACAGGAGGAACCAACACAACTAGCACCAATCATATTCTGTAAAAGTACAACTAGTGATTTGCTGATAACAGAAGGACCAGACAATGTTATTAGAACAACCAATCAGAGGTCTTTGACGCTAACACCAATCATATATTATGAAAATTAGAACCCATGAAATACTGGACATAATGTAACTAATTAGACCATAAGAAACGTGGAATCAATTAAATGTAGATAACGTTGCATATCAGTCCACAAAAGAGAAGTAAAATAATAGAAAAAGTGTTGAGTAAATTACCCTCTAAGTAAGTTGTGTTGAGTTGAGTTGAGTAAAGAAACGACATCACTGCACTCAGGATATTCCCATACGTGCTCAGCCCCCTCATTCAACAGCGAGAGAAGAGTCATACTACTAATCGTTCCCACCGCTATCTGATTAAATGTTCTCCTGGTCTTCCCTCTCAGTTTTGAGATTCTTCCAGAACCCCTGCCGATCCCTCGCAATCTCATTCTTTCCACATATGGGTTCTCAATCTGTTCCTCCGCCTTCTCCACCTGGTCCCACAAGCGCACGACCACCTCCCCCTTGTCCATAGGCAAGATACCACCAAGAGGTGCATTCCCTGCTAGCCTATCAGCCTGTTCATTCCCCCGTACACCCGCATGGCCAGGGCAAAATATCTATACAATTTTCACAATCTGTGACCTCTAAAGTGACGAGAGCCATTCCACACGAAACATTCCTTTTTCCACCTTGCTAAGCATATTCTTTGAATCCGTAATGAACACAACGTGTATTGCAGTAGTCTCCTCTAGCCACCGGAATGCCGCTGTTACTGCCTCCACCTCCATTCTCATGCTGGAGGTCGTAGTCTCATATGCCAGGCTCTCCTTTTTCAAGACTTGCCCATTAGCCTTTGCAATAAAACCCCAGCCACTATGTCTGTTTCTCACCACTGACCCATCGGTGTAAATGACTATGTCACCTTGATGTGTGTTGCGCTTGATCAGCTGTTGCACTTCAAACTCAGTGTGGCCCGCTGCCCATTCGCTGCACTCACGACCCAGTTTTATTATTACATTGTGCCAGTCCTTCATGTCATCCGGAACTTCAACCCATTCTCTTTCACGATTGATGGTCTCTAGATCACACACCTGTCTTATAGAAAGTTCTGCCTGTGCCATCCAGGACCTGCCTTGTCTTAGTCTATGACCCTTGACCATATCCATTGCTGCATGCAGCGGGTGATCCTTGTCTGCGGCAACTCTCAGGTACTATTTGGCCTGATGGACCCTATGCCTATCCTACCCTCTAAGTAATCTAGAAGATAATGATGCAATTTTCAGTAATTTAAAATTATGGTAACATCTATTTGCAGCTGCCACTAGAGCATGACATAACCACTGCAAATGGTTTCCTTGTGGTAAATGTTAACAATACTGTTTGTAACTGTTCCAATAAAACGATTAACATAATACATTAACAGTTCCAATGAAACGATCCAGACATAATACATTAACTGTTCCAATGTAACGATGAAGACATAATACATTAACAGTTCCAATGAAACGATCCAGACATAATACATTAACTGTTCCAATGTAACGATGAAGACATAATACATTAACTGTTCCAATGAAACGATCCAGACAGAATACAGTAACCGTTCCAATGAAACGATCCAGACATCCTACATACCCCATGCTCCAGTCAAGCATGTAATTTGTCTCTCAGATAGAACATGTCATTTGTCTCACTCTCAGATAGATCATCATGTCATTTGTCTCTCAGATAGATCATCATGTCATTTCTCTCTCAGATAGATCATCATGTCATTTGTCTCTCAGATAGAACATCATGTCATTTGTCTCTCAGATAGAACATCATGTCATTTGTCTCTCAGATAGAACATCATGTCATTTGTCTCTCAGATAGATCATCATGTCTTTTGTCTCTCAGATAGATCATCATGTCATTTGCCTCTCAGATAGATCATCATGTCATTTGTCTCTCTCTCAGATAGAACATCATGTCATTTGTCTCTCAGATAGATCATCATGTCATTTCTCTCTCAGATAGAACATCATGTCATTTGTCTCTCAGATAGATCATCATGTCATTTGTCTCTCTCTCAGATAGATCATCATGTCATTTGTCTCTCTCTCTCTCTCAGATAGATCATCATGTCATTTGTCTCTCTCTCTCAGATAGAACATCATGTCATTTGTCTCTCAGATAGATCATCATGTCATTTCTCTCTCAGATAGAACATCATGTCATTTGTCTCTCAGATAGATCATCATGTCATTTCTCTCTCAGATAGATCATCATGTCATTTGTCTCTCAGATAGATCATCATGTCATTTGTCTCTCAGATAGAACATCATGCCATTTGTCTCTCAGATAGATCATCATGTCTTTTGTCTCTCAGATAGATCATCATGTCATTTGTCTCTCAGATAGATCATCATGTCATTTGTCTCTCTCTCAGATAGAACATCATGTCATTTGTCTCTCAGATAGATCATCATGTCATTTCTCTCTCTCAGATAGATCATCATGTCATTTGTCTCCCCTCTCTCAGATAGATCATCATGTCATTTGTCTTTCAGATAGAACATCATGTCATTTGTCTCTCAGACAGATCATCATGTCATTTGTCTCTCAGATAGATCATCATGTCATTTGTCTCTCAGATAGAACATCATGTCATTTGTCTCTCAGATAGATCATCATGTCATTTGTCTCTCAGATAGAACATCATGTCATTTGTCTCTCAGATAGATCATCATGTCATTTCTCTCTCTCAGATAGATCATCATGTCATTTGTCTCCCCCTCTCTCAGATAGATCATCATGTCATTTGTCTCCCTCTCTCTCTCAGATAGATCATCATGTCATTTGTCTCCCCCTCTCTCAAATAGATCATCATGTCATTTGTCTCCCTCTCTCTCAGATAGATCATCATGTCATTTGTCTCTCTCTCAGATAGATCATCATGTCATTTGTCTCTCTCTCTCTCTCTCTCAGATAGATCATCATGTCATTTGTCTCTCAGATAGATCATCATGTCATTAGTCTCTCAGATAGATCATCATGTCATTTGTCTCTCTCTCTCAGATAGATCATGATGTCATTTGTCTCTCAGATAGATCATCATGTCATTTCTCTCTCTCTCTCTCAGATAGATCATCGTGTCATTTGTCTCTCAGATAGATCATCATGTCATTTGTCTCTCTCTCTCTCAGATAGATCATTATGTCATTTGTCTCTCTCTCTCTCTCTCTCTCTCTCTCTCAGATAGATCATCATGTCATTTGTCTCTCAGATAGATCATCATGTCATTTCTCTCTCTCTCTCAGATAGATCATCATGTCATTTGTCTCTCAGATAGATCATCATGTCATTTGTCTCTCAGATAGAACATCATGTCATTTGTCTCTCAGATAGATCATCATGTCATTTGTCTACCCCTCTCTCTCAGATAGATCATCATGTCATTTGTCTCTCTCTCAGATAGATCATCATGTCATTTGTCTCTCAGATAGAACATCATGTCATTTGTCTCTCAGATAGATCATCATGTCATTTGTCTCTCTCTCAGATAGATCATCATGTCATTTGTCTCTCAGATAGATCATCATGTAATCTGTCTCTCAGATAGATCATCATGGCCTGGAAAGAATGATGTGGCAGGAAGAGACCACAGGACCTGGCTGAGACTCAGCTCCTAGAGATCTAGCTGAGACTCAGTGCTCCCAGAGAAGGCCATAAAGACACAGGATCTGGCTGAGACTCAGTGCTCTCAGAGAAGGCCAGAAAGACACAGGATCTGGCTGAGACTCAGTGCTCTCAGAGAAGGCCAGAAAGACAAAAGATCTGGCTGAGACTCAGTACTCCTAGAGATCTAGCTGAGACTCAGTGCTCCCAGAGAAGGCCATAAAGACACAGGATCTGGCTGAGACTCAGTGCTCTCAGAGAAGGCCAGAAAGACACAGGACCTGGCTGAGACTCAGTGCTCTCAGAGAAGGCCAGAAAGACACAGGACCTGGCTGAGACTCAGTGCTCTCAGAGAAGGCCAGAAAGACACAGGACCTGGCTGAGACTCAGTGCTCCCAGAGAAGGCCAGAAAGACACAGAAACTGGCTGAGACTCAGTGCTCCCAGAGAAGGCCACAAAGACACAGGATCTGGCTAAGACTCAGTGCTCCCAGAGAAGGCCACAAAGACACAGGATCTTGCTAAGACTCAGTGCTCCCAGAGAAGGCCACAAAGACACAGGATCTGGCTAAGACTCAGTGCTCCCAGAGAAGGCCTGAAAGACACAGGATCTGACTGAGACTCAGTGCTCTCTGAGAAGACCACAAAGACACATACTCAAACTGCAACAGGTACCATTAGTATTTGGCCTCCCCCTCTTCTGTGTATTCATTTTGTAGCGGAAGAGCAGCTTGAGTACTTCAATGACCCCAATGCTATGCCAAGAGAGACACAAATCTGCTGCCATGTAGGTAGACTGGGGACAGTCAAAGGCTAGGGACCAGACCAAGAGAGACACAAACCTGCTGTCTGGTAGGTAGACTGGGGACAGTCAAAGGCTAGGGACCAGACCAAGAGAGACACAAATCTGCTGCCATGAAGGTAGACTGGGGACAGTCAAAGGCTAGGGACCAGACCAAGAGAGACACAAACATGCTGTCTGGTAGGTAGACTGGGGACAGTCAAAGGCTAGGGACCAGACCAAGAGAGACACAAATCTGCTGCCATGTAGGTAGACTGGGGACAGTCAAAGGCTAGGGACCAGACCAAGAGAGACACAAATCTGCTGTCTGGTAGGTAGACTGGGGACAGTCAAAGGCTAGGGACCAGACCAAGAGAGACACAAATCTGCTGCCATGTAGGTAGACTGGGGACAGTCAAAGGCTAGGGACCAGACCAAGAGAGACACAAACCTGCTGTCTGGTAGGTAGACTGGGGACAGTCAAAGGCTAGGGACCAGACCAAGAGAGACACAAATCTGCTGTCATGTAGGTAGACTGGGGACAGTCAAAGGCTAGGGACCAGACCAAGAGAGACACAAATCTGCTGTCATGTAGGTAGACTGGGGACAGTCAAAGGCTAGGGACCAGACCAAGAGAGACACAAATCTGCTGTCATGTAGGTAGACTGGGGACAGTCAAAGGCTAGGGACCAGACCAAGAGAGACACAAATCTGCTGTCATGTAGGTAGACTGGGGACAATCAAAGGCTAGGGACCAGACCAAGAGAGACACAAATCTGCTGTCTGGTAGGTAGAATGAAGACAGTCAAAGGCTAGGGACCAGACCAAGAGAGACACAAATCTGCTGCCATGTAGGTAGACTGGGGACAGTCAAAGGCTAGGGACCAGACCAAGAGAGACACAAACCTGCTGCCATGTAGGTAGACTGGGAACAGTCAAAGGCTAGGGACCAGACCAAGAGAGACACAAACCTGCTGTCTGGTAGGTAGACTGGGGACAGTCAAAGGCTAGGGACCAGACCAAGAGAGACACAAATCTGCTGCCATGTAGGTAGACTGGGAACAGTCAAAGGCTAGGGACCAGACCAAGAGAGACACAAACCTGCTGTCTGGTAGGTAGACTGGGGACAGTCAAAGGCTAGGGACCAGACCAAGAGAGACACAAATCTGCTGCCATGTAGGTAGACTGGGGACAGTCAAAGGCTAGGGACCAGACCAAGAGAGACACAAATCTGCTGTCTGGTAGGTAGACTGGGGACAGTCAAAGGCTAGGGACCAGACCAAGAGAGACACAAATCTGCTGTCTGGTAGGTAGACTGGGGACAGTCAAAGGCTAGGGACCAGACCAAGGGAGACACAAATCTGCTGTCTGGTAGGTAGACTGGGGACAGTCAAAGGCTAGGGACCAGATGAAGAGAGAGACAAACCTGCTGTCTGGTAGGTAGACTGGGGACAGTCAAAGGCTAGGGACCAGACAAAGAGAGACACAAACCTGCAGCCTTGTAGGTAGACTGGGGACTGTCAAAGACTAGGGACAGCACACCTGAAAAAATGCTTGTTGAAGTCAGATGTACTGAGCCACAGGCTTGATGAAACAGTGCCACACAACTCACTCAATGATTGTTTAAGTCAGATGTACTGAGCCACAGGCTTGATGAAACAGTGCCACACAACTGACTCAATGCTTGTCGAAGTCAGATGTACCGAGCCATAGGCTTGATGAAACAGTGCCACACAACTCACTCAATGATTGTTAAGTCAGATGTACTGAGCCACAGGCTTGATGAAACAGTGCCACACAACTCACTCAATGCTTGTCGAAGTCAGATGTACCGAGCCATAGGCTTGATGAAACAGTGCCACACAACTGACTCAATGATTGGGGCTCTTCTCTTCGCTGGTAGATGACGATAGAGATTAAACAGTGCCACACAACTGACTCAATGATTGGGGCTCTTCTCTTCGCTGGTAGCTGACGATAGAGATGAAACAGTGCCACACAACTGACTCAATGATTGGGGCTCTTCTCTTCGCTGGTAGCTGACGATAGAGGTGAAACAGTGCCACACAACTGACTCAATGATTGGGGCTCTTCTCTTCGCTGGTAGCTGACGATAGAGATGAAACAGTGCCACACAACTGACTCAATGATTGGGGCTCTTCTCTTCGCTGGTAGCTGACGATAGAGGTGAAACAGTGCCACACAACTGACTCAATGATTGGGGCTCTTCTCTTCGCTGGTAGCTGACGATAGAGATGAAACAGTGCCACACAACTGACTCAATGATTGGGGCTCTTCTCTTCGCTGGTTGCTGACGATAGAGATGAAACAGTGCCACACAACTCACTCAATGATTGGGGCTCTTCTCTTCGCTGGTAGCTGACGATAGAGATGAAACAGTGCCACACAACTCACTCAATGATTGGGGCTCTTCTCTTCGCTGGTAGCTGATGACAGAGATGAAGCGTATATAGGAATGTCTGAAGTGCTGCGATATCATTTCTGAACTCAACTAGTTTGTCTTCACATTAAACGCTGTACTCATATGTTTAACAAAAACATAACAACTGGAGGAATATTCTATAAATACATTCAGTCACACCAAAGAAAAACAACAGTGAGACAGACCTTCTCCTTGATGTTGTCATGAGTTGCCTCCGCCATAACTGTCTTTGTTCTGGAGTCAAAGCGGATTGAGCTGGAGACTTCTGTTGGTGAGAAAATACGATCTTCGTGTAAAGTTTTTTTTTTTTTTGCATATCCTTTACAGGACATCGCTGTCAACACCAGCATCTTTCAGCTGTATGTTGATCTCTTGGCAAGATTACGCTCAGTAGTTTGCCATTACTTTCTGAGCGGCCGGCTCAAATACCCCGTAAGTTACCGATGCGATTCGAACCACTGCTGATTCTCACCGTCATCACGTTACTGACGAGAGTATACGAGATTACGGAGAAAAGTCATAACCTCTAAGCCACGAAGCCGGCCCGTGTGAAGTAGAGAAACCAATAAACAAGGGGCAGAAATATTATCTCTGTGTTTAGTAGAAGAAGAGAAACAAGGTGAGGAGAAATGTTACCTCTGTGTTTAGTAGAAGATGAGAAACAAGGTGAGGAGAAATGTTATCTCTGTGTTTAGTAGAAGATGAGAAACAAGGTGAGGAGAAATTGTCAAAGACTGGAATACGAGGCCAGAGGTCTGCCTCAAGATAGAACACCACCGGGATGTGGTCAACCTCATATAGATTAGAGAGGATACATTGCCCGGGATAAGGGCAGGGTAGGGGATAGAATGGAGAACTATGAACTAGTTCTCTCATGAGACACGGAGACGGTGAACAGATAGTTATAACTCTGGTCACGACAGAATCACGGCGCCTACATGATAGCCACGATTGCTAATCAACAGAAAATAGCTAATGTAAGCGTGCCAAACAGAACGGCACGCAGAAAGCCGAAGGACACCTCAAGGTCCTTCCGCATGGTGTGTAACCACGGGAGGAAGCTAGTCAGACTGGGGACTGACTTTGTAGCGGGCACCTCGTTGTAGTATTGATAGGAGATTTGTGTAACCAAATAGATAGAATTAGCATTAGGGTTTAGAAACTAGGGATAGTAATTCTGTGGCTTTGTGTGTGGTTTTGATAGCGACTGTTATGTACTTGTAAAGAGCCAACGGCAATAAAATGTATCATTTATTTCCTCTCACACGACTTGCAAGTTTCTTGTGTGGTGCGAGAGAAGTAATCTGATGATGCCTTACACATGAGTTGTTGACAGGCAAAGATTAATGTGGTGTCAGAAGTGGTGCTTGGACGAAAGAGCCAAGCTAATACCCACATGAAAGATTAATGTGGTGTCAGAAGTGGTGCTTGGACGAAAGCGCCAAGCAAATACACTCATCCACGGCTCTAGACTAAGTTTACAAATAGTGAAGTAATGATTTAATTTGTGTCAGTGACGATTAACTTGTGCAGAACTAGGACAAGTTGCTGACGAATCTGTGCCTATCGTGACGAAATAATGCTTATTTATGTTTAGTAAAATATTATATACTTAAATCATGTGTTTCTTCAAAGTTGTAAGTATTGATATTATTATTTTCTGTTATTTATTCATGTAATTATTTATTTATTTATGAATAACTATCAAAAATGATTCTTGGCGGAGCGATACACAGCCAGCAACATTATCGATTTTTGCAAGCTAAAAATAGCGCTGCGCCTCTGACGTAGCACGATTGACAAGCAGTTGGGTTACGCCATTGGCAATCAGCATCTGAATGTTTACAAATCGGTAAACTGCTGCCCGCCTGAATCAGTGCTTTATATTACTTATTATTTATTTATTTGAGTTAGTAATTGAATATATTTGTTTATTTAAACAATATTAATATATTTTCGTTTATTTCAAAGCAGTTATTGAATTTGTTTTTGTACTTTTTCTTGTGTTTACCGTCACGATGGCACTATTTTCGACCAGGCAAATTAGACTGGTCTGCACAACACTTGCATAGATTAAACTAGGTTAGTGATGAAAGGCATATACGGTTAGAACGAAGACAGGACATTGACAATTTAATATTAAGTAAACTATATTCTGTTTTGTTCATGGGCATGTCAGTGTCATTGTGTCAAATTGTCGAATGATATGTCGTTTGCTATTTGCTAATTGTTGCTGCTCTGTAAACCAGGGTGAACAACAGCTGATTATAAGATTGGTGTGTATGCCGAAGTGCCAAACAGGTGACCTAGATAGAGAACTCGGGGCGATACTGAAGCGCCAAACAAGGTGACCTGTGTTACCGGAGTGTGTTCCTTGTTCTCGGGAACATTAAGTTGAGTAAAACCTACATATTTGGCATGCTATGTGATTAATAGTGCATCTCTTTTTCAGCTTGTAATGCATTAGCAGACTTTTGTGCTCTGTTTTTTGCAGGACTAAATTTTTCAGGTTATACACAAAGATTACAATTTGCAGTGCTCAGATATTAACAAATATAACATATCAAAGAAAAATAAGTGAATAAAAAGTTCAGTGTAAGTCAACGCTAGCTAGTTACCTAACATCATGGCTACTTTAGCTGACTTCGTAAAAGCAGGCAAAGAAATGCAATACACAGGTAAAGAGCTAGAAGAATATGCTGATAAGAAATTTAAAGAAGCAAAGGATGCAGAGAGAGACGAACACGCTCGAGAAAGAGAGCATCAAAAAGAAATAGCACAACTAGCTGAGATTACAAAACAAAAAGAACTAGATTTTAAACATAAGCAATTAGATCAAGAGAAAGAATTAAAGCAAAGAGAATTAGATCTAAAGCAAAGAGAGATAGATGAAATGATTAAAGTCAAGGAAAAACAAATACAGGTAGAATCAGAGACACAGTTAAAGATGAAAGATATGGATGTAAACTCACACGCAGAGATCTCTGCCACTAAACTTAAAAGTCAACAAGAAGAAAATAAGTTCAACAAATACAAAAATATTATCAAACCATATTGTAAAGAAGATTCAATATCAGCCTGGACAGAAAATGTCGAGTATCAATTTAAATATCACCAAGTTCCAATAGACATGTGGGCTATGATTTATATGAAGAACCTAAGTGGTGAGCCCCTTAAAGTGATAGAAGCTATACCAACTGAACTTAGATCTAACTATCAATACATCCATGATAGAATAATGCAACACTTTTTACTTGATGCCCCTGGGTATCAGGTTCAGTTCTCAAATTTAAAACCTAAACCTAGTGAGACTTTCATTGATTACGTCTCAAATGTTCAGAGTGTACTAAATAGATGGCTGAAGGCAGCTAACATAGGAAAAGACTTTGATAGACTTAAAAATTTAATAGCCATGTATAAAGTCATATCCACTATACCATCTCCTTTTGCTAAATTTCTACAGCAGTCAGACATTGAGAACATAGAGCAGTTTGAAAAGAAAGGGTCTGCATATTTTTCTTCTAACAGAGATATTTTTAAGACCTCAAATGACTCTGAAGTAGTGTCCTTTGTGAAAGACCAACCAAAAAATTATCAAAGTAAGAGAAAACCCTTTCAGAAAATCGACACGAAAGATAGGAAAGTATCAAAATGTATTCATTGTCAACTATTGCATGACACTTATTCTATGTGTGACAAATCGCCAAATTACCCGGCGCATCTTGAAAATGTTATCAAGAAGCAACAAAACAAAAGATCTGCATACAGGCGTGCAATCAAATGCTTCTTTTGTTCCAGCTACGGCCATTATTCAAATAAGTGTCTGGGCCGCCAACGTATGAAAGCCAACAATGCTATTTTGATTGATACATCTTCTGATAGTGGTAGTGAGACTGAGTGTGAAGTTGAGAATGTATTACCTTTCAAGCAATCTGAAGATGTGTGTTGTGTGAACGATGTATTAAGCTTTGACAATTGTGTCCAATGTCACCAATTTCATGCAGACGGAAAATTAGAATGTGGGCATTTTGTAACATCCTCCGTAGAGAATGCAAATGCAGTTATAGCCTCCAGAGGCAATCTATTGTTTCACTCTGCGTTGGTCAATGAGAAGCCATGCCGATGTTTGCTAGACAGTGGGAGCTCTATTATTGGTGTGAAAAAGGAACTTGTTAATCCAAAGGATTATACTGGTGACTCTGTAAGATGCCGGACTTTTTCTGGTAATATAGAAACCTATCCTCTGGCAAGAGCCCGTATAAACACCCCGTTCCTTTCTGGTACCTTTACTTGTGCAATACTAGACAACCCTTGTGCTGAGTTAATTCTTGGGTGTCTGCCCCAGCTAAAGCACTGTACAGATGAAGAAATATCTGTCTGGGAGGAGAAGAATGGTTTCACTCCAGTAAACAGTGAAGATATCCTCGGACATCACAGTCCTAACAAAGGTGCTAGACCCGTAACACTTGAAACTGGTCAATACATAATGGTGCTACTACCAGACAAGCATAATAAAATGTTAACTTCATGGCAAGGGCCTTTCAAAGTGATACAACAACTTTCAGATGTTGACTATGAAATATCAATAAACGGACACTTAAAGATATTCCATGTCAACATTCTGAAACCTTACTTTTCACGACAACAGACAGAAGTAGAGACAGACGAACAAAGTGCACCCACATCTAGTGATCAGACGACAGACATACACAACGCAACTACACTAGTTAGCGAGACTGGCATATCCGACGATATCCATACATCTAGCGAGAATACAGAATACGCACTTAGTACCACCACCGTACTGAATCAGGTAGACGACGACGGAATGGAACTTCCCGTTCCTATTGTGGACAAGACTGCCACATTAGATAGCATACAGATAGAACAGGGACTAACAGACAGTCAACGACGACAATTAGTAGAATTAGTGACAGAATACAAAGACATATTTTCTGACATTCCAGGTAGGACGGACAGAATCGAACACTCCATCCTTCTTTCGGACTCTAAGCCTATTAAATGCAGGCCGTACTCAATCCCACTTAGCTATAGGGAAAATCTAAATAAGGAAATTCTTAATTTAGAAGCTAGTGGGATCATCCAGAAATCCACTTCTGAGTACTCTTTTCCAATCGTCCTAGTGAAGAAAAAGGACTCTACAATTCGTCTCTGTGTGGACTATCGAAAACTCAACAACGTCACTAAGATCGACGCAGAGCCCATTCCTTCCTGCGAAGATCTTATTCTTGACATGTCCACCTCCAAAATCTTTTCTAAACTAGATCTTACTAAGGGATATTGGCAGGTCCCTATGAAGTCTCAATCCATCCATCTTACTGCTTTTTCAACACCTTTAGGACTATACGAGTGGCGTTTTCTTCCTTTCGGACTTCGAAATGCTCCTGCCACTTTCGTACGCTTAACTAGAGATCTACTTCATGGAGTGACGAATACAGTGACCTATATAGATGATATATGTGTCCATACTGATGACTGGACAACACACTTACGGAAACTAAGACATGTCTTTGATAGGTTGCGACTCTTCGGGCTCACTGTCAAACCGAGCAAAGTCGAATTGGGCCTTAAAGAAATTGACTTTTTGGGTCATGTCATTTCTCAGGGTCAACTAAAAACTGACAATAGAATTATTACCAAAATTATGAACCTGACCATGCCTACCACAAAGAAGCAGGTCAGAAGCCTTTTGGGGTTAGTAAATTACTATAGCAAATTCATACCAAATTTAGCGGAAATTACAAGTGTATTTTCCAATGTGTTAAAAGCATCTGTAAAATTGGATGTCAAAGATGCATTATTAATTTCTGCATTGTCAAAATTGAAAATCCTTTTTAGTAATGTACCAATTCTCCGCTTGCCTAATCCTAGGCTCGTTTATTATCTTAGGACAGATGCCAGCAGAATCTCCATCGCTGCAGTATTAGGCCAATTTTATGATGGCATCTTCCACCCGATTTGCTACGTGAGCCGTAAGATCACACCAGCTGAGTCCAGATATTCCATATCAGAGTTGGAAGCCCTAAGCGTCATCTATGCGGTGAGGAAGCTCCATCGATTTTTAGCAGGTGTTCACTTCATTGTCCAGACTGACAACTCCCCAATCACGGTCATACAGAGTGGTGTGCATCGGAATGACCGTATATACAGGTGGTCGCTAATACTACAAAATTACACCTTTAGTATAGAGCATATCAAGGGTAAGGATAACATCTTGGCTGATGCCCTTAGTCGACCATCTGAGGTAGAGATACCAGAAATACCACATAAGAGTGTAGAGTAATAGATGTTAACTTAGTACAGTAAATTATTCTATGTAAAATATGTTACAAATACATAGACATTATGTGCTGAACTAGGTACTGAAAACATTAGATTACTATGTGTCCGTAGACATCAAAATTAAGAACTTTGCTCTGAGAACTAATATATCACTTTGTGAACGAGGACAGCTCATTACTTGCTAAGCTCCATATCTGTTCCAGTGAATCATTTGTGTTAAGCAGAGAAAAACAGTGTCAGAACATTACATGAATACAGACACGAAAACAGTCGTCTACGACACAAGCGAACTCTACAGGTGTAATACCCATAAGACACAAGTGTGACTGTGTAATGTATTTCATATACCCAGGACAATTGTATAGATAGTATGCCAATGAAAGCATTTTCTGAACATGAAAGGCAACAACTAACCTGAGGTATTTAAATACCATGTATATAAATACTCATTGTGATATGTATTATAACGTTTTAATATAGTCATAAATTATATGTAGATTATGTCATTTAATTTATATTTAGATTTAGATAATATATTTTTCATTTTGTTACTTTAGATAGATTAGTAATTTACCCACTTATTTAGTTTAAAAGTAGAATAGGATAGTAATTTAAACATAACAATAGTAATAGTACCATTTAGTTTACTACATTTCACTTAGTTTCATGTCATTTGAGTTCATTCCATCTTAATGAACCAATTCATTTAACAAACATTATCATTTAGTATTATAATTAGTTTAACACTGTAATAGGATAAATAGATTATACAAGTAAAAATACATCATTCACACCATTTAGATTAAGAATATCAATCATATAGTTTTTTCACTTAAAAACATTAGTTATAATTGTGTTAGATTTAACATCACCCATGTTAGAAAGGTACGTAACTTATTACATTTCACATTACCCATTTCACAAAGGTACATAACTCATCTCACATCAATGTCATTTTAAATACTTAGATTACATCCCTTAAATTAGATAAATATTAGGAGTAATGTAAGCTTGTTTGAGGATTAATGTCCACAGCTAAAGAGTAGTGTTTGAGGATTAATGGGACAGATAGATTAAAATAGGTAACACATTAAATATATATTTATATAACTAGTATTAGTATGTCAGTATTTAGAATATTATTGTAATAGAATATAGTGGTGAATAATACCAGGGTACAAACCATCAACCCTTTTTCTTACATGTAAATATGGTGTATATACTTGACTTGTGCAGCAATTTACGCACAGTCATGAGGCTCAACTCTGTCAAACTGAGCCAAACTTGTACAGTGTCACTCCAAGGTTTTTAAATAACTGAGGGTAAAAAGATGTATGACAGAAGTGATGGTAAAAGATGTGTGACAGATGTGTGAAAGTGAAATAGGTGTGACAGAAGTGTGAAAGTGAAAGCGAATATAAAGTATACAAGAGAGATTGAGATCGGTCAGCGGATTTTTCTGCCGCTCAACGCGACTTTTTATTTTTTGTCTGCGTCAAATATGTGCTTTCTTTGTTGAAATGTGTTGTCGTGAATGTGTTGTGTGTAGTTTAGTGTAGATCTGAGAGAAAGTATTTTAAGTCTCATAAGACGGAAATGTAGTCACTAATTAGTGTGATACACTTCTTTGTGGCCTCATTCAACCGAATTATGGCACTTGAAAACTAACGTACATACACATGATAGTTAGATACACATGGTAGAACTTAGATTATATTATTAATTACATCCAAACACGCAAACAACCAGAAAAACAAACATATAAATTGCATACATATTTTATAGATCAAAGGGAGATAACTCCGGGTCAGGGGACATAATAGACAACGAAACACTAACTTAACAGTGAAAGATAACTTTACACGCGGAAGCGAGATAGGTAAAGCCTGTCGCACACAGCTTGTGTAATGGTTGTTTAATATTATATGGGGGACATGAAGCAATTCATGTGTTGACCCTAAGAAAGTCAACTTTGTATGGGTAGTGAGTTAATTTACTATCTGAGGGCAGGTCTTATTAGACAACGGTCCGGTTCAGACATACCTCTAATTAATATAATATTGCGATTGAGAATAGGGCTCACGCCAACCAAACAAGTTTGTGGCGATTGCCAGTAACCAAGTAAAGTGATACGACATTGTGACATTAGGCAGTAGAAGTCTATTGAGTAGCCAAAAGCCAGGTTATCTACAGTCTTTGACAAAAATTAGATACACTAATTTTTTAGAAACCTCTTGCGTCACAACCAATGAGTCAAAGTTGATGACGCAACACAGGAGGGGAGGGTGTGTGTCAAAGACTGGAATACGAGGCCAGAGGTCTGCCTCAAGATAGAACACCACCGGGATGTGGTCAACCTCATATAGATTAGAGAGGATACATTGCCCGGGATAAGGGCAGGGTAGGGGATAGAATGGAGAACTATGAACTAGTTCTCTCATGAGTCACGGAGACGGTGACCAGATAGTTATAACTCTGGTCACGACAGAATCACGGCGCCTACATGATAGCCACGATTGCTAATCAACAGAAAATAGCTAATGTAAGCGTGCCAAACAGAACGGCACGCAGAAAGCCGAAGGACACCTCAAGGTCCTTCCGCGTGGTGTGTAACCACGGGAGGAAGCTAGTCAGACTGGGGACTGACTTTGTAGCGGGCACCTCGTTGTAGTATTGATAGGAGATTTGTGTAACCAAATAGATAGAATTAGCATTAGGGTTTAGAAACTAGGGATAGTAATTCTGTGGCTTTGTGTGTGGTTTTGATAGCGACTGTTATGTACTTGTAAAGAGCCAACGGCAATAAAATGTATCATTTATTTCCTCTCACACGACTTGCAAGTTTCTTGTGTGGTGCGAGAGAAGTAATCTGATGATGCCTTACACATGAGTTGTTGACAGAAATGTTATCTCTGTGTTTAGTAGAAGATGAGAAACAAGATGGGGAGAAATGTTATCTCTGTGTTTAGTAGAGAAGAGAAACAAGGTGAGGAGAAATATTATCTCTGTGTTTAGTAGAAGACGAGAAATAAGGAGAGGAGAAATACTACCTCTGTGTACAGTAAAGAAGAGGAAACATAAGGAGGGCAGAAATATTATCTTCAAGTAAAGTAGAGAAGAAGAAAAATAAGGAAGGGGGAACATATTATCTTTGCATATAGTAGAATCTGCAACATATAGTAAATGCGGTTGTTACACACTGTGAACAACTAGTGTTAGTATTAAATTGTAAGAAGACACAGATTATGGTCATCACTAGGAAGAAGGAAATATCACAATGTAATATGCAAGTAAATGGGAATATTCTTCAACAAGTGAATAGGTACAATTATCTCAGAACAGTTTAGTTTAGTTGATAGATCAACATCACGGCACACGGGTGTAATAGATAAGTGCTCTGTTCTCCTCCTAACTCGAACCTGAGTCTGGAGAAACTCAGCTCAGTGCACGAACTCCGTAGCACCGGCGAGAATCCTGAAATACTTTGGGTAGATTTTTAACTCGAAATTTTGCCCGGGCAGCGCCGCTAGGCTACTCTTTTTTGATTTCCGACTGCCAAGGGATTTTTTATGTGCGCAACAATACAACGGGCTTCCGATCTCACTACCCAGAGACCAGGGGAAATTTTATTACTAGAAGTCCATGTGAAATAAATCCCGGTCCTCACCAGGGCTTGAACCTGGGACCTCCAGCACTCGAGGCGGACACCATACCTTGAGACCATGCAGCCCCCTATCCCAGAACAGTCATAACATCTGATGGGAGACGCCTTGAAGAGATTAGACCAAGAATCGCCATTGCACAGGTAGCCTTTTGCAAGATGGAAAACATACTGACCAATAACAAGACATCATTTGCAATGATAAAAAGAGTGTTGAGGTGCCACACAGAACCTATGCTTTTGTATGGATGTGAAGCGTGGACAATGAGCAGACAAGCTTAAAAACATTTGATGGCTGTGGAAATGTGGTTTCTGAGGAAAATGCAAAGAATACCATGGACAGACAGAAAACCCAAATGACCAAGTACTACAAGAAATAAATGAAAATCGTAAAGTGATGAGAGAAATTAGACTTAGACAGTCAAAATTTTCAACTTCAACATAAAGCCACTATTTTATACCCCAGACTAGAAGTGGAACATCAACATAAGGCCACTATCTAATACCAAAGACTAGAAGTGGAAACATCAACATAAGGCAACTATCTTATACCCCAGGGTGGACGTGGAAACATCAACATAAGGCCACTATCTAATACCCCAGACTAGAAGTGGAAACATCAACATAAGGCCACTAACTTTTACCCCAGGGTAGAAGTGGAAACATCAACATAAGTCCACTAACTTTTACCCCAGGGTAGAAGTGGAAACATCAACATAAGGCCACTATATTATTCCCCAGGATAGACGTGGAAAAATCAACATAAGACCACTATCTTATACCCAAGACTAGAAGTGGAAAGATCAACCTAAGACCTCTATCGTGTACCCCAGGGTAGACGTGGAAACATCAACATAAGGCCACTATCTTATACTTATACCCAAGACTAGAAGTGGAAACATCAACATAAAGCCACTATCTTATACCCCAGGGTAGAAGTGAAAACATCAACATAAGGCCACTATCTTATACACTAGAGTAGAAGTGGAAACATCAACATAAGGCCACTATCTTATACACCAAGACTAGAAATAAAGACATCAACATAAGGCCACTATATTATAGTATACCTCAGGGGAGAAGAGGAAACATCAACATAAGACCACTATCTTATACCCAAGACTAGAAGTGCAAACATCAACATAAGGCCACTATCTTATACACTAGAGTAGAAGTGAAAACATCAACATAAGGCCACTATCTTATACCCCATGGTAGAAGTGGAAACAATATAAGGCCACTATCTTATACCCCAGGGTGGACGTGGAAACATCAACATAAGGCCACTATCTTATACCCCAGAGTAGAAGTAGAAACATCAACATAAGGCCACTATCTTATACCCCAGGGTAGAAGTTGAAACATCAACATAAGGCCACTATCTTATACCACAGGATGGATGTGGAAACATCAACATAAGGCCACTATCTTATACACTAGAGTATAAGTGGAAACATCAACATAAGGCCACTATCTTATACACTAGAGCAGAAGTGGAAACATCAACATAAGGCCACTATCTTATACTTATACCCCAGGGTAGAAGTGGAAACATCAACATAAGGCCACTATCTTATACACTAGAGTAGACGTGGAAACATCAATATAAGGCCACTATCTTATACTTATACCCCAGGGTAGAAGTGGAAACATCAACATAAAGCCACTATCTTATACACTAGAGTAGAAGTGGAAACATCAACATAGGAACACTAAGTATCTCATACCCTAGGGTAGAAGAGATAAAACAATGAATGAATCAATGACTTAATAAATTATTGGAACTGGACTGATAAGATTTCAATTCTCAGACATAGGACATAATAAATTATAATACCCACACAGAAGTACTACTTACATGGATCTCAGAAGTGGCTAATGACTGATTGTGGAGGAAATTTAGGAGGCTGGGATGAAGAAGATGGAACAATTGGGAAGATCTGTGACCACCATCTTAAGCGAAGCAATGTACTTTAATAGTTAATACTATTACTAACTACTTTAAAAAGTTTAAGACAAAAGAGGGGTCCTTCTTCTTTGTGGCCGGTGAAAGATAACACTTCAATGGAAAGGCAATGGGTGTGGCAGATTAGAATCTGCACTAAGTGTTCCAGTCGCTAACTGCCTCCCCAGTCATCAAATATGAACAGAAATATAATATAAGCCGCTGCCATGAAGGACAGAGGTTCCATCCCCAAGTGAACGATTCCGAAACTGACAACAAACACAATGGCAAGTCTGCCTAGACTGACAACAGCGAAGTTTACAACTGGTTTCCATGGGCCGATCAGACAACTGGAGAGCTACTCCACTGCGGATAGTTGTCGGACACAGGCAGACATATCTCCTGAAGTCAACCATTGAGCACCGGTGAAGCAACAAGGACAACTAGAGCCTGTTTGAGGAGTTTTACCTGATCGTAGATGAGCTTTCCGTGCCATGTTTGGCTTTCTCGTCTGCATCTACGACCGGAAGTGGCTGAGTTTACGTCTGAAGGAGGCGGAAACACCCGAACATTCACGGAAACTTGTCTTCGTGTACAACACTGGTTCTCAACCTTTCTTGGCCCTTGCACCCTTTCACCATATGTTCAGAATGTCAACAACCCCCCCCCCCCCTTTCGTATTTCTTCCCTATAAATCTCTCTTCCCCCGCCCCTAGCCCCTTCACAGTATACGGACAAATGGAAGCGAAATTTAATAACACATACTAGAACACATACTAGAACACATACTATTGGAAACAACAAGCTGCCATAAGGATAAGGATTGATAATGAAGTGGAACAATATCAGCCTATTAAGAGAGGTGTTAGGCAGGGATGTGTAATGTCTCCAGATCGTTTTTCCCTATACAGTGACCCATTAGGGATACACAAAGTGGAGAGTGGAAAAGAAGAAGTAACAAAGACATTTATGATCTGTTAAGTCCCCGCTAATCCCTGGTATCATGAAGACTAATAGACTATAATGACTGGGACATATAGAAAGAATGGAAGATAATAGGGAAACAAAACTCGCTTACGTTCAGGAAATAAATGACCGTAGACCCCGAGGTAGACCAAGAAGACGGTGGAGAGATAATATATATACAGACCTACAAGCACTTGGAATCAACGACTGGCAAGAGAAGGTCAACCAGAGAGACGAATGGAGACGGATTGTATCTGCAGCAAAGAACCTCAATGGCTCGGAACGCTGAAGAAGAAGAAGAAGAAGAAGATATAAATGGAATCAGCCATGAAGGACGAAACATCAATAACATTAGATATTCAGATGATACAGTATTGATTGCAGACAATGAGCAGGATCTGCAACAATTAGTAGATGCGGTTGTTGCACACAGTTATAATTAAATTGTAGAAAGACAGATTATGGTCGTCACTAGGAAGAACGAAATACCACAATGTAATATACAAGTAAATGGGAATATTCTTCAATAAGTGAATCGGTACAATTATCTCAGAACAGTCATAACATCTGATGGGAGATGCCTTGAAGAGATTAGAACAAGAATCGCCATGGCGAAAGTAGCCTTTAGCAAGATGAAAAACATACGGAGCAATAAAAAGATGTCAACTGAGACGTGAAAAAGAGTGTTGAGGGGATACACAGAGCTTGTTCTTTTGTATGGATGTGAAACTTGGACAATGAGCAGTCAAGCTGAAAAACATCTGATGGCTGCAGAAATGTGGTTTCTGAGGAAAATGCAAAGAATACCATGGACAGACAGAAAAACCAACGACCAAGTACTACAGGAGACAAATGGAAATCGTAAACTGATTAGAGAAATTAGACGTAGACAGTCAACATTTTTTTGACTTGTTATGAGAAGAAACGGATTGGAGAACTTAGTGACAACTGGCAAGATCGAAGGGAACAGACCAAGGGGAAGACCGAGAAGTAAATACTTGGATGGCTTGGCCACATGGCATGGACGAGACAGAAACACTGAGCTGATCCACGACTCTGGTGATCGAGTGAAATGGCGAGTCATAACCGCCCACGCTTACCGACATGGCACATGATTGATTGATTGACTAAACAATTCTAGACGTCTACATAAATGTGATTTGCGGGTCTACTTACGTTATAAAACGTATTTCAGAAAATAGCGAGAAGTACAGCAAAAAAACAGAAACCCTAAAATTCCCGCTGGGAGGGGGGATACCCCACCGGTTGAGAACCACTGGTGTACAACATCTAGGAGATACCATCATCATCATCATCATCATTGTCATCATTGTCACATCACCAACAACAGCATTATCACCATCATCACCACAGTAGCACGATCACCATTATCAGGCTGTTATTTGTCTCTACTATCTCTTTCCCCTCTTCTTCTCTTGGCACCTACAGTCGAATGTTTTGGTACTTTGTGTCGCACGCGTGGTTCTGACATTGTATGCGGTAAAAGGTAATGACAATGACAATACTGTATATATACCTGCCTGCCTACCTACCTACCCACCCACCTAGCTACCCACCCACTCACCAACATACCTATCTAAATGCATTCACTCATCCAGATAGACAGGTGTGCAATTGCATGTATGCGTACATAAATTCATACATATACAGACACTCACACACATAAATCCATACGTATACAGATACACACAGACACAGTGACATACAGACATACTCATATACAACCATTTATTCGTACACAGGGGCGCATACACACGCAGACATACATACACATACACATATACACGAGTCTATACATTTGCGTGTGTGTGTGTGGGGGGGGGGGGGGGGGTCCACGTTATATCGAACGGTTAGTAACTTTTGGTAGAAGCACACGTCATAAAGGTTGTATTATGAAATCAATAAAATGAAGCCATAACTCAATTGTGGATCGTAAAGACAACAGGATGGAAGCATCAACATTCAGGATAAGCTAATCATCGCAGTATTTCACGTGGGCGTACAATGATGGAAACATCAACACTCAGAATAAGCTAATCATCGCAGTATTTCACGTGGGCGTACAATGATGGAAACATCAACACTCAGAATAAGCTAATCATCGCAGTATTTCACGTGGGTGTACAATGATGGAAACATCAACACTCAGAATAAGCTAGACATCGCAGTATTTCACGTGGATGTACAATGATGGAGACATCAATCATCGCAGTATTTCACGTGGGTGTACAATGATGGAAACATCAACACCCAGAATAAGCCAGACATCACAATATTTCACGTCGGTGTACAATGATGGAGACATCAACACTCAATGCCACCCCACTATGACTTCACGGTATAAGATCTTCACTTAGAGTGCTCATCCCCTCTCCAAGTATACCACAAACATTCTGTTGTGAGTGATTTTCTCATTTTTACAATTTTGCCAGGACAGTTGCCTATTCGACCTACTCACTGCCAGCTCCCACTACCAGGGATATGTAACGTGACAGAACTGGGACCAGAACACAGACCTGGTTCACGTCTGATGTTCGTGCGAGCCATGACCAACCACCTCCATTGGCATGCCGCATGATGATGTCAATGGTGACGAACGTTTACACGGATTTTCTACTGTATCTGAGAATATTAGACGTTCGATCCACAACGTTGGGTTCACGGACAAGTTTCACAAAGTGTCACAGGCCTCCAAAATACTTTATCCAAACACTGCTGGAGATTGCGTGGGCAACAGTTGTTCAGCTACCTACACACCTGACTTTTCTCTCTCTCTCTCACACACACATGCACACACACACACAGACTCACACACACAACACCCACACACCCAAACACAACACAAACACACCCCGACTCACATACACACACACACGTCCACACACAACACACACAGACTCGCACACAAACTCACACATACACTCACACATACATTCACACACACACACTCATACATACACACACATACTCTCACACACTCACTCTCTCATACATAAAAACTCACACACACACGCACATAAACATACACACACACTCACATACATTAAAACACACAATCACACATTGGCATACGCACTCACGCACACTCACACACCTCAACAAACTCACACGCACTCACTCACACACGTACACACGCAGAGACGCACAAGCACACAACATTTACACACACACACACACATTGGCATACGCACTCACGCACACTCACACTCTCACACACATACACCTCAACAAACTCACACGCACTCACTCACACACGTACACACACACAAGCACACAACATTTACACACACATACACACACATTGGCATACGCACTCACGCACACTCACACACCTCAACAAACTCACACGCACTCACTCACACACGTACACACGCTTAGACGCACAAGCACACACCACTTACACACACACACACTCACACACATACACCCCAACAAACTCACACGCACACACACACACTCACACACACCACTAGTTAGCGCATTCCACAGGCTTTCATCAAATAAGCTGACAAAAACATTCCGAGGTATTGAATGGCAGTTGTAGAAATCACAGGACAAAATCACTGGACACGTAGGACAATATACACATATGTTTGACGTACCGTCAGTGGTATGAAATCACCGGACACGTAGGACAATATAGACACATGTGTTTGACGTACCGTCAGTGGTATGAAATCATGGTGGAGCAGTCACAATTGTTCAACTATGTATATGCCTGACTTGTAGGCGGATCAGCAGAGAATAGTTTCGCAGCTTGAACAACTAACATGTAGTGAGCAAACACATCAGCACGATGCCGAAGCCGCTTGCCCGAGAAATGGAGGCCCGGACAGGGCTGGAGGTGCTGATGTGGCAAGGACACGGGCAAACTGGTACAGCGCGATGCCTGAGCGCGCAAACTATCGCTTGGTTATCTCCCTTCTTGTGTTGAAGCGAACACAACTGACGTGTCGCGGGGACTCTCAAACTGTTGGGAGTACAGTGCTACACAGAATGATCCAGTCACAGCAAATCCTCACGATAATGGGAGACACTCAACACCCAAGCCTTGCACCCACGCTTGGAGTGTGTTGTTTGTTTACGGAGAAGGAAGCACAGTCAGCATCATTAATTTCCCAGATTCTACATGTTATTTAACAGGAACGGCCGTTCAACAAGAGCAGCTGCAACGGCGGAAGCAGCAGCAATAACTCCGTCACAATTCTCCCTCCGGCCCGTGCCGTAAAAGCCCATGAGCTTCTCACATGTCGGACGACCGACCCATCTGTGTAAATGACAGCATCACCGTCTAAGGAATTCTAGAAAATCAATGCTTGTACTTCCGCCTCCACAGCAGCCGGACTTTCTTGTCTGCATTTTCTGTCTAGTTGGATGCAAACTGAAAAGGACGTACAGAAATCTGTTGGCACTTGTACCCACTCCTCACCAGGTTCTAAGTCCTCAAGTGAACACATCTGTTGAAGAATGTCTTCGGCTTGACCCATCCATGACCTTCCTCTTTTTAACATGCTGCCCTTCACCTTCCTAATTTCACTATGCAGTGGATGTTGTGTGTTTGCATTAACTCTGAGGTAGGCACGTGCTCTGCAAATTTGCATTCTGTCTTCAATGGTTGGAAAATCAAGAAGGTGGAAATCAAGAAGAATCATCACCCTGCATGCTGTATCTCTTGTACATCCAAGAATAATGCGCATAGCTTCGTTCTATATCCTTTCCATCCTTTCTATCTGCTTATGGCTAAGAGTCAGGATTGCCATTGCATACTCCAAAACAGACATGACCAGCCCCTGGTATAGAAGACATAGATGGCGCTGCTCACAGTTTGCTGCCACCATCACCCGCATCGCAGCCAAGCCCCGCTTGGCCTTTGTTATCACTTGGTCTATGTGCTCATTATAAGCAAGGCTTCGATCAAACCGCATCCCCAGGTAATTCATTGCCTGCGTTCTTTCCACAGTCTCTGAACACAGCTAACGGTTGGTGTTGGAGTGTTGACAATATGATTATTCAAAGAGAGCCATGCCACTGTTGCCTTTGTTGGGTTGACCATTGCCCCAGCTTCAGCACACCAAGAACTTATACGATTGAGTTCGGTTTGCAGTTCCACAGTAACCTGATCTCTATCCTTACCCAGACGATTCACTAAAACACCGTCGGTATATGACAATTTCCTCCCCGGTCCAGTGATCTGCTCACTAGTGATTCTCACAGTGTAGGCGTTGAATAGCACCGGAGATAATGGTGATCCCTGTGGTAGGCCAGGATATATTGTTGTTGGTTCCGAAGTCCAACTGCCACATCTAAAAACTACATTCCGTTGGAAGAGGGCTGCAGTGATTCAACTAAGGAGGAACGGACTTATCTTGAGTTCAAGAAGCTGAAGCATTAGAAAATCCAATGGTACTCTGTTGTACGCGTCCTCAATATCAATCACTGCAGCAAAGGTTTCAATGCCTGAGTGGAAACCTTCATAAACATCATGGACAGAAACTGCTGCATTGGTCCAGGTTTCTCTTTTGGGACGGTACCCTCTCAGGGTAGGTGGGAAAACACCTTGCTGCTTTAGCTGGCTTGATATTTTTCTGGCAATTAACTTCTCAAGCAGCATATCCATCTACGCGAAAAGGGAACGGTCACAACAACAACACAACCGTCCTTCGCCATCTTTATTGGAAGTGACTGCAGCTCTATAGCTGTGTCTACAGTGTCTACAGCTCTTTACCGCTGCCAGTCTATCAGTCGTGATGAGGCTCTCTCCTCCAGACCTAAACCACGAAACAATAGGCCGATCCTTTCACTAATCTACCATCCTCAAAATATTGCTGCCAAGAATATCATCCTAATGCACCTATCCGTTCTCTAGGCAGACCCGGTCACTCGCGATTTCTTTTCAGAGACCCCACTGGTGGCGTACAGGCGGGATGGTAACCTCAGGGATGTGCTGGTCCACAGCAGTCTACCCCAACCTCACAAGTCTCTTCCTGGCACGATGGCGTGTCTTCGATCTCGTTGTAAGACCTGCCCACACGTACTTCAAACGCAGAGCCTAGCATTTTTAAAGACCACTTTCCACATCCGCGTGTGTTTCTGATGCACGTTATCGATGCGATCATAATATCTAATCAACGTTATACATGCGATCATCTTCACACGTTGCGACATGAGATATATCGGAGAAAGAGGTCTACGTCTGGCTGGCAGATTTATTCAACACCTCTCTGATATCAACAGTGGTGTCCAGAAACCGGTAGCCATGCATTTCAACAGTTCTGACCACTGTGGCGTGGCGGACATACAGCGATCAAATCGTGCGTATCTCACGAACGCGATCGTAAGACATTGGAAAACCGTCTCATCTTCCAGTTGGGTTTATTCTCCCCTCACGGCCTCAATGTCCAAGACAGTTTTATTTAACTTTCAAATATCCCCCACCCCATTCCATCCTCGCAGTTGTATAGTCCACTAAAAAGTTAGTTGCATATCATTTACAGGACGTCACAGTCAACCCCAGTGTTATTTTTGCGACTTGCGATTTTTTGGCAAGTTTGCATTCATTGGTTTATCATTGTTTTCTGAGCGACCGACACTCATACTATTTTATGAACACCAACGCACAGCGGTCTGCATCCACGTCGCCTGCAGCTGTGTTTCGGGCGTGGGATGTGGAGATACGAACTACCTTCGTGACACCTTCGCCACGTTTACCCTCCACCTCGTTGCTAAGCCAATCCCTGAGCTTCTGACGTTATTGACCAGTAGCTCATTGACCACCTGAACCATACATCCAGTTAATTCCATCCACTGATAGGCGCTCAAGACGTATTCAGTCAAATAAGGACACAGATAAGTAGCCCTTATATTTTCATGTAGTGTCATTCATGCGGATGAGTTGGTTTGTGTTTGTTTATTCTGGGCTGACGAAGGCTTTAACCGCAACGTCCAAGTTGTTACTTGTAATCGCGTCCTAGTAATGCTTACAATATACTTCAAGGTTTTGTGTGTGATTCATTAGATGTATAAATGACGTCAAGTACACGACAGTTAGACTACTACATTTCTGTTGATATTTGTCATTACCGTGTAACTGAACGGAGAGACTAACCGATAGTCAAGGAGAGGAAATAGAAGACTGGCCAGGTTTGTGTGTCCAGCAATCACAACACGACACAACATGACATGACACAACATGACACGACATGACATGACACAACATGACACAACACAACATGACACAACATGACACAACACGACATGACACAACATGACATGACACAACACAACATGACATGACACAACACGATATGACATGACACAACACGACATGACATGACACAACACGACATGACACAACACGATATGACACAACACGACACGACACGACACAACACGACACGACATGACATGACACAACACGACACGACATGACACGACACGATATGACATAACACGACATGACATGACACAACATGACACGACATGACATGACACAACACGACACGATATGACACAACACGACACGACACGACACGACATGACACAACACGACACGACACGACACAACACGACATGACATGATACAACACGACACGATATGACACAACACGACATGACACAACACGACATGACACAACACGACATAACATGACATGACACAGCATGACATGACATGACATGACACAACATGACACAACACAACATGACATAACATGACACAACATGACATGACACAACACAACATGACACAACATGACATGACACAACATGACATGACACAACACGACGTGACATGACACAACACGATATGACACAAGACGACACAACACGACATGACACAACACGACACAACATGACATGACATGACATGACACGACATGACACAACATGACATGACACAACATGGCACGACATGACATGACACAACATGACATGACACAACACGACATGACACAACATGACATGACACAACACGACACGACACAACATGACATTACACAACACGACACGATATGACACAACATGACACAACACCACACGACATGACATGACACAACACGACACAACATGACACGACACGACACGACATGACACGACACGACATGACACGACACGCATCTGGTAGGTTTATTTTGCCGGTGGCTTTAACTTCAAGCGTTGGCCTTACACGTGATACATACAATTTCTAGTGCACGGGACGGTTGTTTGAGTGTGGATTAGCTTTCCCTATTACCAGTGTCCCTCGCCATCAGGCAAACCCACTTCCTATTTTTTTTTCGCATATCCTTTACAGGACATCGCTGTCAACATCAGCATCTGTAAGCTCATTGTTGATTTCTTGGCAAGATTACGCTCAGTAGTTTGCCATTGCTTTCTGAGCGGCCGGCTCACATACCCCGTGTCAACAACCTACTTGCGACAGGATAATTCAGGACTCCCTACTTTTGCACGACACGAATCAATAACTCGTGTGGTTTACAAAAGGATACATTTTTATTTAGAGCTATTTACACACAAGCTCTGCGAGCGGAATACATCATGGATAATTAACAACATGGTATGTTTCACAGATGCATGTAAGAGGTGAACACAATGATACTATTAACTAATTGGAATCTAAAGCCTAGCCAACACTATTGCTGATAAACTATATAAGGTTCCTAGCGAACACGTCTGCTCTCTATCAGTCCTTGTCCCAGTCTGTCGCACGCTGGTAGTTGCGTGTTGAACCCCGGACATTCAGTCCTGCGTGCGCTGGCGAGTTTGCGTGCGTAGAGTCCCAGCACGCTTGGTTAGTTAACTCAAGTAACTGGTATTCTCCAGTTACTTGTCGAGAAGCGAGTTCCCTATACTCTTGGGAAACCCTCGCTCATCAGCACTCAATAACCTATTAGTTGACACGAGTGTGTCCTGTTGTCAAGCTAAATATAGTGCCTGTGTCTCTCCTGTCTGGTGTTCTCTGTATAGCTCCGTCTTAACTCTCTAAACTCCTGTATGGATCTTTGACACACTCCTCTCCTCTGCGTGTAATTTTACAAACGTTTAACTCTTGTCTGTAACACGTATTGGTCACCGAAAAATTGGCTGTTCAATTTTGTCAAAGATCTCATCAGTTTACGTATCTCTTATGGGGATAGAACAAATTCTCTTTTTTCCCTTTTCACACTGTTATATTGATTCACTCGGCTAATTGAGTAGTGCATCACATTATTATAGTTGGATATACCTCTATTATATTATTGGGAATTGTATTGATCCGGAACCGTTGTCTTCCGACTTATGTCCTGACTTCCGTCGTTTGACCCTGTCTTTTGACTTCTGCCCGTTGACTTATGTCTCGACCTGTCCTCAAATTGCCCAAAATGACAACCCGCTACAAGTTGTCTCTGTTACGAGAACAACACATGAGCATAAATGTTCATGTTCCCCTATAATATCAGTACCAACTCGTATGCTCTATGTTCTACTCTTCACCGTTAAACTTCCGTTTGTGACGAAATATTTTCAATGTTACATTAAGGTTTTTTTTAAAGAAGTCATCGTGTCCCCTGTTTCGAGTTACCGTTCTTTGAAATAAATAGTGACTGCAACCTTTATGTGTTTGTTTTCCTGTTTGTTTGCGTGTTTTTCATTAAACTACAATGTAATTATCTTGCTAACATATGTATGTGTTTCTATTCTACATGTATGTATGACTTCGAGCGCCGTAAATCGGATTATTATGGCTACAAATGTCGGTTACTTTTATTTATGACCACAATTTCGTTTTAAGATGCTCTAAGTACTTTCTCTATTTACTACTACTATTTCTAAAGTATAGCAGTTACACACTTAAAACTGAACAACACATTGGTTACACAGATTGACACAGACAAGTCATAATAAGACGATTTGCGCGGAGAAAAAAAATTCCGCTAAATCTCTCTCTCTCTCTCTCTCTCTCTCTCTCTCTCTCATTCAATGTTTACTTTGTCTTCATTCACTCCTCTCCTATTATACATCTTTCGTTCATTACTTTCATACCATACTTATGTTAAAACATTCATTCGTCTTTAAAATATGGTTCATAATAATACATAAATGAACATTACATATTTACAATAAATGATTGGCTGAATCGTACAAGTGTTCACGCCACATGACTGTGCTATTTCTTTGCACGCGTCATATCTATACAAAATATTATACACTTTTATGATGATGGTTTGTTACCGATCATATGAAACTAACTAATCTAAATAAGTTATAGCAATTTCATGTGCTGTCCTAAATTAACCTAAGGGAAATAACCTAATTAATTAACTACATTTAAGCAAAGTGGGTTAGTTACCTTATAGTACTATTGGTAAATGAAATGATAATAATTTTGCAATGATCGGGTTAGTTTAGAAATGATATTTTAAGGAAATTAATATATAAATGATTATGTTTACATGGCGATGTGATAAAGTAATGTCTATTAATTGCATTTCTAACGTTAGTATTAATCTAAATGATGTTTTTAAGTAACTGTTAGTGACTTGTACCTATAAACTAACATAAATAATGTCATATTTAATTGAACATTTGCATTACAATTATAAATATACACAATGAGGTTATGCGCACTGTTTGAAAAAAAAAAAAAAAAAAAATGTACTATACATATCACAATTATATATAACTACAATAACTCCTCCTGTACGGTGTAATGTTCGAGCACTGTTCCTTGTAGACTAGTGTAATCTCATAGTTCAATTCACCACAGTCTTATATGCTCTCCTCTCAGGATAGTGGTATATATAAAGTTCCCTACTAGTTTCTGTAGGTTCACGTCTAACCCTTTTAATGTACTTATTGCTTGTCTACGTGTTAGCGCTGTAGCACTATAACTAATGTGCCTGTTCATTTACTCATAATGGCACTGTTTCTCTTGCACATTTTAGTCGACTGGCGATATTAACGCACTTCAAAGTGTAAGTTTTTATCACACACGGCACTGATTTAATCTATACCTACAGTGTCACTGTTTCTGGTGATAAATCTTCGCCCTTCTCTTGTACTTCAGGTACCTCTATATCTGAAGGTCTACTTAAAATGTCTGCCAAAGAGTTCAATGATCCCTTCAAATGTTGGACTGTAAAGGCATAGTTTGCCAATATTAAGGACCATCTGTAGATCCTGTTGTTTTGAGGGATACCAGACTGCATTACTGCAAGGGGAGAGTTGTCGGATTGGATTACAAACTCTGTACCTGCCAGAAACCTATGCAGTTTTCTCACACAATAGATTACGCTGAGGCCCTCCAATTCAGATGCTGAGTATCTCGATTCAGCAGGGCTGATCTTACGGCTTACGAACATCACAGGGTGGAACCTCCAGTCGTAAAACTGGCCCAATATACCAGATATGGCAATCGCACTTGCGTCTATGCGGAGAAAATAGGTAAGATTTTGATTGGGTAAACGTAAAATAGGTGGTACACTGAATAAATATTTCAACTTTGACAATGAGCCAATTAACTTTGCATCTTTTACATCTAATTTAGCCGAAGCTTTCAAAATATTTGAAAAAACACTGGTGATTTCCGCCAGATTGGGAATAAATTTACTATAATAGTTTACAAGGCCAAGTAGACTTCGGACCTGTTTCTTGGTCGTTGGCATAGTCAAATTAAGAATCTTTGTGACTATTTTCTCGTCTGTTTTGAGTTGGCCTATGCAGATGGTATGGCCTAGGAAGTCAATTTCCTCCATGCCCAGTTCTACCATAGTAGGTTTGACGGTAAGACCGAATAATCGTAGCCTGTCGAAGACATGTCGAAGTTTCAGTAGGTGTGACGTCCAGTCTTCCGTATGAACACATATGTCATCTATATATGTAGACGTATTGGTCACCCCGTGGAGAAGATCCCTAGTAAGACGTACAAAAGTGGCAGGAGCATTACGAAGACCAAAAGGGAGAAAGCGCCACTCATATAGCCCTAGAGGTGTACTAAAAGTTGTCAAAGGAATTGAATTTTCTTCCATCGGAACTTGCCAGTAACCTCGAGTGAGGTCGAGTTTGGAAAATATACGAGATGTAGACATATCCAGGATCAAATCTTCGCATACTGGGATTGGTTCAGCATCGATCTTTGTCACTCTGTTTAAACGTCGAAAATCGACACAGAGGTGAATAGTTGAGTCCTTTTTAGTGACAAGAACGATAGGAAAGGAATATTCTGACTGTGATCTTTGAATTATTCCACTCGACTCAAGAGATAGTATTTCCTTGTCGAGATTTGCCCTATAATTCAGAGGGATGGAATAAGGTCGACATTTGATAGGGGTGGTATCAGTCAGAATGATGGAATGCTGTATTCTGTCTGTCTTTCCTGGGATGTCGGAGAAAATGTCCCTGTATTCTGTCACTAGATCTATCATCTGTCGTTGTTGCTCGTCCGTAAGTTTGGTTTCTATTCGTATGCTGTCGATGGTCCCAGTCGTGTCTACAGTAGGGAATGGAATTCTAATCCGTCGTCATCTGTCTGATTAAGTACTGTTGTGGTATTAGCTGCGTGTGTTGTTACCTGGCTAAGTGTGTTTGCGATGTCGCTGTCGTGTGTCGCCCTACCTAGTGTAGTTGCGTTGTGTACGTCTGTCGTCCGATTGACTGGTGTGGGTGTATTTTGTTCGTCTGTCGGTAGTTCCTGTCGTGAGACATATGGTTTCAGCATGTTGATATGAAATATCTTTAATTTTCCCTTTATCGATATTTCATAGTCGACATCTGATATTTTACGTTCGACGTTGAATGGCCCTTGCCAAGATGTTAGCAACAAATTACGTTTGTCTGGTAGCAACAGTAGAACTTTCTGGTTCGGTTCTAGGTGTATTGTTTTAGCACCCTTATTTGCATTATCACACTCAACTGGTCGTGAAGTCAATAATGACCGTTGAACTTTGGCCATCACATGCTTACCCTTTCTTACAAGATGTTGACACATAGTACATAAACGACAGAAAAATTTTATATCAGAACAAAATTTAGGCCAGTAAAATTGTGACAAAATTCTGGCTTTGGTTTTGTCATAGGCCAAATGTCTAGCAAACGGTGACTCATGTGCGATTTTCAGCACAGTTTGTCGGTATGTTACAGGTAACACCGTTTGCTGAATTTCATGGTTATTATTTGTGTAATAACGCATGAGAATTCCGTTGTGCATTCTAAAATACCAAGATGCATTTTTGGTCACTTTCACTCGCTCACCTAATAATCTAAAATAAGGTGCGATAGTTTGATCGGTGCGATGTGCCCCGATAACTTCTTGTCGAGTCTTATTGTTAGTAGCACCGCAAGGTGTTAACAGCTGTAACATCTCGTTCTGCAGGTCAGTGTAGTGAGTTTGCGTTTCTGACCTTGTTACAGCGTTAGCCAGGTTCGTTTTCTTCCAGGCTAATATATCATCGTTTGTACATTTCTGTAATGAGTCTAGACATCCTAAAATAAGATCCGTGCAAGGGTCTTGCAGGATTGCGCACGTAAATGTGCCGGTAAGGAACGGGGTATTTATATGCGCTGTTGCCAGTGGGTATTTCTCTATTGTTCCAGAGAAAGTACGGCATTTGACAAATTCACCCGTGTAATCTTCTGGTTTCACCAGTTCTTTTCTCAGGCCAAGTAAAGTGCACCCGCTGTCCAGTAAACAATGGCATGGTTGGTTATTTACCAGTGCATCGTAGAACTTCAATTTACCTCTGGAGGCATTAGCTGCGTTAGTATCTTCGATGGAACATGGAATAACGTGACCCCATTCTAATTTCTCCTCCGCATGAAACCTGTTACATGTATCACATTTATTGAAATCAAGTATATCAGTAACTACTGCAACACTTTCACGCACATTCTCTGGTAGCACATTCTCAAGTTCAGAGTCTATCACACTATCATCGTCAGATGACGTATCGACGAGCATAGCATTGTTTGCCTTCATCCTTTGTCTGCCCAGACACTTTGCCGAATAGTGTCCATAGCTCGAACAAAAATAACATTTGATAGCACGTTTGAACGAGTTTCTTCTATTCTCTTGCTTCTTTATGACTGTTTCTAAATTAGATGGATATGCGGTTTTTTTTATCGCACATAGAATAACTGGAATGATGTAAACTGCAATATCCACATCGTGGAGGTTTTTGATAGGGCTGGTCTTTCCTATGATACTCTTTTTGCCTATATGATCTATTAGGTTCGTTTTTTACGAAGGCAGAGATCTCAGTCTCATGGATGGTAGTTTTAAAGATATCACGATTTGCAGAAAAGTAAGCAGATCCACGTTTTTCTAGCTCTTGAATGGACTCTATGTCTGCCTGTTGGAGGAACTTTGCAAACGGGGTCGGGACAGTGGATATTACCTTGTCCATTACCATTAGATCTTGCAGTTTATCGAAGTTTTTCCTCACTTTTGCCGCCTTAGTCCATTTATTAAATGTACTCTGCACGTTAGAGACGTAATCTAAGAAGGTTCCACTAGGTTTGGGTCTTAACTGTGAGTATTGAATCTGATACCCCCGAGCGTCAAGTAAGAAATGCTGCATGATTCTATCGTGTATGTATTGATAGTCACTCCTTAATTCTGTAGGTATTGATTCTATCACTTTTAATGGCTCACCACTGAGATTTCTCATGTAGATCATTGCCCAATCTGTCAAAGGTATTTTATGAGTCTTAAGTTGAAACTCTATATTCTCCGTCCATGCAGAAATGGAATCGCCTACGCTGTATGGCTTGATAAGGCCTTTATATTTGGAGAATTTATTTTGCTCCTCTTGGCTTTTTTGTTTACTCGAGGCTATTTGAATGTTTGACTCTATCTCTAACTCTTTCATCTTTAACTTTGTTTCTGACTCTACTTGTATCTGCTTTTGTTTGGTGGCTTCCTCTACTTCTTTCAATTCTTTTTGATGTTGTCTTTCTAGTGCCCTTTCATCTCTATCTATAGCGGCTTTTCTCTCTGCTTCTTCTCTTTGTCGAGCAGTTTCTTCCTTTTGTCGAGCTAATTCTTCTTTGTATCTTTGATCAACCCATTTCTCTAACTCCTGTCCAGTGTGGCCTAGTGCCTTGCCTGCATGGATACAGTCATTTAACGATGCCATTTTATGATTTTATGTTATTTCAGAATAATAATATCTCAATTTCACACAATAGTTGTACAATATTATGTTAGTTATTACATTGTCACTGAAAAATAAGATGCATCTTTAAAATGGTCAGTATCAAAATTATTCGAAAATATACTCATCTAATCGGTTGGAAAAACTTGGCACTTGGGATGTTCCACCGCTGACTTCCTTACACAAAATTATTGACTTGATTGGAGAACTGACGCTTCTGTTTAGTAGAGCATCAATACTTTAGAAAATATGTATATACTACAAATACATGTTCATTTTTCATGTGGCTGATCAATAACTAAGAAAGCACTTTACAACACAATCTTCCTACCAACTCTGTGCTACCAATGCCAAACCTGGACAATGACAGAAAAAGAGAAAAGAAAAATCACAACAACAGAAATGAGGTTCCTGAGAAGAATACTCAACGTATCAAGAAGAGATAAGATCAGAAATGAAGAAATCAGGACTAAAGTTGGGGTTAAAGCTGCTCTAGATTTTATTAGAAAGCAGCAAGTCAAATGGTTTGGCCATGCAAGTAGGCTACCAGTCAACAGCATGCCACAACAGGCAATGACGTACAGACCAGATGGAAACAGAGGAAGAGGCCGACCACGTAAACGCTGGACGGAGGGATTAACAGAATCCATGGGAATGTCGATATACGAAGCCCATAACCGGGCACTCTCACGAAGTTTATACTTCACCTCGACACCGCAAGGTACAAGAGGAACATGATGAGATGAGATGAGATGAGATCAATAACAAATGTGATTTGGATAATGATAATGATGTTAATGGATGAATGATATGATAGTATCAATGCTTGTCATGATTTGTACGATGAAACGTCGTATGAGTGTCACTATCGTCTTGTCTTCACTTTCTTCTGGTTGGTATGACTACGCTCTATAGATTCCGTTTAGTAGCTAATATATTCTTAAATGTGATGAATGTTGACACTGATGGCTATATCACACCAAATGAAATGTACGATGGTGTGCTGGATAACTTTGCAACATATTTGTACATATCTTCATTTAACCAAATTCATCAACATTTGCTATCACTTTTCACAGAATTACACAATTTCTAAATTATTTTCTTTTAATTGTGGCTCAAACTCCACAAATGGTACTTTTTAAAGTATTTTGGTGTTCATTTTCGAAAAAAATTCTATTTCAAACTTTTGAAATAAATAATTTACGTTTGGATAATTTTAACACTACAAAATAATTTTAGAGTCTTTAGACGTTGGTTCAGAAAACTTCTGACACCAAATGGGTCCTGCCTGTCAACAACCTACTTGCGACAGGATAATTCAGACTCCCTACTTTTGCACGACACGAATCAATAACTCGTGTGGTTTACAAAAGGATACATTTTTATTTAGAGCTATTTACACACAAGCTCTGCGAGCGGAATACATCATGGATAATTAACAACATGGTATGTTTCACAGATGCATGTAAGAGGTGAACACAATGATACTATTAACTAATTGGAATCTAAAGCCTAGCCAACACTATTGCTGATAAACTATATAAGGTTCCTAGCGAACACGTCTGCTCTCTATCAGTCCTTGTCCCAGTCTGTCGCACGCTGGTAGTTGCGTGTTGAACCCCGGACATTCAGTCCTGCGTGCGCTGGCGAGTTTGCGTGCGTAGAGTCCCAGCACGCTTGGGTAGTTAACTCAAGTAACTGGTATTCTCCAGTTACTTGTCGAGAAGCGAGTTCCCTATATTCTTGGGACACCCTCGCTCATCAGCACTCAATAACCTATTAGTTGACACGAGTGTGTCCTGTTGTCAAGCTAAATATAGTGCCTGTGTCTCTCCTGTCTGGTGTTCTCTGTATAGCCCCGTCTTAACTCTCTAAACTCCTGTATGGATCTTTGACACCCCGTAAGTTACCAACGCGGCGAGAACCGCTACCGATTCTCACGCAGGTTACGTTCCTCACGTGGATATACGGAGTTACAGAGAAAGACGTTAACACCTAGGCCAGGGAGCCGGCCTGAGACTTCCTAGGTACCTATAATTTATGTCCCCAAGTCAAGGACGAGAAGTCAACATTTTAAAGCAACTGGTCGGTGTAGGGGTTGAACCCTCTACCTAGGCATCAGGTCACCAGAAGTTTGAGAGCGAACGTTGTTATCCATTCGGCCATATTGACCTCCATTAACTAGCAGTCCAGCCAAGAATGACTGAGTGGACAGACGGGTAGGAAGATACAGTCCAGCCAGGAATGACTGAGTGAACAGACGGGTAGGAGGCTCAGTCAAGCCAGGAATGACTGACTGGACAGACGGGTAGGAAGATACAGTCCAGCCAGGAATGACTGAGTGGACAGACAGGTAGGAAGCTGCAGTCCAGCCAGGAATGACTGAGTGGACAGACAGGTAGGAAGCTACAGTCCAGCCAGGAATGACTGAGTGGACAGACGGGTAGGAAGCTACAGTCCAGCCAGGAATGACTGAATGGACAGACGGGTAGGAAGATACAGTCCAGCCAGGAATGACTGAATGGACAGACGGGTAGGAAGATACAGTCCAGCCAGGAATGACTGAGTGGACAGACGGGTAGGAAGCTACAGTCCGGCCAGGAATGACTGACTGGACAGACGGGTAGGCAGCTACAGTCCGGCCAGGAATGACTGAGTGGACAGACGGGTAGGAGGCTACAGTTCAGTCAGGAATGACTGACTGGACAGACGGGTAGGAGGCTACAGTTCAGCCAGGAATGACTGAGTGGACAGACGGGTAGGAAGCTAGTCCAGCCAGGATTGTCTGAGTGGACAGACGGGTAGGAGGCTACAATGATTGAACAAGCTGAGCAGCGCCACACGCAACGCTGAATGTCTTGTCTGGTGTACCTATGTGGAGCGATAGTTGCACGGCGTTGACAGCAGTGGTTGAGGGGCGGAGTGGCACGATGTAGACAGCAGTGGTTGAGGGGCGGAGTGGCACGATGTGGACAGCAGTGGTTGAGGGGCGGAGTGGCACGGTGTAGACAGCAGTGGTTGAGGGCGGAGTGGCACGATGTTGACAGCAGTGGTTGAGGGGCGGAGTGGCACGATGTTGACAGCAGTGGTTGAGGGGCGGAGTGGCACGATGTAGACAGCAGTGGTTGAGGGCGGAGTGGCACGATGTTGACAGCAGTGGTTGAGGGGCGGAGTGGCACGGTGTAGACAGCAGTGGTTGAGGGCGGAGTGGCACGATGTTGACAGCAGTGGTTGAGGGGCGGAGTGGCACGATGTTGACAGCAGTGGTTGAGGGGCGGAGTGGCACGATGTGGACAGCAGTGGTTGAGGGGCGGAGTGGCACGGTGTAGACAGCAGTGGTTGAGGGCGGAGTGGCACGATGTTGACAGCAGTGGTTGAGGGGCGGAGTGGCACGATGTTGACAGCAGTGGTTGAGGGGCGGAGTCGTTGACAACAGGGGTTGAGGGGCGGAGTGGCACGATGTTGACAGCAGTGGTTGAGGGGCGGAGTGGCACGATGTGGACACCAGTGGTTGAGGGCGGAGTGGCACGATGTAGACAGCAGTGGTTGAGGGGCGGAGTGGCACGATGTGGTCAGCAGTGGTTGAGGGGCGGAGTGGCACGATGTGGTCAGCAGTGGTTGAGGGGCGGAGTGGCACGATGTGGTCAGCAGTGGTTGAGGGGCGGAGTGGCACGGCGTTGACAGCAGTGGTTGAGGGGTGGAGTGGCACGGCGTTGACAGCAGTGGTTGAGGGGCGGAGTGGCACGGCGTTGACAGCAGTGGTTGAGGGGCGGAGTGGCACGGCGTTGACAGCAGTGGTTGAGGGCGGAGTGGCACGGTGTGGTCAGCAGTGGTTGAGGGGCAGAGTGGCACGGTGTGGTCAGCAGTGGTTGAGGGGCGGAGTGGCACGATGTGGTCAGCAGTGGTTGAGGGGCGGAGTGGCACGATGTGGTCAGCAGTGGTTGAGGGGCGGAGTGGCACGATGTGGTCAGCAGTGGTTGAGGGGCGGAGTGGCACGATGTGGTCAGCAGTGGTTGAGGGGCGGAGTGGCACGATGTGGTCAGCAGTGGTTGAGGGGCGGAGTGGCACGATGTGGTCAGCAGTGGTTGAGGGGCGGAGTGGTACGGCGTTGACAGCAGTGGTTGAGGGGTGGAGTGGCACGGCGTTGACAGCAGTGGTTGAGGGGCGGAGTGGCACGGCGTTGACAGCAGTGGTTGAGGGGCGGAGTGGCACGGCGTTGACAGCAGTGGTTGAGGGCGGAGTGGCACGGTGTGGTCAGCAGTGGTTGAGGGGCAGAGTGGCACGGTGTGGTCAGCAGTGGTTGAGGGGCAGAGTGGCACGGTGTGGTCAGCAGTGGTTCAGGGGCGGAGTGGTTGACAACAGGGGTTCAGGGGAGGAGTTGCATGGTGTTGACAGCAGTGGTTCAGGGGCGGAGTGGCATGGTGCTGAAAGCGCAGGTGGGTGAAGGGGCAGTGTGACACGGCGTTTACAGCACTGGTTCAGGGGCGGCGTGGCACGGTGTTGACCACAGGGATAGAGGGGTGGAATGACACGATGTTGATATCATAGGTGAAGAGGCGGAGTGGCATGGTGTTGACATCAAAGGTGATGGGGTGATGGTTGTGAAATATTTGATGTGGTTGTAATTAGAGGTAGAGTTGTGCAATCTTTCACGTGAACTATAAGTAGAGGTAGGATTTCGGAATCTTTGAGGTGAGCTGTAACTATAGATAGGGTTGTGCAATCTTTGACGTGGACTGTAACTAGACAACCATATAGGGTTGTGCAATCTTTGACGTGGACTGTAACTAGACAACCATATAGGGTTGTGCAATTTTTGACGTGGGCTGTAACTAGACAACTAGATAGGGTTGTGGAATCTTTGATGTAAGCTGTAACTAGAGATGGGGTTGTGCAATCTGTGAAGTGAGCTGTAATTGGAGATAGTGTTCTGCAATCTTTGACGTAGTCTTTAACTGGAGATGGGGTTGTGCAATCTTTGACGTGGGTTGTAACTAGACAACCAGATAGGATTAAGCAATCTTTGACGTGGGTTGTAACTAGACAACCAGATAGAGTTGTGCAATCTTTGACGTGGGCTGTAACTACAGGTAAGCTTGTGCAATCTTTACGTGGTTGTAAATAGAGGTAGGGTTGTGTAATCTTTGACGTGGGCTGTAACCAGAGATGGGGTTGTGGAGTCTTTGACGTGGGTTGTAACTAGACAACCAGAAAGGGTTGTGCAATCTTTGACGTGAGCTGTAACTAGAGATGGGGTTGTGCAATCTGTGAAATGAACTGTAATTGGAGATAGTGTTCTGCAATCTTTGACGTGGGCTGTAACTAGAGATATGATTGTGCAATCTTTGACGTAGGTTTTAACTGGAGATGTGGTTGTGCAATCTTTGACATGGGTTGTAACTACACAACCAGATAGAATTAAGTAATCTTTGACGTGGATTATAACTAGACAACCAGATAGAGTTGTGCAATCTTTGACGTGGGCTGTAACTAGAGATAGGATTGTGCAATCTTTGACGTAGGCTTTAACTGGAGATGTGGTTGTGAAATCTTTGACATGGGTTGTAACTACACAACCAGATAGAATTAAGCAATCTTTGACGTGGATTGTAACTAGACATCTAGATAGAGTTGTGAAATCGTTGACGTGGGTTGTAACTACAGGTAAGCTTGTCCAATCTTTGACGTAGGCTTTAACTGGAGATGGGGGTTGTGCAATCTTTGACGTGGGTTGTAACTACACAACCAGATAGAATTAAGCAATCTTTGACGTGGGTTGTAACTACACAACCAGATAGAATTAAGCAATCTTTGACGTGGATTGTAACTAGACATCTAGATAGAGTTGTGAAATCGTTGACGTGGGTTGTAACTACAGGTAAGCTTGTGCAATCTTTGACGTAGGCTTTAACTGGAGATTGGGGTTGTGCAATCTTTGACGTGGGTTGTAACTACACAACCAGATAGAATTAAGCAATCTTTGACGTGGGTTGTAACTACACAACCAGATAGAATTAAGCAATCTTTGACGTGGATTATAACTAGACAACCAGATAGAGTTGTGCAATCTTTGACATGGGCTGTATCTAGACAACCAGATGGGGTTGTGTAATCTTTGACGTGGGTTGTAACTACAGGTAAGCTTGTGCTATCTTTGACGTGGTTGTAACTAGAGGTAGGGTTGCGAAATCTTTGACCTGGTTGTAAATAGAGGTAGGTTTCTGCAATCTATAACGTGGGCTGTAACCAGAGATGGGGTTGTGCAATCTTTGACGTGGGCTGTAACCAGAGATGGGGTTGTAGATCTTTGATGTGGGCTGTAACCAGAGATGTGGTTGTGCAGTCCTTGACGTGGTTGTAACTAGAGGTTGGGTTGTGCAATCTTTGACGTGGTTGTAACTGTAGATAGGGTTGTGCAATCTTTGACGTGGTTGTAACTGTAGATAGGGTTGTGCAATCTTTGACGTGGTTGTAACTAGAGGTATGATTATGCAATGTTTGACGTGGTTGTAACTAAAGGTACAATTGTACAATCATTGACGTGAGCTTTGACTAGAGGTAGGATTGTGCAATCTTTGACGTGGGCTGTAACTAGAGATAGGGTTATGGAATCTGTGACGTGGGCTGTAAGTAGACAAGCAGATATGGTTGTACAATCTTTGACTTCAGCTGTAACTAGAAATAGGGTTGTGCAATCTTTGACGTGCGCTGTAACTAGAGATGGGGTTTTACAATCTTTGACATTGACTGTAACTAGACAACGAGATAGGGTTGTACAATCTTTGAAGTGGACTGTAACAGGACAAATAGATAGATATGATGGTAGTGCACCAGTTTTTGCAAGGTAGATAGGGAGCTACGCTAATAATTTCACCAGTGTGACGAGGCGGGAGCTCATCGTCTGGCTAACTGAGCGAAAAACTGGCCACCTATTCCTCGATGCATTCAGACCTACACCATGTGGCGGACCTATCACATCACAGACCTACACCATGTGGCGGACCTATCACATCACAGACCTACACCATGTGGCGGACCTATCACATCACAGACCTACACCATGTGGCGGACCTATCACATCACAGACCTACACCATGTGGAGGGCCTATCACATCACAGACCTACACCACGCCAAGGAACTATCACATCACAGACCTACACCACGTCAAGGACCTAACACATCACAGACCTACACCACGTCAAGGAACTATCAAATCACAGACCTACACCACGTCAAGGACCTAACACATCACAGACCTACTCCACGTCAAAGATCTAACACATCAAAGACCTACACCATGTCAAGGACCTATCACATCACAGACCTACACCACGTCAAGGACCTAACAAATCACAGACTTACACCATGTCAAGGATCTAACAGACCACAGACCTACACCACATCAAAGACATAACACATCACAGACCTACACCACGCCAAGGACCTATCACATCACAGACCTACAACATGTGGAGGACCTATCACATCACAGACCTACACAAAGTGGCGGACCTATCACATCACAGCCCTACAACATGTGGTGGACCTATCACAACACAGACCTACACCACCTCGATGATCTAACACATCACAGACCTACACCACGTCAATGACCTAACACATCACAGACCTACTCCACATCAAGGACCTAACACATCACGGTCCTACACCACGCCAAGGACCTAACACATCACAGACCTACACCACGTCAAGGACTTAACACATCACAGACCTACACCACGTCAATGACCTAACACATCACAGACCTACTCCACATCAAGGACCTAACACATCACAGACCTACACCATGCCAAGGACCTAATACATCACAGACCTACACCACGTCAAGGACCTAACACATCACAGACCTACACCACGTCAATGACCTAACACATCACGGTCCTACACCACACCAAGGACCTAACACATCACAGACCTACACCACGTCAAGGAACGATCACATCACAGACCCTACACCACGTCAAGGACCTATCACAGACCCACACCACGCCAAGGAACTATCACATCACAGACCCACACCACGTCAAGGAACTATCACATCACAAACCTACACCACGTCAAGGACCTATCACATCACAGACCCACACCACGTCAAGGAATTATCACATCACAGACTCACACCACGTCAAGGAACTATCACATCACAGACCCACACCACGCCAAGAAACTATCACATCACAGACCCACACCACGCCAAGGAACTATCACATCACAGACCTACACCACGTCAAGGACCTATCAGAGACCCACACCACGTCAAGGAATTATCACATCACAGACCCACACCACGTCAAGGAACTATCACATCACAGACCCACACCACGCCAAGGAACTATCACATCACAGACCTACACCACGTCAAGGACCTATCACAGACCCACACCACGTCAAGGAACTATCACATCACAGACCCACACCACGTCAAGGAACTATCACATCACAGACCCACACCACGCCAAGGAACTATCACATCACAGACCTACACCACGTCAAGGACCTATCACAGACCCACACCACGTCAAGGAACTATCACATCACAGACCCACACCACGCCAAGGAACTATCACATCACAGACCTACACCACGTCAAGGACCTATCACAGACCTACACCACGTCAAGGAACTATCACATCACAGACCCACACCACGTCAAGGAACTATCACATCACAGACTTACACCACGTCAAAGACCTAACACATCACAGACCTACACCACGTCAAGGACCTAACACATCACAGACCTACAACTGTGGGATTTGTTGTAATTGGCTGCTACATCAGTTAAGTCGGCTCCGTGTCGAGGGAGTTACGGACGTAGTAATCCCACAAACCCGCGTTCCAAACACAGCTGCGGGCGATTTGGCAGCAGACCGTTTTACATTGGTGTCTTTTT